>CM061141.1:198229439-198249439 GCA_030789695.1 Scilla litardierei
CCGCATGGCCCGAATCGACGACGGACCGCCGGTCGCGTGCCGGCGGTGGGAAAATGCGGGGCCATGGCCCGTCCGGTGGGGCAAAATCCCTCCACCATATGTCCCGAATCGACGACGGACCGCCGGGCACGTGCCGACGGTGAGGAAATGCGGGGCTACGGCCCGTGCGGTGGGCCAAAATCCCGTCGTCGCATCGCCTGAATCGACGACGGACGGTCGCATGTACTGAATCGACGACGGACCGCCGTCCGCGTGCTGACGGCGGGAAATGCGGGGCTACGGCCCGCGCGGTGGGGCAAAATCCCACCAACGCATGGCCCGAATCGACGACGGACCGCCGTCCGTGTGCCGGCGGTGGGAAAATGCGGGGCCACAGCCCGTGCGGTGGGGAAAAATCCCTCCGCAGCATGGCCCGAAGCGACGACGGACCGCCGGGCACGTGTCTACGGTGGGGGAGGACGCACCTAACCGTGTCACTCGGGGCCCTGGCCCGTCCCGCGCGTGTCGGATACCAGGACCTCGTCATCGGGCAAAAGAAGTCATCGCATGTGAGGCACAGTCGTGCGAAGGGGATCACTACGACGGTGCCGTCGTGCAAAAAAGAACGGCTGCAGGGGAGAGAACGGGCCACTTTGCTCAGGTTTTGGCCCGACGGGAAGCCTCTTCAGAGGAAGGATTTGGACCCTGTCACGACCCGCTTCCCTAAAATGGAGGCGAGACGTGAAAAGGTCCGCACGAGAGTGGAGCTGTGAAGCCCCAAACCCGATAAGCGTAAATAAAATATAAGCAGGTCCCTGTAACCACAACGGAACAACAATAATAACACAAGGAGAGACTGAAATAAAATCTCACATCTCATAATTGTCCAACATGAAAATAAGTCCAACATCCAGAAAAGCCACCTGGCTAAAAGAAAGAGTCTAAAGGCCCAGAACAAGGCCAACAAAAGCAACGACATAACAAAGTATAGGTGCTACGCACCGATAACAAAACAACTGTCTAAACAAAAGTAAAACACAACGAAGACACTAGGACTGGTCCCCAGTGTCCACGTACTCCCCGTCGAACACAAGCTCGGGCTCGGCGTCAGCAAACACCTCGTCCTCAACGAGGTACTCAGGCTCAGGATCTAACATGTGTCACCCAAAAGAGTAAAGGGGCACATGTCAGCAAGTCTAAAAGACTTGGGCAAGGAAACTGAAAGTGAGGCAACTAGCAACCTAGCAGTTATAGTATGCATGACATGGCAGTTATAACATGAGTGCACAATCAAGACATGGCAAGACAATTTGTACTAGAGAACAATCATCGGGACAAGACAAGAGTAGCCAAGCTACTATCAATCTCAATCAATTCCACTATTCACGTTGTTTGTAGATGTTTACGCCTTACAGCTGAATGGTTTCACATTCGCTGATTGGCCGCTTAACAACTACCCCAAAACCCAGAGTTTACGCCTTACCACTGCAGTTGCTGATCGGGCAGACTCCCAGTTGATTGGTCGCTTACCTCTTACCCCCAATACCCACACGTAATGGAGCCAGGGTCCCCGCACATGAGCTCAGCAAGTGAGCCTGGGGTTGCCCCGCACATGAGCTCGCATTCTTAAACATTTGGCGTAGGGGTGCACCTAGCCGGAAACACGCAATTCGGGCATTGGCTATCAACCAACACATGGCCCGCTTCTGGAACACGAGCCAGGAACACAAGCATTGTAGCGAAGCTACGCAATCACAGAAACACTTAAAGAATGCAATGACATGACAATTAATTTGCGTACCGTTAATGGAAAGTAAACATGACATGGTAATTGTGCAACATGATATATGTCGGAACTAGCTTCGTTGTCAAGCTAGTTCCCCAATTTGTGCCTAGGCGAGTATCATTTCGTCGCCTAGCCTCTTTTATGCCTACAACAAGCAAATGGCCTAAAACATGGCCTAAACCCTAAGTGGCAAGTTTCACTTGCCTAGCACCGGGGATGACGATCAACCTCGTCTCACGGATGCTAATCTACGGGGAAATCGTTGTTAAGGGGAAACAAACATCAAACAACATGGAATATTATTAGGGTTTCATAAAAATATAAATAGGTTATGAAAACAATGGTAGATCGATTTCTTACCGAGAGGAGGCGGAAGAAACACTCCGGAGAACCCTAGGATCAGATCTGGAAAAGATTGGAGAAGTTTGGGGAAACTAGGGTTTTGGGGGATTTGGGGATTTTGATGGATTTGGTGAGATTTTGGGGAAGATGAGAGGTAGATAGAGTGGATGGATGGTTTGGATGATGGATTTAGGGCTTGGGATGAAGGAATGAAGCTTGGAGGAAGATGGGGGCTCAAAGGGGAAGATTTTAGGGTTTTGGGTCGTGTTGAGGAAGAAGAAAACGTTTGGGATGGGTTTAAATAGGATGGGCTGGCGGCTGCCCAGAAATTAGGGTTTTAACACAGGTTAGTCGGTCAAAGAGCAACCACTGACCGACTAGTTTGGCAACTAGTCGGTCGGTCGACCAACGCAGACCGACTAAGTGTAAACAGTAACTTCTGAACAAAAATAGGATTTAGAATTAGTCGGTCCATGAACAATTACTGACCGAATAGTTTAACATGTAGTCGGTCATGAACGTTCTTAGACCGACTAAGAGTAAACAGTAACTGATACTAAAATTAGATGATGTGTTAGTCGGTTAAAGAAGCATTACCGACCGACTAGTTTGCAACCTAGTCGGTCAACCAACATTCTTAGACCGACTAACGATAAACAGTAACTCCTGAGAAATTTAGAAAGCTAACTAGTCGGTCCAAGAAGGATTACCGACCGACTGGATCGTCATCTAGTCGGTCGGTGCCCCTTCTTATACCGGCTAATGAGCACAAAATGTTCCGATACGGAGCGCGGGGCCCCGGTATCG
Source organism: Scilla litardierei (assembly GCA_030789695.1). Classification (NCBI taxonomy): domain Eukaryota; kingdom Viridiplantae; phylum Streptophyta; class Magnoliopsida; order Asparagales; family Asparagaceae; genus Scilla; species Scilla litardierei. The sequence goes on from CM061141.1 coordinate 198,232,354, forward strand.
ATTCCTAAGACTCCTAGGCTTGATATAATAGTAAGATACGACCGTTATGAAGTCCGTCACGAATGACATACTTCGAAATCGACAATCCTATGGAAGAAACGAGAAAATACGACGAATCGATCGAAAATGAAAGCTACGGAGACGAAAACCACACATGAGGAGAAAATCCACCAAAACATATATTATATTATAATAAATCCAGATACATGAAAAGCAGTCGTTACATCCTCCCCAACTTAAGAAAAAATTCCGTCCCCGGAATTTCCAAATACTCACGAGTCCGGAAACAAAAGCGGGAAACGCTCTCGCATCTCATCCTCATTCTCCCAAGTAGACTCTCCAGGTGAGTCGTGTCGCCACATCACCCTCACAAGATTGACAATCTTGTTCCGAAGCTATTTCTGACGCCTGTCCAGAATCTGTACCGGATACTGGTCATACGTCATATCGGGGCGAACGGTAATCTCCGAAAAATCCACCGCATGAGACGGATCGCTAATGTATCGACGAAGCTGCGATATATGGAAAACATTGTGAACTCCTTCCAAAGACGGCGGCAAGGCCAAGCGATAAGCTACCTCGCCAACCCTCTCCAAAATGTCAAACGGTCCAATGTACCGCGGGCTCAACTTCCCACGCTTCCCAAAACGAATCACACCACGATTCGGGGAAATCTTCAAGAACACATGGTCGCCCGGCTGAAACTCCAAAGGACGACGTTTAGCATCCGCCCAATGCTTAAAACGGTCCTGAGCAATCCTCAACCTCTCCCGAATATTCCTGACGATATCCACGGCCTCCACGATCATCTCAGGTCCCAACAACTCCCGATCACCAACGTCATCCCAACTCAATGGCGATCGACATTTCCTCCCAAAAAGAGCGGCGAAAGGCGCCATGCCAATACTCGCCTGGAAGCTGTTGTTGTAAGAGAACTCCACCAAATGCAGATGGTCCTCCCACGAACCCTTGAAATCCAACATGCACGCCCTCAGCATGTCTTCCAAAATCTGAATCGTCCTCTCGGACTGGCCATCCGTCTGTGGATGGTACGCCATGCTGAAACTCAGACGCGTACCCAAGCTCTTTTGCAAACTCTGCCAGAACTGAGATGTGAACCTCGTGTCTCTGTCCGACACGATACTCACGGGGACTCCATGAAGTCGCACAACCTCCTGCACGATTCACGTTACATCACTATCCAAACTAGGAAAAGGACATAAAACGGAGAGTAAAAGGATTTACCTCCATATATCTCCTCGCTAGCGCCTCAGTGGACTGTCCCACTCGGAACGGAATAAAGTGCGTAGATTTGGTCAACCGATCTACGATCACCCAAATCGCGTCATTCTGCTTCGGACTCCGAGGTAGTCCAGTCACGAAATCCATAGTGATGTGTTGCCACTTCCACTCCGGAATCAGAAGCGGTTGTAGCAACACGGCCGTACGCTGATGATCCGCCTTCACTTGCTGGCAAACCAAGCACTTGGCTACACTCCGAGCCACGCTCCTCTTCATACCATGCCACCAATAATTCAGACGAAGATCCTGGTACATCTTGGTGCCACCAGGATGCACAGAATATGGCGAACTGTGTGCCTCCACCATCAGCTCCTCTCTGACAGCCCCAGCTGGCACACACAACCTGGCTCCGAACCTCAGCGAGCCATCCTCATGAATCAAAAAGTCAGTCCACAGACCGGCTTCCACCTGCTCCCGAATCTTCTCCAGCCTTGGATCCTCAGCCTGGCCAGCCTTAATCCGATCCACGATCGTCGACTGTACCTGCATGTACATCAACGACGAAGCCTCCCCAGGAAGAACAATCTCCACGCCAGACTCGCAAAAATCCTGCTGCAATCTCCACTGCGAGGTCAAAATCATCACCGCGGGAAGCCTACTCAGCGCATCTGGAACCACATTCACCTTGCCAGGGTGAAACTGCAAATCAATCTCATAATCCGCCATAAGCTCCAGCCATCGACGCTGTCGCATGTTGAGCTCCTTCTGAGTGAAAATATACTTCAAGCGTTTGTGATCGGTGAAAATCTTCACTTTCTCACTCAGCAGGAAGTGCCTCCAAATCTTAAGAGCAAACACAACGGCAGCCAACTCCAAATCATGCGTCGGGTAATTCTTCTCATGAACCTTAAGCTGACGAGACGCATATGCCACAACATGCCCATGCTGATGCAACACACAACCGAGACCCTTGCCGGAAGCATCGCAAAAGATCTCAAATCCACCGCTGCGATCTGGCACAACAAGAATAGGGGCAGTCGTCAACCTCTCCTTCAGGACACCAAAAGCACTCTCACAATCACCCGACCAAACAAAAGCAACATCCTTCCGCGTCAACCTGGTCATCGGCTCAGCAATACGAGAAAAGTCCTTAATGAATCGCCGATAGTAACCAGCAAGTCCAAGGAAACTCCGAATCTCAGATGCAGACGACGGAACATGCCACTCTCTGATGGCCCGAATCTTCTCGGGATCCATTGAAATACCATCTCCAGTCACCACATGCCCGAGAAAAGCAATTCGATCCAGCCAAAACTCGCACTTCAAAAACTTAGCACACAACCGATGCTTCCTCAAAATCTCCAACACCGTCCTTAAGTGCGAGGCATGCTCTTTCTCCGACTTCGAATAGATCAGAATGTCGTCAATAAAAATAACGACAAACTTATCCAAAAAGTCGTAGAAAATTAGGTTCATCAGATTCATGAAAACTGCGGGCGCGTTAGTTACGCCGAAAGGCATAACCACAAACTCATAGTGTCCATACTTCGTCCTGAACGCTGTCTTCGGAACATCATCCTTCTTCACCTTCAACTGATGGTAACCACTCCTCAAATCCAATTTAGAAAACACCCTCGAACCTCCAAGCTGATCAAAAATATCATCGAGGCGAGGCAACGGGTATTTATTCTTAATGGTCACCGCATTCAACTCCCGATAGTCCACGCACATGCGACGCGAACCATCCTTCTTCTTAACCAGCAACACCGGTGCTCCCCACGGAGACACACTAGGATTAATATAACCCTTCTGCAAAAGCTCATCCAACTGCTTCCGCAACTCCTCCACTTCTGCAGGTGCCATACGATACGGCGCCTTCGAAATCAGCTGCGCACCTGGAACAAGATCGATAGAAAATTCTAGAGCTCGATCAGGTGGCAGACCAAACATCTCCTCGGGGAAGACGTCGCCAAAATCTCGCACCACAACTGGCCACTCCAGCTCCATCTGCATAGCCACAGCCTCCACCGGCCTGGCCCGAAATCTGACAGGACCAAGCGAACTGCTACCACGACTGAACTCGAATACTGGATGTCCGGGAATCTCGAACACCAACTTCTTCCTCCGACAGTCGATCGTAGCATAGAAGCTCGCAAGCCAGTCCATCCCAAGAACTGCATCATAGTTGATGATGTCGTGGACAATGAAATCAGCAAAAAGCTCATGTCCACAGACCACCAACGAGCAAGAATTGCAACCACGATGCACCGAGACCACGCCATTCCCTGTAACAATGTTCCAACTCTTGGAAAGAGGGGACGTCGACAAGGAATGACTCTCCACGAAGCTTCGAGAAATAATGCACATCGATGCACCAGAGTCAAAGAGGACTCGTGCAGGAAATGTGCAAACCAAGACCACACCTAACAATCAATTAACAATCAAACCCTATTCTAGCAAACAACCATGTTCAAGCAGACAACATAATCTAACAATCAAAACCAGCTAGGAAAGTAGCAGCTAGATTGAGGGTTACCTGCGATAACCTCATCCACAGCCTCGCTCTCCGCAGCGGTCATCAGAAAAGCCTGCCTCCTCGGCGGAACAGCCTGCCGAAAAGCCTGTCCCTGTGGAACAAGAGCTGCTCCACGTCCAGCAGGAACAGACGCTCGCTGCTGCAACGGCTGTGCTGCAATAGGAGCCCTCCGCAGCTGATTCGCATGCCGACAATCCTTTGCGACATGGGAAGCATCACCGCAAACCAGACACTGGCCCAAAAACTTCCGACACTGTTCCTTAACGTGGCCAGGCTTACCGCAGAAATGGCAAAACTTCAGAATAGGCCCTCCTGGCCTCTTAAACTGAGCTAGCTGATTAGGCCTGAATCAAGGTCTAACCATAGCTCTCGCCTGTTCCACAGGCCTCTTCCCAGCACCAACAATAGACCCCCTCCTCTGGTTCACGAGCAGCTCCTGCCTCTTGGCTGCTACTAGAACCTTCTGATAAGACTCCCGGTCAGAAGAGGTCACAAAACTCTGGAGCTCCGAAGCGAGTCCCTGCAGGAACCTCTGAGCTCTCTCCTCAGCGTCCTGCACCATCTTCGGCGCAAACCGACTAAGCCTCATGAACTCTTGGTGATATAGGTCCACCGACGAGCTCCCTTGCTTCAAATCGATAAAACGCTGCAGCATCTCCTCCCTGGTAGCCTTCGGGAAGAACTCACCCTCAAATCTGGCATTGAAGGTAGCCCAAGCTATCGGCTCCACCAACATCTTCTCTTCCGCATCCCACCAATTCCGAGCATTATCCTTGAGTTGCCTCTTCGCCAAATCAACCCATCCAGCCGGGGTGATCTTGGCCATCTTCAGATTGTCCTCGACGTTCCGAATCCACTCATCGGCAGCCAGAGGACCCTCAGAGCCATCAAAATATGCGGGACCCAGCTCCCGAAATTGCTTCGCTCCTGGCTCAGAGCGAGGGGCATCCGGAAGAGCCCGGGCAGCTCGAGCAAGTGGAGCATTCTGGACTTGCAGAAGCACGCCCTGCTGCACTTGCATCATCTGGAGCATCATCCGCATCATCTCACCGCTGGTGGGTTCCCGCTCAGGCTCCTCATCATGAGGGAGCGCACCACTACCCCCACCACGGGTGAATCGTCTTCCTCCCATCTAGTGACACAGAGAACGAATCAGATTAGACTCATAGCTTATGACATCGGACGTCGAACTTAGTTTATTGGACATTCTAATATTATTATCGTCATTCCAAAAATCGCAGTTACAGAAGGACCTGCATGGGCCACCACTAAAACCTGTCACGACCCGCTTCCCTAAAATGGAGGCGAGACGTGAAAAGGTCCGCACGAGAGTGGAGCTGTGAAGCCCCAAACCCGATAAGTGTCAATAAAATATAAGCAGGTCCCTGTAACCACAACGGAACAACAATAATAACACAAGGATAGACTGAAATAAAATCTCACATCTCATAATTGTCCAACATGAAAATAAGTCCAACATCCAGAAAAGCCACCTAGCTAAAAGAAAGAGTCTAAAGGCCCAGAACAAGGCCAACAAAAGCAACGACATAACAAAGTATAGGTGCTACGCACCGATAACAAAACAACTGTCTACACTAAAGTAAAACACAACGAAGACACTAGGACTGGTCCCCAGTGTCCACGTACTCCCCGTCGAACACAAGCTCGGGCTCGGCGTCAGCAAACACCTCGTCCTCAACGAGGTACTCAGGCTCAGGATCTAACATGTGTCACCCAAAAGAGTAAAGGGGCACATGTCAGCAAGTCTAAAAGACTTGGGCAAGGAAACTGAAAGTGAGGCAACTAGCAACCTAGCAGTTATAGTATGCATGACATGGCAGTTATAACATGAGTGCACAATCAAGACATGGCAAGACAATTTGTACTAGAGAACAATCATCGGGACAAGACAAGAGTAGCCAAGCTACTATCAATCTCAATCAATTCCACTATTCACGTTGTTTGTAGATGTTTACGCCTTACAGCTGAATGGTTTCACATTCGCTGATTGGCCGCTTAACAACTACCCCAAAACCCAGAGTTTACGCCTTACCACTGCAGTTGCTGATCGGGCAGACTCCCAGTTGATTTGTCGCTTACCTCTTACCCCCAATACCCACACGTAATGGAGCCAGGGTCCCCGCACATGAGCTCAGCAAGTGAGCCTGGGGTTGCCCCGCACATGAGCTCGCATTCTTAAACATTTGGCGTAGGGGTGCACCTAGCCAGAAACACGCAATTCGGGCATTGGCTATCAACCAACACATGGCCCGCTTCTGGAACACGAGCCAGGAACACAAGCATTGTAGCGAAGCTACGCAATCACAGAAACACTTAAAGAATGCAATGACATGACAATTAATTTGCGTACCGTTAATGGAAAGTAAACATGACATGGTAATTGTGCAACATGATATATGTCGGAACTAGCTTCGTTGTCAAGCTAGTTCCCCAATTTGTGCCTAGGCGAGTATCATTTCGTCGCCTAGCCTCTTTTACGCCTACAACAAGCAAATGGCCTAAAACATGGCCTAAACCCTAAGTGGCAAGTTTCACTTGCCTAGCACCGGGGATGACGATCAACCTCGTCTCATGGATGCTAATCTACGGGGAAATCGCTGTTAAGGGGAAACAAACATCAAACAACATGGAATATTATTAGGGTTTCATAAAAATATAAATAGGTTATGAAAACAACGGTAGATCGATTTCTTACCGAGAGGAGGCGGAAGAAACACTCCGGAGAACCCTAGGATCAGATCTGGAAAAGATTGGAGAAGTTTGGGGAAACTAGGGTTTTGGGGGATTTGGGGATTTTGATGGATTTGGTGAGATTTTGGGGAAGATGAGAGGTAGATAGAGTGGATGGATGGTTTGGATGATGGATTTAGGGCTTGGGATGAAAGAATGAAGCTTGGAGGAAGATGGGGGCTCAAAGGGGAAGATTTTAGGGTTTTGGGTCGTGTTGAGGAAGAAGAAAATGTTTGGGATGGGTTTAAATAGGATGGGCTGGCGGCTGCCCAGAAATTAGGGTTTTAACACAGGTTAGTCGGTCAAAGAGCAACCACTGACCGACTAGTTTGGCAACTAGTCGGTCGGTCGACCAACGCAGACCGACTAAGTGTAAACAGTAACTTCTGAACAAAAATAGGATTTAGAATTAGTCGGTCCATGAACAATTACTGACCGACTAGTTTAACATCTAGTCGGTCGATGAACGTTCTTAGACCGACTAAGAGTAAACAGTAACTGATACTAAAATTAGATGATGTGTTAGTCGGTAAAGAAGCATTGCCGACCGACTAGTTTGCAACCTAGTCGGTCAACCAACGTTCTTAGACCGACTAACGATAAACAGTAACTCCTGAGAAATTTAGAAAGCTAACTAGTCGGTCCAAGAAGGATTGTCGACCGACTGGATCGTCATCTAGTCGGTCGGTGCCCCTTCTTATACCGGCTAATGAGCACAAAAGGTTCCGATACGGAGCGCGGGGCCCCGGGATCGATTCCTAAGACTCCTAGGCTTGATCTAATAGTAAGATACGACCGTTATGAAGTCTGTCACGAATGACATACTTCGAAATCGACAATCCTAAGGAAGAAACGAGAAAACACGACGAATCGATCGAAAATGAAAGCTACGGAAACGAAAACCACACAAGAGGAGAAAATCCACCAAAACATATATTATATTATAATAAATCCAGATACATGAAAAGCAGTCGTTACAGACCCCGAGCATATGCTTTCAAGATATCAGCGCTCAGGACCGGTGGCTACCGCCACCGGCCCACGCTCCTGGGGCCAAATTCCAATGTCTTCTACGGTTTTCGGGCACTTTTTCTATGGTTATTGGGCACTTTTGCGTGTTCGGCACCGCGGTGGGAAAATGCGGGGCTACGGCCTGCGTGGTGGGGGCAAAATCACGTCGTCGCATGGCCCGGATCGACGACGGACCGCCAGGCTCGCTCGGACCACACCGCGGGGGGAAAATGCGGTGCTACGCACGGACCGATGGGGCAAAACTCCCGCCGCCGCATGGCCCACATCGACCACGGAAAAGCGGGGCTACGGCCCGTGCGGTGGGGCAAAATCCCGCCACCGCATGGCCCGAATCGACGACGAACCGCCGTCCGCGTGCCTTCGGTGGGCAAATGCGGGGCTACAGCCCGTGCGGTGGGGCAAAATCCCACCGCCGCATGGCCCGAATCGACGACGGACCACCGGCCACGTGCCGTGGGTGGGAAAATGCGGCGATACGGCCCGTGCGATGGGGGAAAACTCCCTCCGCCGCATGTCTTGAATCGACGACGGACCGCCGGGCACTTGCCGACGGCGGGGAAATGCGGGGCTACGGCCCGTTCTATGGGGCAAAATCCCTTCGTCGCATGGCCCGGGTCGACGACGGACCACCGCATGTACCGAATCGACGATGGACCGCCGGGCACATGCCGACGGTGGGGAAATGCGGGGCTACGGCCCGTGCGGTGGGGCAAAATCCCGCCGTCGCATCGCCGGAATCGACGACGGACCGCCGTCCGCATGCCCACGGTGGGCAAATGCGGGGCTACGGCCCGTGCGGTGGGGCAAAATCCCGCCGTTGCATCGCCGGAATCGACGACGGACCGCCGTCCGCATGCCCACGGTGGGCAAATGCGGGGCTACGGCCCATGCGGTGGGGCAAAATCCCTCCACATCGTGGGCCAAACCCCCTTCTACGTTGCAAGGGGGTTGTCGCTAAAATTTTGCGAATAGATATGGACGTTCCCTAAAAAACCGGTGGCTATCGCCACCGACCCACGCTTCCGGGGGTCAAATTCCGACGTCTTCTATGGTTTTCGGGCACTTTTTCTATGGTTTTTGGGCACTTTTGCATGTTCGGCATCGCGGGTGCGGAAATGCCCGGCTACGGCCCGTGCGGTGGGGCAAAATCCCACCGGTGCATGGCCCGAATCGACGACTGACCACCAGCCGTGTGCCGGTGGTGGGAAAATGCGGGGCCACGGCCCTTGCGGTGGGGCAAAATCCCTCCGTCGCAGACCGCCGGGCACGTGCTGACGGTGGGGAAATGCGGGGCTACGGCCCGTGTGGTGGGGCAAAATCCCGCCGCCGCATGGCCCGGATCGACGACGGACCGCCATCCGCGTGCCCACGGTGGGCAAATGCAGGGCTGCGGCCAGTGCGGTGGGGCAAAATCCCTCCGCAACATGTCCCCAATCGACGACGGACCGTCGCATTTACCGAATCGACGACGGACCGCCGTCCGCTTGCCGACGGAGGGGAAATGCGGGGCTACAGCCCGTGCGGTGGGGGAAAATCCCACCGACGCATGGCCCGAATTGACGACGGACCGCCGTCCGTGTGCACACGGTGGGCAAATGCGGGGCGACGGCCCATGCGGTGGGGCAAAACCCCACCGCAGCATGGCCCGAATCGACGACGAACCGCCGGTCGCATGCCGGCGGTGGGAAAATGCGGGGCCATGGCCCGTGCGGTGGGGAAAAATCCCTCCACCGCAAGTCCCGAATCGACGACGGACCGTCGGGCACGTGCCGACGGTGGGGAAATGCGGGGCTACGGCCCGTGCGGTGGGGCAAAATCCCGCCGTCGCATCGCCCAAATCGACGACGGAAGGCCGCATGTACCGAATCGACAACGGACCGCCGTTCGCGTGCTGACGGCGGGAAATGCGGGGCTACGGCCCGCGCGGTGGGGCAAATTCCCACCGGGGCATGGCCCGAATCGACGACGGACCGCCGTCCACGTGCCTGCGGTGGGAAAATGCGGGGCCACAGCCCGTGCGATGGGGTAAAATCCCTCCGCCGCATGGCCCGAAGCGACGACAGACCGCCGGGTAAGTGCCTACGGTGGGGAAATGCGGGGCAACGGCCCATGGGCGGCTGGGCCAAGCGCCGGGCGGCGCCACCACCAGCGCCACCGCCGGCGCCAGAAGCTCGCCGCCTTCCGGTGGCGAGCGCCCCCGGGGGGCTTTTGCTGGAATTTTGGCCGTAGGCCACAGGGGACCCACGCCAGCCGTGCCCATGGGTGGCTGGGCCAAGCGTCAGGCGACGGCGCCGCCGTCGCCGCCTCCGGCGCCGGAAGCTCGCCGTCTTCCGGCGGCGAGAGCCCCCGGGGGGATTTTGTTGGAATTTTGGCCGCGTGCCACAGGGGACCCACGCCAGTCGTGCCCATGGGCGGCTGGCCCAAGCGTCGGGCGGCGCTGTCACTGGGGCCGCCGCCGGCTCCGCCGCCGGCGCCGGAAGCTCGCCGTCTTCCGGTGGCGAGCGCCCCCGGGGGGCTTTTGCTGGAAATTTGGCCGCGGGCAGGGGACCCATGCCAGCCGTGCCCATGGGCGGCTGGGCCTTGAGCCAGGCGGTGCCAGTGGGGGCGCGGGCGGTGCCGCCGCCGGCACCGTTGGCGGCGCCAGAATTTTGCCGTCTACCGTCGGCGAGCGCCCAAGGGCGGCTTTTTGCTGGGCATTGGCCCAGCCAGCGCCCATGGGTGGTATGTCCCAGTGCCGGACGGCGGCGGCAACGGCCGCCGCCTTTCGCCGGTGGGCCCCACGGGACCCCGGTGGGCCCGCGGCAGCCTTTTGTGGGGAATTCGACTGTATGACTGCATATTTGGCCCGTCGCCCATGGTTTCCTTATTGGACGATGAACGGCCCATTTGTTTGATTTCTCGTGCTCGGCGGAGCTTCCTCGCCGGTGCCTCGCTGACTCGTTTCCTGCCGCACGTCAACAGGCCGCTAGAATAACTGTCCCTACGTCGGTCCTGGGCCAGGTGGGTGCGGGAGGTGAGGCCCGGCTTGCGGCCGTGTCGGCACGTGAGTGGTTTTGGATATGCATGCCCCGGTGGGCTCCCTGTAGGATCCTACCAAAACAGAGTTAGGATCGATAAATAAAGTTGAGACTTACGCTTGCGTATGCGGCACGGTAGTCTCGGAACTTTGCCTTCGGATTCGCCACGACGGATCGAGTCTTCTCACGAACGGAGTAAGGCTACTAAATCCACAATCTAAATCTCTATTTTTAGATTAAGAACTTGGATAGAGGGAGAGGAAGTATTTCGGTAGAGCTTCGCTAGAATGAAGATGCATGCAAGAATGCCATGCAAAAGTGTAAAGAAATGGCTAACCCTTGGGTCTTATTTATAGCCCCCAAGGTAGTTATTTTAGGATCAATTGTTCCTTTGGAACAATTTAACTAAGGTGTACCATCGTACATGGCATATTATAAGCTTAAGTTGTACCATATGCATGGTACAATATAAGCTTAAGATATTACCCCTTTATTAGCCATATGTCGCATGCATTTATGCACATATAATGCGACTTTCCCATCAATCTAGAGATCCTCTCCGCAAGGGAACATATTCCCTTTGCGTACGACTTCGTGTACGCGACGTTCGAGGTCCGTGTTCCCTCGTACATCCCCTACAAAGGGTGTACTAACGTCTTCCATATCCAACATCTCCCACTCACACTTGAGGGGATTGTAAGAGAACGTCTTTCTCTTAGTTCTTTCATCTATCTTACCGAGAAATAGACCGTGCGACCGTCATGCGCATAGAGTCTGTTGTTGTGCACTTGTTAGAGATACACAACGACCTCGAAGGTGCAAAGTTGAGTATTTCAACGCATGCTTTACCCTAGATTATTTCTTCACATTTCTTATACTTTATATTCAACAATTAAATCCCATCTGGATCACAATTGGCTGGCCAGCTTTGAATCATTAAAGTCCAAATGCGAATATGAAATCAATATTCCTCTTCTTGCGAACCTTCTGATCTTGACTTGATTCGCTTTTCTAACGTGCCCCGCCGAGCCGAATTATCATAGCCCATTAGCAACACGCTAAGATAGCGATCATCTCGTCAAATCTAAAGGAACCAATTGGAGTCCTTGAGGGTAAGAGTTAAGACCCGTATGGCCTTTGAGTCTCACATAATAGCAAACACTATTGCTACTAACTCAGTGGTCGAAATGCATACGTGGTATGAACACGTATTACAACATCACTCCTTTACCAGAGAGAGTATGTCTTAATGATGTTGTACGGATGAAAGATCAGACACCACAGTGCCTATCTTTTGAGTCCCCTTACTACTCATGAAGTATTCCCGGACTCTCATCCTGCATAAGACAAATAGGATTTAAAAAATCCTATGAGATCTCTTTCAAATATCCTTGTGATACAGATCTCAGATCTTTTGTAAGCATCCATATGATGCAGATCTTTCATTCGACTATCTTGTTTAAGTCACGACTCTAAATCATTTGTCTAATGATTTTGACTTTAAACTAGTCTCATCTCCATCTTATCCATCTGATAAGATAAGGCGGTTGCTCATGTGAGAGAGTCAACCTTAATCTGTCCGACATACACACAATAAAATAGCTGAGACTTAAACACAAATGTATATAAAATCATTTGTAAGAAACTTGTATGCAAATTAAACTTTGATCTTCTATAGACATGGGAAATATTACATGATACAGCTCAGCACCTACGCATTCCCATAGATGATAAGTGTTTGAAAAACACATCTCTGGGGATCACCGTAGTGAGGGGATCCACTATCATCTCATGCGTGGATATGTATCCTATGTCTACTTCCTTCCGTTTGTCATAGTCCTTCGCAAACTTGAATCGAATGTCAATGTGTTTGGTCTTACAATGAAATTTAGGATCTTTGACATAGGCAATCGAAGCTTGACTATCACTATATATAGGAATAGTGCTCGAGTCAGTGGCATTCGTCAGCCTGTCTAAGAATTTCCTAAGCCAAACAGCTTCTTGGACCGCCATGCTGAATGCTACGAATTCGGCTTCCATGGTTGATAGGGCGATGCAGGTTTGCTTCTTGCTGCTCCAGGATATTGCACCATTCCCGAGCAAGTAAACAAAGCCTGAGGTAGATCTTCGCTCGTCGAGATCACCCGCCCAATCAGCATCGGTATAGCCTTCGAGTCTCAAGGTATTGCCTTGATAGCATAACGCATAGTCCGCAGTCCCTTTGAGGTATCTTAATATCCTCTTCACCGCTTTCCAGTGTGCCTGTCCTGGGTTGGATTGGTAACGGCTTACCATACCAACAGCATAGCAAATGTCCGGTCTGGTACACATCATGGCGTACATCAGACTCCCGACTGCACTGGAGTATGGAACCTTTTCCATAGCTTTCTTTTCTTTTGGATCTTTGGGACACATTTCCAAACATAGACCCTCGCCTTTGCTTATTGGAGTATCAATTGGCTTGCAGTCCTGCATATTAAACCGTTCTAAGACTTTCTTTATATATGTCTCTTGAGAGAGAGAAAGAAGTTTCTTGGAACGATTTCTTGAGATCTTAACCCCAAGGATATATGCAGCTTCACCCATGTCTTTCATTTCAAAGACGGATGAAAGCCAAGCTTTGATATCCATGATAAGACGCTTATCATTTCCGTCTATAAGTATGTCATCTACATAAAGAGACATAATTACATACTTGTTTTTAATCCTCTTAATATATACGCAGTTGTCTTCGTCGAGCATGGAGAAACCATACGACAAAACGACTTCTTGAAAGCGCATATACCACTGCCTTGAGGATTGTTTAAGACCATATATGGATTTACGAAGTTTACAAACCTTATGTTTGTTTTCTTCTTGTATGAACCCGTTTGGTTGTTCCATGTAGATCTCCTCATCTAGTTCTCCGTTAAGAAAAGCAGTCTTTACATCCATCTGATGTAACTCGAGGTCCAAACAAGCCACCATTGCCAGAATTAAGTGAATGGAGGTAAAACGCACGACAGGAGAGAAAGTCTCTTCGTAGTCTATTCCTTCCTGTTGCGTGAAACCTTTCGCATCAAGGCGAGCTTTATATTTCTCGATAGAGCCATCAGCCTTATGCTTGATTTTGAGAACCCACTTGTTCCCAATGGCTCTACGTCCCTTAGGTAAATCAACAAGTCCCAGACTTGGTTTGTTTCATGGATTGAAGTTCTTCTTCCATAGCCGCTATCCATTTATCGTTAGCAGGGCATATGATGGCATGTTTGAAATTTGCAGGTTCGTCATCATCTTGTAGTAATGTCATGAATGTTTGAGGAAATTCATCCTCAAATCTCAGAGGTGTTAGCCTCGTTCGATTACTACGTCTTGTTTGAGTTTGATCACTCCCACTTGGAATGACATCACTCCCACTTGGAATAATATCACTCCCACTCGGAATAGGATTGGTATCGTTCGTATCATCCATTGGTGAAGTTTGAAACGTATTTTCTTCTTCACCAAGAATTCTCCCACTCGAACGTTCCGATCCTTCTTGATCCCAAGTCTCAAACAAGGATAAGTCTTGACTTATCTCACCCTGTCTTGGAAACTCGTTTTCCAAGAAGACAACATCCCTCGATTCGAATTCTATTAGACCCCCATTGTCCTCTTGACCGACGAAAACATATCCTTTGGATTTTTCAGCGTATCGGATGAAGATACACTTCCTCCCACGTGGCCCAAGTTTGCCATATTTGTGAGAGGATAAATGTGCGTAAGAGGCACAACCCCAAGGTTTTAGAATGCTTAAGTCTGGAGTTCTATTGTTCCACAACTCATAAGGAGTAGAACTTACCGACTTCGAGGGTACACGGTTTAAGATGAATGTTGCCGTCAATAATGCATCACCCCAAAAGGTGATGGGCAAATTTGCCTGAGACATCATTGATCGGACCATTTCCATCAATGTCCTATTTCTTCTTTCCGCAACACCATTTTGTTGCGGAGTATAAGGCATAGTTATTTGATGAACTATGCCTTTTTCATCACAGAGTTCCTTAAAACTCGTTGATTGATATTCTCCACCCCGATCGGTTCGCAAGACCTTTATCTTGCGATCTAGTTGATTTTCCACTAAACTCATATAGTTTTTGAAGCAAGTTAAAGCTTCATGTTTGTGGGAAATCAAATAAATATGACCGAAACGAGTGAAGTCATCAATGAAGGTGATGAAATAGGACTTTTCGCGTCTTGTCTTAACATTCATTGGACCGCAAATGTCCGAATGGATAAGCTGTAATGGAACTTCGGCCCTTGTGCCAGTTCCAAACGGCTTGCGACAAGTTTTCCCTACAAGACAATTTTCACAAGTTGACATTTCAACTTTTGAAACATTAGATAGCAAGCCACTTTTGGCAAGTCTATCCATTCTAGTTGGTCCAATATGACCAAGTCTTGCATGCCAACAAATGATCTCAGATTCAGAGTTAGAAGCATTTGTCAAATGGAAACTTTCATTAATGGAAGAAGAATCATCATACATTGTGTTTAAAACAATTAATCCATTACAAACATTACCCGACCCAATTAAAGAACTATTACAAACAAGGTCAACCTTCTGTTAATAGAACCTCCATTCATAATCTAAAGACATTAACATGACCACGGATACGATATTTCTTCTAATATCTGGAGCAAAGAGGACGTCGTGCAATAATAAAGTCCGGCCGTTGTCGAGAACTAGCTTGCATGTTCCGACGCCTTTGACTTCAACACGTGTGTTGTTGCCGACGTATATCCACTTTGTTCCTTGAGTTATCTTTCGATACTCTACGAAGAACCTTCTGTCCTTCTCTACGTGGTCTGTGGCCCCTGAATCAATCAACCAAAAATAGTTAGATTCAGCAAGAAACATGGAACTAGAAACACATATGTAACTAGCCCTACAAGTTACCTTATCACTTCCCTCCGTACACGTACGGGCGAAGTGACCGTACTTGTTGCACTTAAAGCACTTGATCTTCTTCAAGTTTTTCTTCTTTGAGTGCACATTCTTTTGCCACTTTTTGTTCTTAGTCTTCTTTGAGGTTTCCGGTTCTTGCTTTCGTTCGTTCACAAACCTTAAGCGTTTATTCTTCCGCTTATTTTCTCCATGTGAGGAACTAGCGGCCATGTGCACTTCTGCACTTGGTTTTGCGGCTTGAATCCGCTCTTCCTCGAGTTCGAGGTGTTTCGATACATCGCTTAAAGTTTTAATGCACTCATTGTGAGTGAGGTGCATTTTCATGTTATCCCAGCTATCTGGGAGTGAACGAATGACTGCTTGGATCTGCTGTTCGTCAGACAGCATAACACCCGCATCCTTTAATTCAGATATGAGATTCTCCATGTGGCGAAGATGCTTTTTCATAGAATGATCTCGTCGCATCTTGTACGAATCAAATTGAATATTTAAGGAGCGGAGTTTGGTAGCCGAAGTTCCACCAAACTTTATTTCTAGCTCAGACCATATGTCTTTGGCTAGGTCGAATTCCCGAAATAGACGCATTATGTCATTGTCCATTGCGGACAGTAACGTAATACGTGCTATTTTGTTCTTTCGAGTCCAAGTCTCATAAGCTTCCCGGTCCCTCTTGTGTTGGGCCGTATTGCCCAACTCAGGTTCTTCCATTATGTTTTGGAGTGTTTCAAGCACATCTTGCTCCTCCAAAACATATTGGATTTTTATTGACCAAAGTTTATAATTGTCGCCGTTGAGCTTTTCACCTTTGTTAAGCTCTGCGACAATGTTCTTAGAAGCGGTAGACATATTCGATTCAAAAAACTGCAAAGAGAATGAAAAACACGATCAAAATTCTATGCATATAGTTTCGATTCTTTAAACACTTGATAAGTTCCTTGGATGCGTTGAAATGTTACTCTAGAATCGAGAAGTTCACTACGTTCCCAACTACCATCTAGAAGTAACTTTCAAAGTATCCCTCTTACTTATCTCAAGTAAAAAGAAATCAAAAATAATACCCGTATGGTATTAGCAGCGGAAAAATACTTTGAAAAACATATCTTTCAAAATGGAATAGGTGAGAGTTTGCGCAAAGAATTTTAGCGCAACAATTGCCAAGCCACGAGACCTGTTCTACACACCCATGGGTTAGATAACCATGGCCGGATCGTGGTAGGACTTGGAATTCTAAATTGCGCTATCCCGATTAAGGACGGGACATAACCTATTTGAAAAACACCTTTTTCAAAAAATTTGACAATACATTGGCTAATCTCCGTAGAGTAGAGCACAATGTTATGTGTACATTGGCTAATCTCCATAGAGTAGAGCACAATGACATGGCTAATCTCGCATGAAGTAGAGTACTATGGCTAATCTTCAAGGAGTAGAGCCCAATGAAAAACTTCATTAAAACGTTAGCCCCGTATGGACTAGTCGGCACTGTGGTTAGCCCCGTATGGGCTAATCGGCACATTCGAGTTTGGCCAAGGCCTTTTGTCACCCCGTATGGGTCAGTTGGCAAGTTTGCAATCGACCCAG
>CM061141.1:198254439-198269439 GCA_030789695.1 Scilla litardierei
CATACTTATACTATTTGTACCGGCTAGGCACCCGTTTTGCGGGCACAATCCTATGCCAAATACACTTTCTGGCTCGTGTTCCAGAAGACGAGCTCAACACAGCCTGCGGGCAATAGGGCACTCGTTGAGTGATCCCTTGTACTTGATACTTGAAAACAGCCTGCGGGTAATAGGGCACTCGTTGAGTGATCCCTTGTACTTGTTACTTGACAATACATGTCACAACTACCACTTGTTACTTGACGTGTTCATTTGACGTGATTTACTTGACTTGTACTTGTCCGTGTTTAAACTTGCAAAACTTGTTATCCATGCCATACTTGCTACGTGCTACTTGTACTTCCCTTTACTTGTCACTTCCATGCTATATTTGCCATGTCATACATCATACTATAACTGCTAGGTTGCTAGTTTACCTTTCTTTCTGTTTCCTTGCACAAGTCTTTTTAGACTTGCTGACATGTGCCCCTCTCTCTTTTGGGTGTCACAGGTTAGACTCAGAGCCAGAGCTTGTTGCAGAGGACGTTGTGTTTGCCGTGGAGGAGTCTTGTGGATACCGGTGACTTTGTTGAGTTTCCTTTATGTTTTAGGATTCCTGTTAGTTGTCGGTGCGTGGCACCTTTGTTTTGTATGTTATATTTTGTAGGCCATGTTGGGCCTTAGACTCTTTTTCCTTTAGCCTGGTGGCTTTTCTGTGATATTGTAATTTGTTTATGGACATTTGGAGATTCAATAAAATGATGTCTCATTTCCTTATTATCATCGTTGTTTCGTTTCTCTTTGCAAGGACCTGCCATAATAAGTGTTTTTTTACGCTTATCAGACTTAGAGCTTCACAGCTTCAAGTTTGTGCGGACCTTCTCACGTGTCGCCTCCACATTTTTGGGAAGCAGTGCGTGACAGGTTTTATTGGTGGCCCATGCAGGTCCATTTGCAAATGTGAACTATGGGAACAATGATAATAATTATGGAATGTCCATTAAATAAATTAGAACATCCAATTTATAAGCCTTGAGTCTAGTAGTTTTCCTATGTCACTAGGTGGTAGGAAGACTTAGTTAGACGTCCGTGCTTGCTAGTTAGAGGCCCCTGATTGTTAGTTAGACTCCCCGCTAGGAGTTGATTTGGTTGTCGTAGGAGTTACCTTAGTGGTTCCTGTCTAGCTTTGACTAGTGTAGACTTCTAGAATTCTTTGGTCTCTCGCTTGGGTTCATCGATTTCGGACCAAGCTGAACTCATTTCATCGCTGTCTAGCCCTTAGGGAAGTCTTAGCGCTTAGTTCCATAATCTTTAGTTGGTTGACCGTAGGAGTTTCCGTAGATTTTCCTAAGTCATAACCTAGGCGTATTTATGTTTTGATCATCCGACCAAATCCCTTGCCTCGATTCCCATGACCACCACGTTTCGATAATCGTTGATCCTTCGAAGGTCCCCATTCGCAATGCTTAATTTCTTTTAAAGTTATTTTTCGATTTCCCGTATTAAAGTTTTCGTTAAGTTTAAATTTTGTTTTAAACCCGCTACGTATATAATTAAAATTTCTCATTTTTCGATTGAGTCAAATTCCTTGTAGATTTCGGAGTCTAATGGTTGTAATTATAATTGCTAACTCGTAACCATTTTCTTGTCTATATTTTCACATTTCGGTTTAAAGACTCCAATACTATTTTGGAAAATTAAATATACCATTTTCTAACTATGAGATCCATTTTAATCGCATAGCATACATACTTTAAAATCTTTTCCAAGCTAAATGGAATTTCAATTGTTATATGTATACTTATATCTCGTATTTTTTCGTTGACTTAAATTAATTTTTGAAATTCGAAAGTTTTGACGAGATTTTGATTACTGTTTTATAATGTTTTACAGCCTATACCTTTCATATCTATTTGAATATCTTGTCCCTTTTCATAAATCGATTTAATTCTGAGCCTCAATTCTATTTTCCAAATTCGATTTATGAATTTTCCTTTCTTATTTATGCTATTCAAATGACTCGTCGCGCTCCCTTAATATACTTTTCAAGTCACAGATGATTTCAGCTTTCAACAAATCAAAGTTATGTTCAAACATTTTCCCGACTACAGATTTTTGGAAAATTACGTTTCCGTAACCACTTCCCTTGTCCTCAAATTCACATGACCACCTCATTACAATTATCATTGATCTTTCAAATGTTTTCCGTTGCAAATCTTGATTCTTCCAAAGTTATTTTCGAATGCTTTCCTTATTTGAAGTTTCACTCAATTTAAATTTTGTTCTAAACTTCATTAAATATGTCTCCCTAAATTTTGATGGAGTTAAAAGTCGTTCTTGAATTTTGAAGACTTTTGGTAGTAATTTTAAAATTACTATCTTGTACTATTTTTCTAACAATGTATCTTTCGCATTTCGTTTTTTTAAACTTTATTACTATCCTGATGGTTCGATATACCGTCCTTTTCCTAACTACAAAATTTATTTTAACCACTTATCTTACATACCTTTAGGGGTATTTTTCCAAACTGAATGGACTTCAACTAATTTTTGTATATATCAATTATAGGTTCGTCGTGCTCGTACTTCAAAAGTTTTTATACCAACACGTTCTTTTGGCGAATCCTTATTTCCCTAAAAGTATCTTCGATCTTCTTCTTTCGTTAATTTTAAATTTGTTCGAAACACTTTTTATATATGTAAGGTTTCATGCTCCTTCGCCGACTTAAATTATTTATGTTTTTAAATATCGAAACTTGTGTTGAGATTTTTAGATTAGAAGTTTATAATATTTTCAGCATATACTTTTGTATCGATATAAATGTCTTGTCCCTTTTCATATACAAATTTCATTCTGAACCGTATTTCTATTTTCCTAACTCGATTCATAATTTATTTTCTTACTTGTGCCATTAAAATTTTATTCGAAAACACCTCGTGCTTACTCTTAATAAACTTTTCAAGTCCCTTAGGACTTCGGCTTTTAGCAAGTCGATTTTATGCTCAACATTTTCCATATTTCAGATTTTTGTACAAAAAAATTATTACTATTTCGAAATTATTCCTGACTTAGACCCTTCGTAAAACGGTTTAAAAGTTTTAATACTAACTTGATGAGTTTAAATATCCTTTTCTCTTTCCATACTACTAAGATATTATCTTTCCATTCACCATACACACTTTTAAGATAATTTCTAAAATATGACTTCAATTATTTTTATATATTGGTACCACGTTCGTTTTGCTCGTACATTAAGATCTTGTATAAATCAATTTTTGTTGGCAAATCCGGATTTCTCTAAAAGTATTTTCGATATGGTTTATTTGGGATTTCTCTTCAGTTTTAAGATTCGGAAAACCTTTAGCATGCGCTTAAATTCTCCACACTATACTTGATCTGATTTCAATCTTCAAATCTCAAAACTATTCCAAAATTTTTAGATTGCTGCCGCATAGCATTTCTGACCTATGTTTTAATGTTCGAGTAAATGATTTCCTTTTTCGTCATGAAGATTTTATATAAGCCAATAAACCACTTTTCCTCTTTTACGTATATTCGTCTCAAACTCGTTTTCAAACAACTTGTTTATCGACCTCTAAATAATTTTATACAAACGAGGACTCCGACTTTTTGAAGTACAACGGTCTTCGAATTCACGTATTTTAACTTTGTTGTTTACACTACCTTCTTTACGTATTCCTTAAGGGTATCATTGCATCATCTTTCCACCTAAACATTCACAGTCTTACCCTGATTCCCCTAACCAAATTTGGCTCCTTATCTTCGTCCTAGCTGAACCCATGTTTTTTGATCTTTCTATTCGTCATGATCTAGGTTCGGTTCTTTCCTATTGTCTAGCCCATAGAGCTTGTCGTTGCCTGTGTCAACATTGTTATAGTTTGGTGGGCCCATTAGTTAAGTGGTTATGTCGTCGTAGTGTTGATTTCGTGGTGTGTATATAGTGGTATGGGTGTTGGCATTTGTATGTTGTGTGTAGGTAATTTTCTGCTTGAGTATGATGTGATATACGTATGATAACAGAATGATAATTTTGATTGGTACTACTTGTTTTATGAGATGTCGTATGCGTGTATATCAGGAGGTATACCCGACTATTGCATCTCTTAAACTTGTATGTAGTTGATGTGTTGATATGGTAATTATAAATGGATGGATATGGTGTGAAAATATGTGATACGTGGATGTGTATGCCTTGGAGTGGTATGGGTATGTGTATGGATACTGTGTTACGCATATAAATGTCCTGCTATGATTTGAGTCTCACTCAAGCTTGAGTGGGTCTACTCTATGTACTTTGGTATAATTGTATGTGGTGGTGAATAGTGACGGATGATGTATGTATGGTGTTTGAGTTGTTTGTGCTTGGTTGTGTTACGCACACGATTGTGGGTGGCTATACCAATATATAGTTATAGGACTATATGTGGGGTGAAAATATGGTGAAATATTTGCATGTATTTGAATGACAAAAAATGTGAAATTATTTTCAAATAAGAGAGGCTTGGTTATTTTCTTATAGTAAGTAATAAGTGTTTATTGTTGTATAAATATATTGACTATATATATGTGATTGAAATACGTGTATGAAATTGATTGACTATAATAAGTATGAGTGTACTATGTGCGTGAAAATATGTGTGTAGTGGTAGTAATATTTGATTTCTAGTGCATGTATATATAAGCACTCGAAATGAAAGTACTTGGTTGAATTTATGATGTGATATTGGTTGAGGGTAGTTACCCGAGCGACTATATATATGTTAGAAAGTCCGAGGACGGACTTTATTCTAAGGTGGGTAGGATGTAACGACTGGTTTTTGTATGATTGGATTATCAGTTTGTTTTGCTTGTGATGGTGGGTTCTCTCCTTGTGTGGTTTCCATTTCCATAGTTCTCTCTTTCATTCATCTCGTTGAGATTTCCTAGCTTTCGTTTTCATTCCTTTTGATGTGATCTTCTATCTTCTTCCTTAGAATCATTGAACTCGGAGTAAGTCACTTGTGACGAGCTTCATATCGATCATATCTTAGCGATAGGTTGATCCTAGAAACCTTAGAATTCATCCCGGACCTTCGCGCTCCATTTCGAGACTTTTCGTGCACGTTAGTTGGTTCAAGAAGATTAACCGACCGACTAGTTTCCAAACTAGTCGGTCAGGAAATCAACTGGAACCGACTAGTTCATTCAATCAATTATTCTGGAGTTACTGTTTACTCTTAGTCGGTCTAAGAACAACCATCGACCGACTAGATGCTAAACTAGTCGGTCAGGAATCCTTCTCAGACCGACTAACTCTCATTTCCATGATCTCTCTCAGAATTCAGCCTTTAGTCGGTCAATGAACACTCACCGACCGACTAGTTCTCAAACTAGTCGGTTGACAAGCCTTCACCGACCGACTAACTCATAGTCCAGTTTTCCTGAGCGAGCTATTGTTTACTCTTAGTCGGTCTGCGTTGATCAACCGACCTACTAGTTCCCAAGCTAGTCGGTCACCAATCCTTCTTTGACCGACTAATCAGCCCAGGAAACCCTAGTTTTGCCCTAGCCGCCACACTTTTCTATAAATACGCCCCAAACATTTTCTTCTTCTTCTTCATCACCCCAAACCCTAATTTCTCCCCCATTGAGCCCCCTTCTTCCCCAAACCATTGATCCTTCATCCCAAGCTCATCCATCATCATCCAAACCCTCATTTCACATATCCTACCTCTCCTCAACCACAAAACCTCATCAAATCCCCAAAAGCCTCATCCAAACCCATTTCTCCAGATTTTCCCCATTTCCAGATCTGAGCCGGATCGTTCTTCCGTCGCCGTAGTTCTCGGCGTCGTTCCTCCGCTTCTTCACAGGTAGTATTCTTCCTTTAATAATCTCATAACCCTCACTTGATATTTGTGAAACCCTAATAAAATGGATCATTAGACATCGTAGGGTTCGATTGTGAATACGGATTAGTTACCATTCTAATGTTGTTTTTCCATGACAGTGATCCATTCCCGTAGATAACAATTTGTGTGATGTGCCTTCATTGATCGTTCTCCTCGGTGCCAGTCAAGTGAAACTTGCCTCTCTTGGTTTGGGCCATGTCTTAGGCCATTACCTTGCTTTAGCGTAAAAGAGACTAGACGGTGAAAGGATGGCCGTCTAGACACCATTGACCTAGCTTGACAACGAAGCTTGGTCCGTCACCCTCATCATGCTTGTATGTCACGTTTAATTTCAATTAACGGTACGCGTATTAACTGTTCATGTCATACATGCAACTTTAACTGCCATGTTTAATTTAAATAAACGGTACGTGAATATTGTTCATGCCATTGCATTTTTCCTGTCATGTCTAATTTCAATAAACGGTACGCGAATATCTGTTCATGCCATTGCATTTTGCCTGTCATGTCTAATTTCAATAAACGGTACGCGAATATCTGTTCATGCCATTGCATTTTGCCTGTCACGTCTAATTTCAATAAACGGTACGCGAATATCTGTTCATGTCATTGCATTTCGCCTGTCACGTTTAATTTCAATTAACGGTACACGAATATCTGCTCATGTCATTGCATGCTTGAACACTCATCGTGATTGCGTGGCTTCGCTACATACTTGTACTATTTGTACCGGCTAGGCACCCGTTTTGCGGGCAAAATCCTATGCCAAATACACTTTCTGGCTTGTGTTCCAGAAGACGAGCTCAACACAGCCTGCGGGCAATAGGGCACTCGTTGAGTGATCCCTTGTACTTGATACTTGAACACAGCCTGCGGGCAATAGGGCACTCGTTGAGTGATCCCTTGTACTTATTACATGACAATACATGTCACAACTACCACTTGTTACTTGACGTGTTCATTTGACGTGATTTACTTGACGTGATTTACTTGACTGACGTGATTTACTTGACTTGTACTTGTCCGTGTTTAAACTTGCAAAACTTGTTATCCATGCCATACTTGCTACGTGCTACTTGTACTTCTCTTTATTTGTCACTTCCATGATATATTTGCCATGTCATGCATCATACTATAACTGCTAGGTTGCTAGTTTACCTTTCTTTCCGTTTCCTTGCACAAGTCTTTTTAGACTTGCTGACATGTGCCCCTCTCTCTTTTGGGTGTCACATGTTAGACTCAGAGCCAGAGCTTGTTGCAGAGGACGTTGTGTTTGCTGTGGAGGAGTCTTGTGGACACCGGTGACTTTGTTGAGTTTCCTTTATGTTTTAGGATTCCTGTTAGTTGTCGGTGCGTGGCACCTTTGTTTTGTATGTTATATTTTGTAGGCCATGTTGGGCCTTACACTCTTTTTCCTTTAGCCTGGTGGCTTTTCTGTGATATTGTAATTTGTTTATGGACATTTGGAGATTCAATAAAATGTCGTCTCATTTCCTTATTATCATTGTTGTTTCGTTTCTCTTTGCAAGGACCTGCCATAATAAGTGTTTTTTTACGCTTATCAGACTTGGAGCTTCACAGCTTCAAGTTTGTGTAACGACTGGTTTTCTTGTATCTGGATTTATTATATTATATTATATGTTTTGGTGGATTTTCTCCTTATGTGTGGTTTTCGTCTCCGTAACTTTCATTTTGGATCGTTTCGTCGTGTTTTCTTAACTTCTTCCTTAGAATCGTCGATTTCGGAGCAAGTCATTCGTGACGGGCTTCATATCAGTCATATCTAATTGTTAGATCAAGCCTAGGAGTCTTAGGAATCGATCCCGGAGCTTCGCGCTCCATTTCGGAACTTTTGGTGCTCATTAGCCAGTGTAAGAAGGGGCACCGACCGACTAGATGACGATCCAGTCGGTCGGAAAACCTTCTTGAACCGACTAGTTGGCTTTCTAAATTTCTCAGGAGTTACTGTTTGTCGTTAGTCGGTCTAAGAACGTTGGTTGACCGACTAGGTTGCAAACTAGTCGGTCGGCAATGCTTCTTCAACCGACTAACTCATCAACTATTTTTGGTACTAGTTACTGTTCCTTCTTAGTCGGTCTAAGTTCATCTTTCGACCGACTAGTTTTTAAACTAGTCGGTTAAGTTATGTACTCAGGCCGACTAATTCTTAGTTCTTCTGAACAGTCGAGTACTGTTTACTCTTAGTCGGTCTAAGAACGTTCATCGACCGACTAGATGCCAAACTAGTCGGTCAGTAGTTGTTCTTTGACCGACTAAATCTAAATCCTATTTCTGTACAGGAGTTACTGTTTGGACTTAGTCGGTCTGCGTTGGTCAACCGACCGACTAGTTCCCAAACTAGTCGGTCAGTGGTTGCTCTTTGATCGACTAATCAGTGTCGAAACCTTAATTTCTGGGCAGCCGCCAGCCCTTCCTATTTAAACCCCTCCCAAACGTTTTCTTCTCCTTCCTCACGACCTAAAACCCTAGTTTCTCCCCCATTGAGCCCCCTACTACCTCAAACCCTTATTCCTTCATCCCAAGCCCAAAATCCATCATCCAAACTCTCCCTTAACACATTCTACCTCTCATCTTCCTCAAAATCTCATCAAACCCCCAAAATCCCCCCAAAACCCTATTTCTCCAAACTTCTCCATCCATTTCCAGATCTGAACCCTAGGTTCCCGGAGCGTTTCTTCCGTCGCCGTGGTTGCTCGGCATTATTCTTCCGTTTCCTATACGGTAATAATCGATCTCTTAATGTTTTCATGACCCATTGTGTTTTTGTGAAACCCTAATGAAATGGTTGTTGTTTTGATGATTGTTTCTCCATAACAGCGACTTTTCCGTAGATTAGCATCCGTGGGACGAACCCTCGTTGATCGTCATCCTCGGTGCTAGGCAAGTGAAACTTGTCACTTAGGGTTTAGGCCATGTTTTAGGCCATTTGCTTATTGTAGGCATAAAAGAGACTAGGCGACGAAATGATACTCGCCTAGGCGCAAATTGAGGAACTAGCTTGACAACGAAGCTAGATCCGACATTTATCATGTTGCACAATTACCATGTCATGTTTAATTTCCATTAACGGTACGCAAATTAATTGTCATGTCATTACATTCTTTAAGTGTTTCCGTGATTGCGTAGCTTCGCTACAATACTTGTGTT
The DNA here is from genome assembly GCA_030789695.1 of Scilla litardierei. Taxonomy (NCBI): domain Eukaryota; kingdom Viridiplantae; phylum Streptophyta; class Magnoliopsida; order Asparagales; family Asparagaceae; genus Scilla; species Scilla litardierei. The sequence goes on from CM061141.1 coordinate 198,263,500, forward strand.
TCCTGGCTCGTATTCCAGAAGCGGGCCATGTGTTGGTTGATAGCCAATGCCCGAACTACTTGTTTCCGGCTAGGTGCACCCCTACGCCAAATGCTTATGAATCGTGAACTAGAATGCGAGCTCCTGTGCGGGGAAACCCTGGCTCATTTACTGAGCTCGTGTGCGGGGACCCTGGCTCGTTTATATGTGGGTATTGGGGGTAAGAGTTAAGCGGCCAATCAACTGGGAGTCTGCCCGATCAGCAACTGTAGTGGTAAGGCGTAAACTCTGCGTTCTGGGGTAGTGTTAAGCGGCCAATCAGCATGAATGCCAAACCATTCAGCTGTAAGGCGTAAACATCTACAAACAACTTGAAACGTGACTAGTGAAATGATTGAGATTGTTAGTAGCTTGGCTACTCTTGACTTGTCCCGATAATTGTTCTCTTGTACTTATTATTTCATCATGTCTTGCTTGTGCACTCATGTTATAACTGCCATGTCATGCATACTAAAGCTGCTAGGTTGTTAGTTTGCCTTACTTTCAGTTTCCTTGCATAAGTCTTTTAGACTTGCTGACATGTGCCCCTTTACTCTTTTGGGTGACACATGTTAGATCCTGAGCCTGAGTACCATGTTGAGGACGAGGTGTTTGCAGACGCCGAGCCCGAGCCTGTGTTTGGCGGGGAGTACGTGGACACTGGGGACCAGTCTTTGTGTCTTCGTTGAGCTTTTCCTTTCGTTTAGACTGCTGTTTTGGTTGTCGGTGCGTAGCACCTATACCTTGTTCGTTGTTGCTTTTGTTGGCCTTGTTCTGGGCCTTTAGACTCTTTCTTTTAGCCTGGTGGCTTTTCTGGATGTTGAACTTAATTTTCATGTTGGACAAATTATGAGATATAAGATTTTATTACTGTCTCTCCTTGTGTTATTATTGTTGTTCCGTTTGTGGTTACAAGGACCTGCTTATGTTTTATTGACGCTTATCGGGTTTGGGGCTTCACAGCTCCACTCTCGTGCAGACCTTTTCACGTCTTGCCTCCATTTTAGGGAAGCGGGGCGTGACAGGTTTTGTTGGTGGCCCATGCAGGTCCTCTTCTGTAACTGCGATTATCGGAATAACGATAATAATATTAGAATGTCCAATAAACTAAGTTCGACATCCGAGTCATAAGCTATGAGTCTAATCTGCTTCGTTTTCTGTGTCATTAGATGGCAGGAAGGTGATTCACCCGTGGTGGAGGTAGTGACGCGTCCCCTCATGATGAGGAGCCTGAGCGGGAACCCACCAACGGAGAGATGATGTGGTTGATGCTACAGATGATGCACGTGCAGCAGGGCGTGCTCCTGCAAGTCCAGAATGCTCCACTTGCTCGAGCTGCCCGGGCACTTTCGGATGTCCCTCGCTCCGAGCTGGGAGCGAAGCAATTTCGGGAGCTGGGTCCCGCATATTTTGATGGGTCTGAGGGTCCTCTGGCTGCCGATGAGTGGATTCGGAACATTGAGGATAACTTGAAGATGGCCAAGATGACCCCGGCTGGATGGGTTGATTTGGCGAAGAGGCAACTCAAGGATAATGCTCGGAACTGGTGGGATGCGGAAGAGAAGATGTTGGTGGAGCCGATAGCTTGGACTACCTTCAAGTCCAGGTTTGATGAGGAGTTCTTTCCGAAGGCTACTAGGAAGGAGATGCTGCAGCGCTTTATTGATCTGAAGCAAGGGAGCTTGACGGTGGACCTGTACCACCAAGAGTTCACTAGGCTGAGTCGGTTCGCACCGAAGATGGTGCAGGATGCTGATGAGAGGGCTCAGAGGTTCCTGCAGGGACTTGCTTTGGAGCTCCAGAGTTTTGTGTCTTCCTCTGATCTGGACTCTTATCAGAAGGTTCTGGTCGCTGCGAGGAGGCAGGAGCTGAACCTGAGTCAGAGGAGAGGACATGTTTCTGGTGCTGGGAAGAGGCCTATGGAGTAGGCCAGGGCGGTGGTTAGGCCTGGTTTCAAGCCTAATCAGCTAGCTCAGTTCAAGAGGCCAGGAGGGCCTATTCAGAAGACTTGCCATTTCTGCGGTAAGCCTGGCCACATCAAGGATCAGTGTAGGAAGTTTCTGGGCCAGTGTTTGGTTTGTGGTGATGCTTCCCATCGCGAAGGATTGTCGGCATGCGAATCAGCTGCGTAGGGCACCTGTTGCAGCACAGCCGTTGCAGCAGCGAGCGTCTGTTCCTGCTGGACGTGGAGCGGCTCTTGTTCCACAGAGGCAGGCTTTTCAGCAGGCTATTCCGCCGAGGAGGCAGGCTTTTCTGATGACCGCTGTGGAGAGCGAGGCTGTGGATGAGGTTATCACAGGTAATCCTCAATCTAGCTGTTACTTTCCTAGCTGGTTTTGATTGTTAGATTGTGTTGTTTGCTTGAACATGATTGTCTGCTAGACTAGGGTTTGATTGTTAATTGCTTGTTAGGTGTGGTTTTGGTGTGCACATTTCCTGCACGAGTCCTCTTTGACTTTGGTGCGTCGATGTGCATTATTTCTCGAAGCTTCGTGGAGAAGCATTCCTTGTCGACGTCCCCTTTTCCCAAGAGTTGGAATATTGTTACAGGGAATGGCGTGGTCTCGGTGCATCTTGGTTGCAATTCTTGCTTGTTGGTGGACTGTGGACATGAGCTTTACGCTGATTTCATTGTCCATGACATCATCAACTACGATGCAGTTCTTGGGATGGACTGGCTTGCGAGCTTCTATGCTACGATCGACTGTCGGAGGAAGAAGGTGGTGTTCGAGATTCCCGGACATCCAGTATTTGAGTTCAGCCGTGGTAGCAGTTCGCTTGGTCCTGTCAGATTTCGGGCCAGACTGGTGGAGGTTGTGGCTATGCAGATGGAGTTGGAGTGGCCAGCTGTGGTGCGGGATTTTGATGACGTCTTCCCCGAGGAGATGTCTGGTTTGCCACCTGATCGAGCTCTAGAATTTTCTATTGATCTTGTTTCGGGAGCACAGCCGATTTCGAAGGCGCCGTATCGTATGGCACCCGCTGAGTTGGAGGAATTACGGAAGCAGCTGGATGAGCTTTTGCAGAAGGTTTATATCAACCCTAGTGTGTCTCTGTGGGGAGCACCGGTGCTGCTGGTGAAGAAGAAGGATGGTTCGTGTCGCATGTGCGTGGACTATCGGGAGTTGAATGCGGTGACCATCAAGAATAAATACTCGTTGCCTCGCATCGATGATATTTTTGATCAGCTTGGAGGTTCGAGGGTGTTTTCTAAATTGGATTTGAGGAGTGGTTACCATCAGTTGAAGGTGAAGAAGGGAGATGTTCCGAAGACAGCGTTCAGGACAAAGTATGGACACTATGAGTTTGTGGTTATGCCTTTCGGTGTAACCAATGCACCAACAGTTTTCATGAATCTGATGAACCTGATTTTCTACGACTTTTTGGATAAGTTGTCGTTATCTTTATTGACGACATTCTGATCTATTCAAGGTCGGAGGAGGAGCATGCCTCGCACTTGAGGACGGTATTGGAGATTTTGAGGAAGCATCGGTTGTATGCTAAATTTTCGAAGTGCGAGTTTTGGCTGGACAGAGTTGCTTTTCTCGGGCATGTGGTGACTGGAGAGGGTATTTCAGTGGATCCCGAGAAGATTAGGGCCATCAGAGAGTGGCCTGTTCCGTCGTCTGCGTCTGAGATCCGGAGTTTCCTTGGGCTTGCTGGTTACTATCGGCGTTTCATTAAGGACTTTTCCCGTATTGCTGAGCTGATGACCAGGTTGACGCGGAGGGATGTACCTTTTGTTTGGTCGAGTGATCGTGAGAGTGCTTTTAGTGTTCTAAGGGAGAGGTTGACGACTGCCCCTATTCTTGTTGTGCCTGATCACAGCGGTGGATTTGAGATCTTTTGCGATGCTTCTGGCAAGGGTCTCGGTTGTGTGTTGCATCAGCACGGGCACGTTGTGGCGTATGCTTCTCGTCAGCTCAAGGTTCATGAGAAGAATTACCCGACGCATGATTTGGAGTTGGATGCCGTTGTGTTTGCTCTTAAGATTTGGAGGCACTTCTTGCTGAGTGAGAAAGTGAAGATTTTCACCGATCACAAAAGCTTGAAGTATATTTTTACTCAGAAGGAGCTCAACATGCGACAACGTCGATGGTTGGAGCTCATGGCAGATTATGAGATTGATTTGCAGTATCACCCTGGCAAGGTGAATGTGGTCCCTGATGCGCTGAGTAGGCTTCCAGCGGTGATGATTTTGACCTCGCAGTGGAGATTGCAGCAGGATTTTTGCGAGTCTGGTGTTGAGATTGTTCTTTATGGGGAGGCTTCTTCGTTGATGTGTATGCAGATACAGTCGACGATTGTGGATCGGATCAAGGCTGGCCAGGCTGAGGATCCGAAGCTGGTGATGATTCGGGAGCAGGTGGAAGCCGGTCTGCGGACTGACTTTTTGATTCATGAGGATGGCTCGCTGAGGTTTGGAGCTAGGTTGTGTGTGCCAGCAGGAGATATTAGAGAGGAGTTGATGGTGGAGGCACACAGTTCGCCGTATTCTGTGCATCCTGGTGGCACCAAGATGTACTAGGATCTTCGTCTGAACTATTGGTGGCATGGCATGAAGAGGAGTGTGGCTCGGAGTGTAGCCAAGTGCTTGGTTTGTCAGCAAGTAAAGGCGGAGCATCAGCGTACGGTCGGGTTGCTACAACCGCTTCTGATTCCGGAGTGGAAATGGCAACACATCACTATGGATTTCGTGACTGGACTACCTCAGAGTCCGAAGCAGAATGACGCGATTTGGGTGATCGTATACCGATTGACCAAATCCGCGCACTTTATTCCGTTCCGGGTGGGACAGTCCACTGAGGCGCTAGCGAGGAGATATATGGAGGTAAAATTCTTTTACTCTCCGTTTTTATTCCCTTTTCCTAGTTTGGATAGTGATGTAACGTGAATTGTGCAGGAGGTCGTACGACTTCACGGAGTCCCCGTGAGTATCGTGTCGGTCAGAGACACGAGGTTCACATCTCAGTTCTAGCAGAGTTTGCAGAAGAGTTTGGGTACGCGTCTGAGTTTCAGCATGGCGTACCATCCGCAGACGGATGGCCAGTCCGAGAGGACGATTCAGATCTTGGAGGACATGCTGAGGGCGTGCATGTTGGATTTCAAGGGTTCGTGGGAGGACCATCTACATCTGGTGGAGTTTTCTTACAACAACAGCTTCCAGGAGAGTATTGGCATGGAGCCTTTCGCCGCTCTTTATGGGAGGAAATGTCGATCGCCATTGAGTTGGGATGACATTGGTGATCGGGAGTTGTTGGGACCTGAGATGATCGTGGAGGCTGCGGATGTTGTCAGGAACATTCGGGAGAGGTTGAGGATTACTCAGGACCGTTTTAAGCATTGGGCGGATGCTAAACGTCGTCCTTTGGAGTTTCAGCCGGGCGACCATATGTTTCTGAGGATTTCCCCGAATCGTGGAGTGATTCGTTTTGGGAAGCGAGGGAAGTTGAGCCCGCGATACATTGGACCGTTTGACATTCTGGAGATAGTTGGCGAGGTAGTTTATCGCTTAGCCTTGCCTCCATCTTTGGAGGGAGTTCACAATGTTTTCCATGTGTCGCAGCTTCGTCGATACATTAGCGATCCATCTCATGCTGTGGATTTCTCGGAGATTACCGTTCGCCCCGATATGACGTATGACCAGCAGCCAGTGCAGATTCTGGACAGGCGTCAGAAGTCACTTCGGAACAATATTGTCAATCTTGTAAGTGTGATTTGGTGACACGGCTCGCCTGGAGAGTCTACTTGGGAGAATGAGGATGAGATGCGAGAGCGTTTCCCACTTTTGTTCCCGGACACGTGAGTGTTGGGAAATTCCGAGGACGGAATTTTTCTTAAGTTGGGGAGGATGTAACGACGGGTTTTCTTGTATCTGGATTTATTATATTATATTATATGTTTTGGTGGATTTTCTCCTTA
>CM061141.1:198279439-198304439 GCA_030789695.1 Scilla litardierei
TTCATGAAATGAGTGCTAGGCTTAGATTTCTGGATTTCGTAAAACTAAAAATAATCTCACCGAGTATAGAATATTACTTAGCCTAGGTTGTCGTGCAATGTCAAGTAGTCACTCTCTCACACATCAATGGATCCCCTCCCCCAAGCTTATCTATAAGCGTGATGGCATAAAAAATATTCACATCCCCATTTTTACATAGCTCCAAAAGCAATGAAAAGAAAGAAGAAAGAAAGAAAGTGAGATGAGATCTTTTATTGAGGATTTTTCCTCTTCTCTTTTTTTTTCTTTTGTTTTTTTTTCTTTTTTTTTGATATAGCATATATACACAACGGTCCCAACTCAAAGAGAGAGATAATGATATACAAGAATATTTTCTCTTTTCTCTCTTTTTTTTTCGAATAAGAAATTTGGAGCTAGGAATTAACGGCGGGGGAAATGCCATATAATAGAATCGCTAAGGGGAGATTCACCAATGATTTTAAAAGTAGAGAAATGATGTTCAAGATTTGTGGAGAAAGAAATAAATATATCACTCGGTTCACTCTATAAGACATGCACAACAACTTCAGCAGGGTAATCTAGTCTACTCAGTTTCGATCACAAAAAAGCTAATTAATCCAGATTTATCATGGCTAACATCATTCAATCATCCTGAAGTGAAGTGTACAATTCATGCATATAGAAGTGATATAGGAAAAGAAATCAGTACTCCAGATATAGGCATTCAATGCGTGAATCTTGGTGTGTTTTCTGTGATAGCATACATATGAATATTCAGACTCAGCTAATAATAAAATTTCATCCATTTTCATGTGGCAAAAGTGTGGGTTACTATCTCTAGATGCAAGGCAAGTCATAGCATATGATATCAGAAATAAAATCTAAGACATGACAAATATAGCATGCATATAGAGTAAGCTAAATCCCACGTCATCATCATCACAGAAAAGTCATCTCTAGCATGAGATGAAAAAGAAAGAAATAAAGGTAAAGGAAAAAATAGAACTATCTACAATGCGGCACACAGAAAAATAATAAAAACGTGATGCATGGTAAAATAAAAGAAAAATGATGAAAAATAAGTGCAAAAGCGAAAAACGGTGTGAAAAAGTAGAAATAAAGGTGGCAAACTGAAAAGGATCGTGAGAACTCACTCCCCCAAGCTAAACGGCACAGTGTCCTCAATGTGCAAAGTGTGGCACACCGAGAGACAAGAAATGGAGGGGAAAGTGAGGATGCATGCATGAAGAAAAAGTGAGAAGAAAAATAAAGAAATGAAAAATATGATGCGGACATGATGCATGCAAAGATAGGAGTGATACAGATATATATGTGGCACCAAAAAGTCTCCCTCTCTCCCAAAAGTAGATATATAAAGATACGGCAAAATGAGAATGCCAAAATAAGTGAGGGGAGGGGGGTGTACAAAAATGCATCAGGACCCAGCAGAAACGGGCAGCACAATGGCAAAAAGAATCGATGGCATCAAGGGTGCCTAAGAAGGTGGTGCTGCACCGTCTCCGTCCTGAGGCGGAAGTGGTGGGGGTGGCTGGACAGGAAGCCGAGCGGGGGTGGGTGTGGAAGTGGTAGCAGGCTGAGAGTGTGTGGGAGTGTGGGTGGGAACCTGCTGGGTGGGTGGGGGTATGCGCGGGAGACGCTCCAAGACCTGGGTGAGACAGTAGTGAATCTGCGGGAGCAGCTCGAAGCGGCCAGCCATCGCAGTGACGGTGGCGGACAGGGTCCGAAGCTCGCCTCTGAGGCCACTCACCGCCCCCTCTAGAGCACGAATGCTCTGAAGTACTGTGTCAGGGGGAGGTGGTGCAGAGGGACGCACCGGGCGGGGCTGTGCGGGGCGGGGCTGGCGTACTCGGGTCGCGTATGTGACGGGCTCAGCGGGGAAGGGAACGAAAGGTGCTGCGCCAGCAAATGTGGGCCTGGCCTCTGTGCGAGGCAGGGCAGGGCGGGGAGAAGTGGAGGCAGCAGCAACGAAAGAAGAGTACAAAAGCGGCAGCGAGGCGGCCGGAGAGGTCAGTGGCATAGAAGTGTGGACAGACGCCACGACACTCTCGGAAAATACGGCAGAGGTGGAGACAGAGGTGACTACCGCCGGGGGGAAGTGTGTGGTCCAAAAGGTGCAACCCCAGCGGAGATCATGCTAGCCATGGTCTCCACGACTGCGGCAAACGAGGGCTCTCCACTCTCAACAAAGGTCGGTGGGCGCTCGGGGAGAGCGGAGCAAAGAGGCTCGACGGACAGAGGGCCGGTGGTGGTGGTGGGAGTGGTGGTGACAGCCTCGGAAGCAGTGGAGGTGGGCTCAGCTAAGATACTCCCGACACCGACAGAGGTGTCAGGAGCGGCGGAAACATCGGGGATAGGCTGAGGGGCCACTGGGTCAACAGGCTCGGCAGCAGGCTCGGTAGGGGCAACAGGGTCCACAGGGGCAGCGTGGGCCTGCTCGGCCTCCTCAGCCTCGAGCACGTAAGCAGCGGGGATGAGAACATCCATCGCAGGGAGCCAGTCTACGTGGGCTGGTGCAATCTGAGTCCGAGCTGGGCTCGGGAGAATCATGTAGTCGGCACCGTAAGGGCCGTGCAACCAGACCCAGTGACGCTCACCGTGCGGACGAAGCATCTTCATCCGGGCCATAACATCGATCGACAAAGAAGTGGGGCCCGATACTCGCCGCAGGTCGTCAGGGAAATCCTCGCCGGTCATAAGAGCAAGCAAGGTGATCAGGCCGCCGCAGCATATCGGTGAGCGAGCGCCCACCGATACAATGATGCGGTCTAAAAACCATGCCGCGACATCAATCACGACGGCGGGGACAAGCTCATCGCTATCCCTAGATAGAGCTCTGGGACGTGTCATCGCGTAGAGCATGTAGAGCTCTGGCGTAGATATCGTGCCTGGCTCATATCTAGCCAAAAAGGTCGTCGCCATAAGGCGCTGAGCAATACGGAGGCAGGGATGGACAATGGCCGAGGCCTTGGCCCTACTAGGGTCAAAGGCAGCGTGAAGACCCGTAATCCGGGCCCAGAAGGCACCGGCGTCGAAGGAAGGTGGGGGGATATGGGTGGGGACGTAACCGCGATTGGCTCCGAGGACAGCGGGCCACGAGAAAAATGCTCTCATCATATCGAGAGTGACCTGGCACTCCCGGTCCATGAACCAAAACGAGCATCCCTCGTCGGTCCGGGCGATCGAACTAAGAATCTCAAGTGTCGGGTGGGTAAACGTATCCGCCGACACCTGAAAGAAATCTCGCCAGCCCACGTTGTCGTACAACGTGAGCATCCCCTCTAGTACCCCCAAGCATCCTAGGTCAGCAAGGTGTGCAAACCTGGAGGGTACGATCGAGCGCTGGGAGATACGCTCGAAGACGGCACGGTGTGCGTCATCTCGGAACGTAATCCCGAGCGGCCCGACCAGTGGAGCCGGAGGTGGTGGCTGTGGAGCGGCAGGGAGTGGCTGTGCGGGCTGTGCGGGCGTTGCAGGCTGTGCGGGGTGTGCGGGGCCTGCAGGCTGTGCTGGGTGGATGGGGTGTGTGGGAGAAGGCGGAGGAGAGTCCTCCAACTCGTGGGAGGGGCCGGTGTCATCCGACTGCTTCCTCTTGGCGGAAGCTCTCCTCGACCGCGGCCGTGTCCGGGGCGGCATATCGACCCCGAGCGCGAGCCGAAAAAGTGTAAAAAGTGCGGCGTGTGCAAAATAATGGAAAGAGTGTACCCCGACATGCCGCGAGTGCTAAGCAGTGGAAGAGTGCGAAGATAGTGCCTCCGCGAAGCCCAAATCAGTCCGTAGAAGCTCCCCTGGGCTCCCCTAAGCTCCCGAAAACAACCTGCGCATGAAATAGAGATATCATCGGGTAATATTCAAAACGTATGGAGCATTAGGGGTATAATAGATAGATATAGAAATTAATTTGGGTTTGGGGTTCGTTTATCGCATGGATCCTCGAAAAACACACGAAAAGAGGAGAAAAAGGCGAAACGGTTGATACCAGAGGTGGTCGGGGCGGCGGCCGCCGGCGGCGACTCGGGCGAGCCGCGGCGGGTGGTCGGCCGGCGGTGGCTGGCTGAGCGGCGGCGCGAGGTGGTCGATCGGGCGAGTGAGGGCTGTGAGCGAGCGAGGGTCGGGCGAGGGAAGCTGAGTGGTCGAACGGTTTGGGATTTTTCGTTTCGAAAAATGTGCCCCCCCTCGGCCACTTATATAGTAAAAGTTACGACTCAGCCGAGTGATGAGGTCACTCGACCGAGTGGGATCAATGGCAAAATCCTCCTCGCTAATGCTTCGGCCGAGTGGCTTTGCCAGCCTCGGCCGAGTGGAGTAAGTCCATTCGGTCGAGTGGCTCAAGCTACTCGGCAAGACTCGCCCTAGGAGCGTATCCGTTTTACTCGGCCGAGTGAAAATATATACTCGGCCGAGTAGCAGTTATACTGAAATCAGGAAAATAAACAGAGAGTTGGGTACAGCAGACTTCCCTCGTTCGTGAGCGGCTCGGCCGGACGAACTTGTGTACTCGGCCGAGTGACTAGTATACTCGGCCGAGTGAGCCTTAATTTCTGCTGTTTGTCTTCGTTTGGGCTCTAAGCTCCGTCTTTCTTCCTCCAGTCGATTTCATCTTCCTCCTAAGCATCGAGCGTCTTCCTGGGGCGCTCCTCGACGTCTCGTTCCTCCTCCTCATGATGGATTTACCTATCTCCTCTCATGTCAAGAAAAATAGGACTCGTTATCACAAAATTTTTGGGCGAACGACTCAAAACACTAAAAATTTCTAAAACAAAAATAAAGAAAAAGTAAAAATAAAGCAATAACCGTCGGGTTGCCTCCCGACAAGCGCTCGTTTAAGGTCGTGAGCTCGACCCCCTATGATTTTCAATTAATGCGGGATGTTTGGTGCATATGAAATGCACCCATCAAACTTTCCGGGGAGCACGCTTGGATTCGGAAGATGCGGCGGCGTGTTCTCCCTCGGTGGTCTCCGGTCTCGAATAGTGTTGGGGGGAGTGTAACGACTGCTTTTCATGTATCTGGATTTATTATAATATAATATATGTTTTGATGGATTTTCTCCTCATGTGTGGTTTTCGTCTCCGTAGATTTCGTTTTCGATCGATTCGTCGTATTTTCTCGTTTCTTCCTTAGGATTGTCGATTTCGAAGTATGTCATTCGTGACGGACTTCATAACGGTCGTATCTTACTATTAGATCAAGCCTAGGAGTCTTAGGAATCGATCCCGGGGCCCCGCGCTCCGTATCGGAACTTTTGGTGCTCATTAGCCGGTGTAAGAAGGGGCACCGACCGACTAGATGACGATCCAGTCGGTCGGTAATCCTTCTTGGACCGACTAGTGGGCTATCTAAATTTCTTAGAGGTTACTGTTTATCGTTAGTCGGTCTAAGAATGTTGGTTGACCGACTAGGTTGCAAACTAGTCGGTCGGCAATGCTTCTTTAACCGACTAACTCATCATCTAAATTTTAGTATCAATACTGTTCATTGCTTAGTCGGTCTAAGTTCATCTTTCGACCGACTAGTTGATAAACTAGTCGGTTAAGCTTTGTACTCAGACCGACTAACTCTTTCAATTATTTTGACACTAGTTACTGTTTACCCTTAGTCGGTCTAAGAACGTTCATCGACCGACTAGATGCTAAACTAGTCGGTCAGTAATTGTTCATGGACCGACTAATTCTAAATCCTATTTTCGTTCAGGAGTTACTGTTTACACTTAGTCGGTCTGCGTTGGCCGACCGACCGACTAGTTGCCAAACTAGTCGGTCAGTGGTTGCTCTTTGACCGACTAACCAGTGTTAAAACCCTAATTTCTGGGCAGCCGCCAGTTCAACCTATTTATACCCAACCCAATCGTTTTCTTCTTCTCCAACACGACCCAAAACCCTAAAATCTTCCCCTCTAAGCCCCCATCTTCCTCCAAGCTCCAATCCTTCATTCCAAGCCCTAAATCCATCATCCAATCCATCCATTCACTCTATCTACCTCTCATCTTCCCCAAAATCTCACTAAAACCCATCAAAATCCCCAAATCCCCCAAAACCCTAGTTTCCCCAAAATTCTCCAATCTTTTCCAGATCTGATCCTAAGGTTCCCCGGAGTGTTTCTTCCGTCTCCTCTTGGTAAGAAATCGATCTACCGTTGTTTTCATAACCTATTTATATTTTTATGAAACCCTAATACAATTTCATGTTGTATGTTGATTGTTCCCCCAAAACAGCGATTTCCCCGTAGATTGGCATTCGTGTGACGAAGTGGTCATCATCCCCGGTGCTAGGCAAGTGAAACTTGCCACTTAGGGTTTAGGCCATGTTTTAGGCCATTTGCATGTTGTAGGCGTAAAAGAGGCTAGGCGATGAAATGATACTCGCCTAGGCGCAAATTGGGGAACTAGCTTGACAACGAAGTTAGTTCCGACATTTAGCATGTTGCACACTTACCATGTCATGTTTACTTTGCATTAACGGTACGCAAATTAATTGTCATGTCATTGCATCCTTTATGCAATTCAGTGATTGCGTAGCTTGCTACATTGCTAGTGTTCCTGGCTCGTGTTCCAGAAGCGGGCCATGTGTTGGTTGATAGCCAATGCCCGAATTGCGTGTTTCCTGGCTCGTGACCAGAAGCGAGCATAATGAGTTGCTAACCCCAACGCTCGATATATTGAATTGTGAACTAAGAAACAAGCTCCCGTGCGGGGCAACCCTGGCTCACTAGCTGGGCTCATGTGCAGGGACCCTGGCTTGTTTAGTGCGGGATGGGGTGAGGGTTAAGCGGCCATTCAACTGGGGGTCTGTTTGATCAACAACTGCAGTTGTAAGGCGTAAACTCTTTGGGGTGGGGTAGTGTTTAGTGCCGATCGGTCTGAAATGCTATGCCATTCAGCGAAGGGCGTAAACATCTACAAAACAACCGTGAAATGTGAAATGTGTTTAGTGCCGATCGGTCTGACATGTTTACCATTCAGCGAAGGGCGTAAACACTTGCAAAACAATGTGGATTGATTGATAGTAGCGTGGCTACTCTTGTCTTGTCTTGTCTTGTCCCGATGATTGCTCTCATGTACAAATTGTCTTGCCATGTTTTAAATTATGTACTCATGTTATAACTGCCATGTCATGCATGCTAAACTGCTAGGTTGCTAGTTGCCTTACTTTCAGTTTCCTTGCCCAAGTCTTTGACTTGCTGACATGTGCCCATTTACTCTTTTGGGTGACACATGTTAGATCCTGAGCCCGAGTACCTCGTTGAGGACGAGGTGTTTGCTGATGCCGAGCCTGAGCCCATGTTTGACGGGGAGTACGTGGACACTGGGGACCAGTCCTAGTGTTTTCATTGTGTTTCCCTTTTGTTTGGCAGTTTTTTGTTATCGGTGCGTAGCACCTATACTTATTTATGTCATTGCTTTTGTTGGCCTTGTTCTGGGCCTTAGACTCTTTTCTTTTAGCCTGGTGGCTTTTCTGGATGTTGGACTTATTTTGATGTTGGACAATTATGAGATGTGAGATTTTATTTCAGTCTCTCCTTTTATTATTATTGTTGTTCCGTTGTGGTTACAGGGACCTGCTTATATTTTATTTACGCTTATCGGGTTTGGGGCTTCACAGCTCCACTCTCGTGCGGACCTTTTCTCGTCTCGCCTCCATTTTAGGGAAGCGGGTCGTGACAGGTTTTAATGGTGGCCCATGCAGGTCCTTCTGTAACTTCGATTTTTGGAATGACGATAATAATATTAGAATGTCCAATAAATTAAGTTCGACGTCCGATGTCATAAGCTATGAGTCTAATCTGATTCGTTCTCTGTGTCATTAGATGGCAGGAAGGCGTTTCACCCGTGGTGGGGGTAGTGGCGCGACCCCTCATGATGAGGAGCCTGAGCGGGAACCCACCAGCGGTGAGTTGATGCGGATGATGCTCCAGATGATGCAAGTGCAGCAGGGCGTGCTTCTGCAAGTCCAGAATGCTCCACTTGCTCGAGCTACCCGGGCTCTTCCGGATGTCCCTCGCTCTGAGCCAGGAGCGAAGCAATTTCGGGAGCTGGGTCCCGCATATTTTGATGGTTCTGAGGGTCCTCTGGCTGCCGATGAATGGATTCGGAACATCGAGGACAATCTGAAGATGGCCAAGATCACCCCGGCTGGATGGGTTGATTTGGCGAAGAGGCAGCTTAAGGATAACGCCAGAAATTGGTGGGATGCGGAGGAGAAGTTGTTGGTGGAGCCAATAGCTTGGGCTACCTTCAAGGCCAGATTTGATGGTGAGTTCTTCCCGAAGGCTGCCAGGGAGGAGATGCTTCAGCGTTTTATCGATTTGAAGCAAGGGAACTCGTCGGTGGACATGTACCACCAGGAGTTCATGAGGCTGAGTCGATTTGCACCAAAGATGGTGCAAGACGCTGAGGAGAGAGCTCAGAGGTTCCTGCAGGGGCTTGCTTCGGAGCTCCAGAGTTTTGTGACCTCCTCTGACCGGGAATCTTATCAGAAGGTTCTGGTCGCTGCCAAGAGGCAGGAGCTGCTCGTGAACCAGAGGAAGGGATCTTTGGTTGGTGCTGGGAAGAGGCCTGTGGAACAGGCGAGAGCTGTGGTTAGACCTGGATTCAGGCCTAATCAGTCCGCTCAGTTCAAGAGGCCAGGAGGGCCCGTTCGGAGGACTTGCCATTTCTGTGGCAAGGAGGGCCATGTCAAGGAATCATGTAGGAGGTTCTTGTGGCAATGTATCGCCTGCGGAGATCCCACCCATGCTCTCAGGGAGTGCCCGAGGTTGAAGCAGCCTTGGAAGGCACCTGTTGCAGCTCAGCCGTTGCAGCAGCGAGCGTCTGTTCCTGCTGGACGTGGAGCAGCTCTTGTTCCGCAGGGACAGGCTTTTCGGCAGGCTGTTCCGCCAAGGAGGCAGGCTTTTCTGATGACCGCTGCGGAGAGCGAGGCTGTGGATGAGGTTATCGCAGGTAATCCTCAATCTAGCTATTACTTTCCTAGCTGGTTCTGATTGTTAGATTGTGTTGTTTGCTTGAACATGGTTGTTTGCTAGACTAGGGTTTGATTGTTAATTGTTTGTTAGGTGTGGTTTTGGTTTGCACATTTCCTGCACGAGTCCTCTTTGACTCTGGTGCATCGATGTGTATTATTTCTCGGAGCTTTGTGGAGAGGCATTCCTTGTCGACGTCCCCTCTACCCAAGAGTTGGAATATCGTTACAGAGAATGGTGTGGTCTCGGTGCATCGTGGTTGCAATTCTTGCCCGTTGGTGGTCTGTGGACATGAGCTTTTTGCTGATTTCATTGTCCACGACATCATCAACTATGATGCAGTTCTTGGGATGGACTGGCTTGTGAGCTTCTATGCTACGATTGACTGCAGGAGGAAGAAGGCGTTGTTCGAGATTCCCGGACACCCAGTATTTGAGTTCAGTCCTTGTAGCAGTTCGCTTGGTCCTGTCAGATTTCGGGCCAGGCCGGTGGAGGCTGTGGCTATGCAGATGGAGCTGGAGTGGCCAGCTGTGGTGCGAGAGTTTGGCGACGTCTTCCCCGAGGAGATGTCTGGTTTGCCACCCGATCGAGCTCTGGAATTTTCTATCGATCTTCTTCCAGGTGCGCAGCCGATTTCGAAGGCGCCGTATCGTATGGCACCTGCAGAGTTAGAAGAGTTGCGGAAGCAGTTGGATGAGCTCTTGCAGAAGGGTTATATTAATCCTAGCGTGTCTCCGTGGGGAGCACCGGTGTTGCTGGTTAAGAAGAAGGATGGTTCGCGTCGCATGTGCGTGGACTATCAGGAGTTGAATGCGGTGACCATTAAGAATAAATACCCGTTGCCTCGCATCGATGATATTTTTGATCAGCTTGGAGGTTCGAGGGTGTTTTCTAAATTGGATTTGAGGAGTGGTTACCATCAGTTGAAGGTGAAGAAGGGAGATGTTCCGAAGACAGCGTTCAGGACGAAGTATGGACACTATGAGTTCGTGGTTATGCCTTTCGGCGTAACTAACGCGCCCGCAGTTTTCATGAATCTGATGAACCTGATTTTCTACGACTTTTTGGATAAGTTTGTCGTTATCTTTATTGACGACATTCTGATATATTCAAGGTCGGAGGAAGAGCATGCCACGCACTTGAGGACGGTGTTGGAGATTTTGAGGAAGCATCGTTTGTATGCTAAGTTTTCGAAGTGCGAGTTTTGGCTGGATCGAGTTGCTTTTCTGGGGCATGTGGTGTCTGGAGGTGGCATTTCTGTGGATCCCGAGAAGATTAGGGCCATCAGAGAGTGGCCTGTTCCGTCGTCGGTGTCTGAGATTCGGAGTTTTCTTGGACTTGCTGGTTATTATCGGCGATTCATTAAGGACTTTTCTCGTATTGCTGAGCCGATGACCAGGTTGACGCGGAAGGATGTTGCTTTTGTTTGGTCGGGTGATTGTGAGAGTGCTTTTGGTATTCTGAAGGAGAGGTTCACGACTGCCCCTATTTTGGTGGTGCCTGATCGCAGCGGTGGATTTGAGATCTTTTGCGAAGCTTCTGGCAAGGGTCTCGGTTGCGTGTTGCATCAGCATGGACATGTTGTGGCGTATACGCCTCGTCAGCTTAAGGTTCATGAGAAGAATTACCCGACGCATGATTTGGAGTTTCCTGCCGTTGTGTTTGCTCTTAAGATTTGGAGGCACTTCCTGCTGAGTGAGAAAGTGAAAATTTTCACCAATCACAAAAGCTTGAAGTATATTTTCACTCAGAAGGAGCTCAACATGCGACATCGTCGATGGTTGGAGCTTATGGCGGATTATGAGATTGATTTGCAGTATCACCCTGGCAAGGTGAATGTGGTTCCAGATGCCTTGAGTAGGCTTCCAGCGGTGATGATTTTGACCTCGCAGTGGAGATTGCAGCAGGATTTTTGCGAGTCTGGAGTGGAGATTGTTCTTCCTGGGGAGGCTTCGTCGTTGATGTACATGCAGGTACAGTCGACGATCGTGGATCGGATTAAGGCTGGCCAGGCTGAGGATCCGAAGCTGGTGAGGATTCGGGAGCAGGTGAAAGCCGGTCTACGGACCGACTTTTTGATTCATGAGGATGGCTCGCTGAGGTTTGGAGCCAGGTTGTGTGTGCCGGCTGGGGATATCAGAGAGGAGTTGATGGTGGAGGCACACAGTTCGCCATATTCTGTGCATCCAGGTGGCACCAAGATGTACCAGGATCTTCGTCTGAATTATTGGTGGCATGGTATGAAGAGGAGTGTGGCTCGGAGTGTAGCCAAGTGCTTGGTTTACCAGCAAGTGAAGGCGGAGCATCAGCGTACGACCGGGTTGCTACAACCGCTTCCGATTCCGGAGTGGAAGTGGCAGCACATCACTATGGATTTCGTGACTGGACTACCTCGGAGTCCGAAGCAGAATGACGCGATTTGGGTGATTGTAGATCGATTGACCAAATCTGCGCACTTTATTCCATTCTGAGTGGGACAGTCCACGGAGGCGCTAGCAAGGAGATATATGGAGGTAAAATTCTTTACTCTCCGTTTTTATTTCCTTTTTCCTAGTTTGGATAGTGATGTAACGTGAATCGTGCAGGAGGTTGTGTGACTTCATGGAGTCCCCGTGAGTATCGTGTCTGACAGAGACACGAGGTTCACATCTCAGTTTTGGCAGAGTTTGCAGAAGAGTTTGGGTACGCGTCTGAGTTTCAGCACGGCGTACCATCCGCAGACGGATGGCCAGTCCGAGAGGACGATTCAGATTTTGGAAGACATGCTGAGGGCGTGCATGTTGGATTTCAAGGGTTCGTGGGGGGACCATCTACATCTGGTAGAGTTTTCCTACAACAACAGCTTCCAGGCGAGTATTGGCATGGCGCCTTTCGCCGCTCTTTATGGGAGGAAATGTCGATCGCCATTGAGTTGGGATGACGTTGGTGATCGGGAGTTGTTGGGGCCTGAGATGATCGTGGAGGCCGTGGATATTGTCAGGAATATTCGGGAGAGGTTGAGAATTGCTCAGGACCGTTTTAAGCATTGGGCGGAGGCTAAACGTCGTCCTTTGGAATTTCAGCCGGGCGACCATGTGTTCTTGAAGATTTCCCCGAATCGCGGTGTGATTCGTTTTGGGAAGCGTGGGAAGTTGAGCCCGCGATACATTGGACCATTTGATGTTTTGGAAAGGGTTGGTGAGGTAGCTTATCGCTTGGCCTTGCCGCCATCTTTGGAAGGAGTTCACAATGTTTTCCATGTGTCGCAGCTTCGTCGATACATTAGCGATCCATCTCATGCCGTGGATTTCTCGGAGATCGTCGTTCGCTCAGATTTGACGTATGACCAGCCTCCAGTGCAGATTCTGGACAGGCATCAGAAATCGCTTCGGAACAAGATTGTCAATCTTGTGAGGGTGATGTGGCGACACGGCTCACCGGGAGAGTCTACTTGGGAGAGAGAAGATGAGATGCGAGAGCGCTACCCACTTTTGTTTCCGGACTCGTGAGTATTTGGAAATTCCGAGGACGGAATTTTTCTTAAGTTGGGGAGGATGTAACGACTGCTTTTCATGTATCTGGATTTATTATAATATAATATATGTTTTGATGTATTTTCACCTCATGTGTGGTTTTCGTCTCCGTAGATTTCGTTTTCGATCGATTCGTCGTATTTTCTCGTTTCTTCCTTAGGATTGTCGATTTCGAAGTATGTCATTCGTGACGGACTTCATAACGGTCGTATCTTACTATTAGATCAAGCCTAGGAGTCTTAGGAATCGATCCCGGGGCCCCGCGCTCCGTATCGGAACTTTTGGTGCTCATTAGCCGGTGTAAGAAGGGGCACCGACCGACTAGATGACGATCCAGTCGGTCGGCAATCCTTCTTGGACTGACTAGTGGGCTATCTAAATTTCTTAGAGGTTACTGTTTATCGTTAGTCGGTCTAAGAATGTTGGTTGACCGACTAGGTTGCAAACTAGTCGGTCGGCAATGCTTCTTTAACCGGCTAACTCATCATCTAAATTTTAGTATCAATACTGTTCATTGCTTAGTCGGTCTAAGTTCATCTTTCGACCGACTAGTTGATAAACTAGTCGGTTAAGCTTTGTACTCAGACCGACTAACTCTTTCAATTATTTTGACACTAGTTACTGTTTACCCTTAGTCGGTCTAAGAACGTTCATCGACCGACTAGATGCTAAACTAGTCGGTCAGTAATTGTTCATGGACCGACTAATTCTAAATCCTATTTTCGTTCAGGAGTTACTGTTTACACTTAGTCGGTCTGCGTTGGTCGACCGACCGACTAGTTGCCAAACTAGTCGGTCAGTGGTTGCTCTTTGACCGACTAACCAGTGTTAAAACCCTAATTTCTGGGCAGCCGCCAGCTCAACCTATTTATACCCAACCCAATCGTTTTCTTCTTCTCCAACACGACCCAAAACCCTAAAATCTTCCCCTCTAAGCCCCCATCTTCCTCCAAGCTCCAATCCTTCATTCCAAGCCCTAAATCCATCATCCAATCCATCCATTCACTCTATCTACCTCTCATCTTCCCCAAAATCTCACCAAAACCCATCAAAATCCCCAAATCCCCCAAAACCCTAGTTTCCCCAAACTTCTCCAATCTTTTCCTGTAACGACTGGTTTTCGTGTAATTGGATTATCTATATTAAAATATATGCTTGGTGGATTTTCTCCTTGGATGTGTGGTTTTCGTCGCCATAGCTTTCACTTTCGATCGTTTCGTCGTGATTTTCTAGCTTCTTCCTTCGATCGTCGATTTCGGAGTAAGTCATTCGTGACGAGCTTCAAATCGCTCATATCTTAGAGTTAGAGTGATCTTAGAAGCCATAGAAATCTTCCCGAAGCTTCGCGCTTCGAATCGGCACTTTTCGTGCATGTTAGTTGGTTCAAGAAGATCGACCGACCGACTAGATTCCAATTTAGTCGGTCAGGAAATCAACTGGAACCGACTAGTTCATTCAATCAATTATTCTGGAGTTACTGTTACTTCTTAGTCGGTCTAAGTTCATCTTTCGACCGACTAGTTGTCAAACTAGTCGGTCAAGTTTTGTACTCAGACCGACTAACTCTTAGTTCAGGTTTTCGACTGGAGTTACTGTTTACACTTAGTCGGTCTGCGTTGGTCAACCGACCGACTAGTTCTCAAACTAGTCGGTCAGCAGTTGGTCTTTGACCGACTAAGCAGTACATGAAACCCTAGTTTTGCCCAAACCGACATCAAACTCTATAAATACCCCTCCAAACGTTTTCTTCTTCTTCCTCACGACCTAAAACCCTAATTTCTCCCCCATTGAGCCCCCTTCTTCCCCAAACCATTGATCCTTCATCCCAAGCTCATCCATCATCATCCAAACCCTCATTTCACATATCCTACCTCTCCTCAACCACAAACCCTCATCAAATCCCCAAAAGACTCATCCAAACCCATTTCTCCAGATTTTCCCTCATTTCCAGATCTGAGCCGGATCGTTCTTCCGTTGCCGTGGTTGCTCGGCATCGTTCCTCCGCTTCTTCACGGGTAGTATTCTTCCTCTAATAATCTCATAACCCACACTTGATATTTGTGAAACCCTAATAAAATGGATCATTAGAAATCATAGGGTTCGATTGTGAATACGGATTAGTTACCATTCTAATGTTGTTTTTCCTTGACAGTGATCCATTCCCGTAGATAACCATTTGTGTGATGTGCCTTCGTTGATCGTTCTCCTCTGTGCCAGGCAAGTGAAACTTGCATCTTTTGATTTGGGCCATGTCTTAGGCCATTTACCTTGCTTTAGCGTAAAAGAGACTAGACGGTGAAAGGATAGCCGTTTAGACGCCATTGACCTAGCTTGACAACGAAGCTTGGTCCATCACCTTCATCATGCTTGTATGTCACGTTTACTTTCCTTAACGGTACGTGTGTTAACTGTTCATGTCATCCATGCATCTTTAACTGCCATGTTTAATTTAAATAAACGGTACGCGAATATCTGTTCATGCCATTGCATTTTGCCTGTCATGTCTAATTTCAATAAACGGTACGCGAATATCTGTTCATGCCATTGCATTTTGCCTGTCATGTCTAATTTCAATAAACGGTACGCGAATATCTGTTCATGCCATTGCATTTTTCCTGTCATGTCTAACTTCAATAAACGGTACGCGAATATCTGCTCATGTCATTGCATACTTGAATACTCATCGTGATTGCGTAGCATCGCTACATATTAATGTTACTTGTTACCGACTAGGCACCCACCTTGCGTGGGCACAATCCTATGCCAAATACACTTTCTGGCTCGTGTTCCAGAAGACGAGCTCAACACAGCCTGTGGGCAATAGGGCACTCGTTGAGTGATCCCTTGTACTTGATACTTGAACACAGCCTGCGGGCAATAGGGCACTCGTTGAGTGATCCCTTGTACTTGTTACTTGACATTGCATGTCACAACTGCCACTTGTTTACTTTATTGTTCACTTGACGTGAACCACTCGACTTGTACTTGTCCGTGTTTACTTGTTATCAGTGACATACTTGCTACTTGTACTTCCCTTTACTTGTCACTTCCATACTATACTTGCCATGCCATGCATCATACTATAACTGCTAGGCTGCTAGTTTACCTTTCTTTCCGTTTCCTTGCACAAGTCTTCCCAGACTTGCTGACATGTGCCCCTCTCTCTTTTGGGTGTCACATGTTAGACCCAGAGCCAGAGCTTTGTTGCAGGGGATATGGTGTTGCTGATGCTGATGTTTGCCGTGGAGGTGAGTGGACACCAGGGGCCTGTCTTGAAGACCGCTCGTGTTCACTTCTTTGTTTAGGTTTGCTGTTAGTTGTTGGTGCGTGGCACCTTTGTATGTATGTTATACCTTGTTGGCCATGTTTGGGCCTTAGACTCTTTTCCTTTTAGCCTGGTGGCTCTTCTGTGATATTGTAATTTAATTAATGGATAATCTGAGATTGAACATTTTATCTGTCTCTCCTTCTAGTTATTATTGTTGTTCCGTATTGTATTGCAAGGACCTGCCATTTGTAGTTCTATTTGACGCTTATCGGACTTGCGGCTTTTCAGCTTCAAGTCTGAGCGGACCTTCTCACGTCTCGCCTCCACATTTTTGGGAAGCGGGGCGTGACATTTCCAGATCTGATCCTAAGGTTCCCCGGAGTGTTTCTTCTGTCTCCTCTTGGTAAGAAATCGATCTACCGTTGTTTTCATAACCTATTTATATTTTTATGAAACCCTAATACAATTTCATGTTGTATGTTGATTGTTCCCCCAATACAGCGATTTCCCCGTAGATTGGCATTCGTGTGACGAAGTGGTCGTCATCCCCGGTGCTAGGCAAGTGAAACTTGCCACTTAGGGTTTAGGCCATGTTTTAGGCCATTTGCATGTTGTAGGCGTAAAAGAGGCTAGGCGACAAAATGATACTCGCCTAGGCGCAAATTGGGGAACTAGCTTGACAACGAAGCTAGTTCCGACATTTAGCATGTTGCACACTTACCATGTCATGTTTACTTTCCATTAACGGTACGCAAATTAATTGTCATGTCATTGCATCCTTTATGCAATTCAGTGATTGCGTAGCTTGCTACATTGCTAGTGTTCCTGGCTCGTGTTCCAGAAGCGGGCCATGTGTTGGTTGATAGCCAATGCCCGAATTGCGTGTTTCCTGGCTCGTGACCAGAAGCGAGCATAATGAGTTGCTAACCCCAACGCTCAATATATTGAATTGTGAACTAAGAAACAAGCTCCCGTGCGGGGCAACCCTGGCTCACTAGCTGGGCTCATATGCAGGGATCCTGGCTTGTTTAGTGCGGGATGGGGTGAGGGTTAAGCGGCCATTCAACTGGGGGTCTGTTTGATCAACAACTGCAGTTGTAAGGCGTAAACTCTTTGGGGTGGGGTAGTGTTTAGTGCCGATCGGTCTGAAATGCTATGCCATTCAGCGAAGGGCGTAAACATCTACAAAACAACCGTGAAATGTGAATTGTGTTTAGTGCCGATCGGTCTGACATGTTTACCATTCAGCGAAGGGTGTAAACACTTGCAAAACAATGTGGATTGATTGATAGTAGCGTGGCTACTCTTGTCTTGTCTTGTCTTGTCCCGATGATTGCTCTCATGTACAAATTGTCTTGCCATGTTTTAAATTGTGTACTCATGTTATAACTGCCATGTCATGCATGCTAAACTGCTAGGTTGCTAGTTGCCTTACTTTCAGTTTCCTTGCCCAAGTCTTTGACTTGCTGACATGTGCCCCTTTACTCTTTTGGGTGACACATGTTAGATCCTGAGCCTGAGTACCTCGTTGAGGACGAGGTGTTTGCTGACGCCGAGCCTGAGCCCGTGTTTGACGGGGAGTACGTGGACACTGGGGACCAGTCCTAGTGTTTTCATTGTGTTTCCCTTTTGTTTGGCAGTTGTTTGTTATCGGTGCATAGCACCTATACTTATTTATGTCATTGCTTTTGTTGGCCTTGTTCTGGGCCTTAGACTCTTTTCTTTTAGCCTGGTGGCTTTTCTGGATGTTGGACTTATTTTGATGTTGGACAATTATGAGATGTGAGATTTTATTTCAGTCTCTCCTTTTATTATTATTGTTGTTCCGTTGTGGTTACAGGGACCTGCTTATATTTTATTTACGCTTATCGGGTTTGGGGCTTCACAGCTCCACTCTCGTGCGGACCTTTTCTCGTCTCGCCTCCATTTTAGGGAAGCGGGTCGTGACAGGGAGGCTCCCCCAAGCTAGCGTTTGCTCCGGTCAACGGCTTCACCGGTGATGCCGATTTCCGTATCGGCGGAGCTTTCTTCGGAGACTTTGATTTCGAGAGCTTGCAGAGCTCTCGAATCCTTGCGACATCAGCGTCGCCTTCATCATTTTCAGCGGAGAGGTCGGGGGAATCATCTTTCTTTTCATCTTGGCCTAAATCCGGGCCTTCCTCGAATTCCTCATCGAAAAGAGCGCCAATCGAGTGGGGGATCGCCTCCTCAATTACCTCATCAAGGAGGTATGAAAGATCATCCGGCCGTCCCTTAAGCAGATATATTCTATTGGTTTCGCCCGTCGGGACTCCCTCGGAATAGTGTTTGAGCCTCTGACCATTTACCTTGAACGTGGAACCGTCCTTGCTTTCCAACTCGAAAGCTCCTCCCGGTTGTATGTGCTTGATGGTGAAAGGTCCGGACCAACGTGACCTCAACTTACCGGGAAATAGTCGGAGCCAGGAATTATAGAGCAAGACCTTGTCTCCTACTTTGAAATCCGTGACGGTTATGCGGGCATCGTGGAGAATCTTGGTCCTTTCTTTGTAAATTCTTGAGCTCTCGTAGGCGTCTCTTCTTATCTCATCAAGGTCGTTGATGTCCAAGAGTCGCCTTACCGCCGCACTCTTGTAATCGTAATTAAAGGTTTTGATGGCCCAATATGCGCGGTGCTCCAATTCTACCGGTAAGTGGCAAGCTTTCCCATAAACGAGTAGGAACGGTGTGGTGCCTATGGGAGTGCGAAAGGCCGTGCGATATGCCCATAGAGCATCGTTTAGCTTCATTGACCAATCCTTTCTAGATCGATCCACCGTCTTTTCGAGAATTTGCTTAATTTCTCTATTTGAGACTTCCACTTGGCCGCTCGTCTGGGGGTGGTATGCCATGCCGACTCTATGGTTTACTCCATACTTCTTTAGCATGGCTTCAAACTTGTTCTCTATGAAGTGGCTTCCCCCGTCGCTTATTAAGGTACGAGGCACTCAGAAGCGTGGGAAGATATTTTTTTCTTGAAGAACTTGGAGACGACCCTTGCATCATTAGTAGGGGTGGCGATTGCTTCCACCCATTTGGAGACATAGTCGACGGCCAATAGGATGTATTTGTTGCCATTGCTCGACGGAAATGGTCCCATGAAGTCTACTCCCCAACAAACAAAAAGCTCAATTTCTTGGATGGGCCTCATTGGCATCTCATTGCGCTTGGAGATATTTCCGGTCCGTTGGCATCTATCGCACCCCTTTACAAAGTTGTGGGTGTCTTTAAACATTGTCGGCCAGAAGAACCCGCTCTGCAAAATTTTAGCGGTAGTTTTAGAGGCGGCATGATGTCCTCCGCATGGTAGACCGTGGCAATGCAAAATGATGGATGTCGCCTCCTCTTTAGAAACACACCTCCGAATGACGCTATCCTTGCATATCTTGAAGAGGTATGGATCTTCCCAGAAATAGCTACGGACTTCATGAAGAAATCTCCTCTTCTGATGCGTGGGCATCCCATGCGGTTTAATTCCACAAGCCAAGTAGTTGACGAAGTCCGCGTACCAAGGGACTTCTCCGGTCCTTACGGCATATAGCCTCTCATCCACGAACGTGTCGTCGATAGGCAAACATTCGTCCTCCTTGTCGCGAATGAGCCTAGATAGATGATCCGCCACGACATTGTCCGTGCCCTTCTTGTCTCTGATCTCTAAGTCGAATTCTTGCAGTAAGATTATCCACCTAATCAACCGAGGTGTGGCCTCCTTCTTGTTTAAAAGATACTTCAATGCCGCATGGTCGGTGTGGACAATCACCTTGGAACCGAGGAGGTAGGAGCAAAACTTCTCTATGGAATAGACGACCGCTAGAAGCTCTTTCTCGGTAGTTGTGTAGTTTTTCTGCACGTCATCCAATGTCTTGCTCGCATAGTATATCGCATGAAGCTTCTTATCTTTTCTTTGTCCCAACACCGCTCCAATGGCTTGGTCGCTAGCATCACACATAAGCTCAAAAGGAATGCTCCAATCCGGTGGTTGTATGATGGGCGCGGAGACTAGTGCTTCCTTCAAGGCGTTGAAGGCTTGTAAGCATTCACCTGAAAAAATAAAAGGGATATCTTTAGCGAGCAAAGAAGTAAGTGGTCGGGCAATCGAGGCGAAATCCTTGATGAAGCGGCGGTAAAACCCCGCGTGACCAAGGAAGCCTCTAATGCCCTTGACATTGGTAGGAGGAGGGAGTTTCTCGATTACCTCAATCTTTGCTTTATCTACCTCAATTCCTCTCGAGGAGACAAGGTGTCCGTGAACTATGCCTTCCGTGACCATGAAGTGACACTTCTCCCAATTGAGAGTGAGATTATTTTGTTGGCACCTTTTTAGGACTTTAGTAAGATTTTCCAAGCAAGAGTCAAACTCACTTCCATAAACCGAGAAATCATCCATAAAAACTTCCATAATGTTTTCAATGTAATCGGAAAATATGGATGTCATACACCTCTGAAAGGTGGCGGGAGCATTACAAAGGCCAAACGGCATCCTACGGTAGGCATAGGTGCCATAGGGACAAGTGAAAGTTGTCTTCTCTTGGTCATCTTCATGCAAAGGGATTTGGAAGAATCCCGAATACCCATCCAGATAGCAAAAGTATTTATGTTTCGCAAGGCGTTCAAGCATTTGATCAATGAAGGGTAATGGGTAATGGTCCTTTCGGGTGGCTTTATTGAGTTTCCTATAGTCAATGCACATTCGCCATCCCGTGACGGTGCGCGTAGATATGGGCTCACCTTTTTCATTTTTATGACAGTCATCCCCCCTTTCTTGGGGACGACGTGAACGGGGCTAACCCATCTACTGTCTGAGATAGGATAAATTATACCGGCTTCTAGCAATTTTAGGATTTCCTTTTTAACCACCTCCTTCATGTTCGGGTTTAACCGCCTTTGAGGCTCTATGGAGGTGGCGTCGGTATCCTCCAAATGGATCCTGTGCGTGCAAAGCCTAGGGCTTATCCCTTTTAGATCGGAGATAGTGTATCCCAGGACATCTTTATGCCTCCTAAGAACGTCTAGGAGTTTTTCAAGTTGGTCTGGCGCGAGGTGGGAGTTTACTATCAACGGGAAAGTTAATTTGTTACCCAAAAAGGCGTACCTTAGATTCGGAGGTAATTGTTTAAGTTCAACCTGAAGAGGCGCCGCTCCTTCTACTTCATTTGCTTGCATGAGTTCGGCTTCTTCCTTGTCAGCTGGGTCTAGCTCGTGTTCAGGTGGCGCGCTCTCTTGTGAAGAGTCACACTCACTACTTAGTGATGACAATGCATCGAAATAGGTGTGCTCCGATTCTGTGCTAGCATCGTCAGAGTTTTCAATCGGCTCCGGTTCGTTCCTGGAATCAAGAAACACATCAGACGATTCATAGAAGCAAGAGTAAGTGTCATGGGGTGTAACTCCCTAAACGATGGCTTGCTCTGAAGATCCTCCCGGAGTATAGTGATACTCGACATTTGTTCTACCGTCTTCGAAATATAGCTTGTCGTCCATCACATCAACCCTGACGTTGCCTCCGATAGTCCCCTCCGGGGAGACTTGGTCCATCACAAAACTAGCAAACAGTTGCTCGTCAGGGTCCTTGAATCGATAGCAAAAGCTCCGGTAGCGTGGACCTCATCGATAAGCTCCTTAAGGAGGTCTGTGAAGGAGTCATAGTCTTCCTGACTGAGTTCTATTGTTGACATTGCATCCTCCATTCTTCCTGTAAAGACCTTATGCAAAAATACAGGGGGAATATGCAAATAGAAGAAAGTAAAGAAAGAGAGAAAGAAGAAGTAACCGGGTGGTTGATGACGAACACCGTCGAAATGCCCTCCCCGGCAACGGCGCCAAAAACTTGATCGCACCCCGGATACACACCCGGAGCGACGGTTGTAGTTTTACCGCAAGTGCACGGTGTAGCAGCGAGCGGGTTATCGAACACAGGGAGGACGAATGACCGTGCTTGCTCCAATCAACCTGGCTATTTAAGAAGAGAGATTTGCCTTTGGCGATCCTGTCACAATCGTCACACAAATATGCGGAAATATCAAATCAAATAAAGAACGTATAGGGAATGGGGAATTCCCGCTACTCACCGTATTTCGTGAATGTGGTTCATCGGTATCAAAATTGCTAGATTAGGATTTTGGATGAACTAGTTGCAACTGAATGTAGAACCAAGCTCACGCTCTCGCGCTGTTGCCGGTCTATAACTATCCTAGGTTTGGGTCCAATCTCTTGCAAACCCTAGCCTATGGAAGCTAGCATTAGGATCAACATCATCGTCCAATCGCGCACCGAGCCCAATCTCTTACAAACTCGGCTCGCGATCTAGGTTGGGATAGTTCCTACCCGTCCAATCTCTTGCAAATCCCAATCGGTGTGAACTCCTAGCTATCCGTAGTAAATTGATCCCAATCTAATCCCTAGATATCAATTCTAGCAAAATTTCTACTAATTCATCACAAATATGAAATTGGGCTTGTAGGGTTCATCCCCACGCCCCAAGACGTGGCGACTACTCACAATTCATAGCAAGATCACAAAAATAATCAATGAAATAAGCAATATAATTCATCACAATATTGAGATATGCAATAAAAATAGGATTTTTAGAGAAGAGAGAAGCAAACCAATGGAGTTCTTCAATAATTCCAACAAAAATCAAACTTTGTCTCATCTCCAATCTCAAGAATAAAACTAAAAAGCTAATCTAAAAAGCTGCAAAAAATCTGAGGAGAAGCTCTCCAAAACTAGGGTAAAAACAGGGGTTAAATACCCCTCAAAATCGTCCAAAAACTGTGACCAAAATACCCCTGCGCAGCCTGTTTTCCGCAATTTTCGCTACAGGCAGCGCGTCGCACTCGGCCGAGTGACAAAAGTCGCTCGGCCGAGTGAAAACCCTGTAATTTTCCAGTAAGTCGGGGCCTTCAGGGGTCTCTACTTCGGGGGCGGCTCGGCCGAGTGAGTTGTAGTCACTCGGCCGATGGCTTCATGGTACTCGGGCGGACGGGATTATCCACTCGGCCGAGTGGGTCTTCTGAAGCTCAGGCAGCCGAAAAACAGTAACTTGGAGATTTTTGAAGGGCTTCGTCTGGGCGCCACTCGGGCAGACGGGATGTCGTCACTCGGCCGATGTGGTCTCCGTCGCTCGGCCGAGTGCACATAGAAATCGTGTCTGAACTGGTCGGCCGAGCGGTGTCTCGCTGGTCGGCTGAGTGGCTCCTCCACTCGGCCGAGTGGGACACAAAACATGCCCAATCTGCTTATTTTGGCCTCCTCGTCGCTCCTGCGATGTCCATTCTTCTTCCGCTCCTCTCCAACAGCAAAATACCCCTCGGGGAGGTCGTCGGTGACCCTCTGGGGTAAGCGCATCTCGAGATCACTCCAAATCGCGCCAAATCACCTGAAATGCGACAGAAACAACAAATCGTGAAAAGCATCGCAATATCGTCGATATATCGTGAAAAACATGATTTGGGTGATCTAAATGGCATGCAAACATGCAGGAAAAAAGGTGTAAAATAATGAGTGATCAGGTGGCTACCGCCACCGGCCCACGCTCCCGGGGCCAAATTCCAACGTCTTCTACGGTTTTCGGGCACTTTTTCTATGGTTTTTGGGCACTTTTGCGTGTGCGGCACCGTGGTGGGAAAAAGCGGGGCTACTGCCCGCGCGGTGGGGCAAAATCACGTCGTCGCATGGCCCGGATCGACGACGGACCGCCAGGCTCGCTCGGACCGCACCGCGGGGGGAAAATGAGGTGCTACGCACGGACCGGTGGGGCCAAACTACCGACGTCGCATGGCCCGCATCGACCACGGAAATGCGGGGCTACGGCCCGTGCGGTGGGGCAAAATCCCGCCGCCGCATGGCCCGAATCGACGACGGACCACCGTCCGCGTGCCTTCGGTGGGCAAATGCGGGGCTACGGCCCGTGCGGTGGGGCAAAATCCCGCCGCCGCATGGCCCGAATCGACGACGGACCGCCGGCCGCGAGCCGGCGGTGGGAAAATGCGGCGATACGGCCCGTGCGAAGGGGGAAAACTCCCTCCGCCGCATGTCCTGAATCGACGACGGACCGCCGGGCACTTGCCGACGGCGAGGAAATGCGGGGCTACAGCCCGTTCTGTGGGGCAAAATCCCGTCGCCGCATGGCCCGGGTCGACGACGGACCACCGCATGTACCGAATCGACGACGGACCGCCGGGCACGTGCCGACGGTGGGGAAATGCGGGGCTACGGCCCGTGCGGTGGGGCCAAATCCCGCCGTCGCATTGCCCGAATCGACGACGGACCGCCGTCTGCCTGCCCACGGTGGGCAAATGCGGGGCTACGGCCCATGCGGTGGGGCAAAATCCCTCCACAGCGTGGGCCAAACCCCCTTCTACGTTGCAAGGGGGTTGTCGCTAAAATTTTGCGAATAGATATCGACGTTCCCTACAAAACCGGTGGCTATCGCCACCGCCCCACGCTCCCGGGGTCAAATTCCGACGTCTTCTATGGTTTTCGGGCACTTTTTCTATGGTTTTTGGGCATTTTTGCATGTTCGGCATCGCGGGTGGGGAAATGCCCGGCTACGGCCCGTGCGGTGGGGCAAAATCCCACCAGCGCATGGCCCGAATCGACGACAGACCGCCGGCCGCGTGCCGACGGTGGGAAAATGCGGGGCCACGGCCCCTGCGGTGGGGCAAAATCCCTCCGCAGCATGGCCCGAAGCGACGACGGACCGCCGGGCACGTGCTGACGGTGGGGAAATGCGGGGCTATGGCCCGTGCGGTGGGGCAAAATCCCACCGGCGCATGGCCCGGATCGACGACGGACCGCCGTCCGCGTGCCCACGGTGTGCAAATGCAGGGCTGCGGCCTGTGCGGTGGGGCAAAATCCCTCCGCAACATGGCCCGAATCGACGACGGACCGTCGCATTTACCGAATCGACGACAGACCGCCGTCCGCTTGCCGACGGAGGGGAAATGCGGGGCTACGGCCCGTGCGATGGGGGAAAATCCCACCGGTGCATGGCCCGAATCGACGACGGACCGTCGTCCGCGTGCCCACGGTGGGCAAATGCGGGAGGACGGCCTGTGCGGTGGGGCAAAAACCCCAACGCAGCATGGCCCGAATCGACGACGGACCGCCGGTCGCGTGCCGGCGGTGGGAAAATGCGGGGCTATGGCCCGTGCGGTGGGGCAAAATCATTCCACCGCATGTCCCGAATCGACGACGGACCGTCGGGCACGTGCCGACGATGGGG
>CM061141.1:198321939-198369439 GCA_030789695.1 Scilla litardierei
TTGCCCAGCGGGCTGTGCAAGACGGGACGTGACGTGACAAGACAGGAAGGGTTATTCTAGGGTGTCCACACACACTCACACACATGATAGCCCTACAATATCAAAAGTTGTTGTTGTCAGGCTCAGACTTCGTCGTTAAGTCTGAGCCGTCAGGAGTCGTCCCGGACGCTATCATTTCATGTTCGGTTCTATTTGTTCACAGTTAACAATTCTAACCAACTAAGGCCTAAGCACGGCCAAAAGTGCAAGTGGATACACTTGCCAGCGATGGCGAGTGTGTCGTCCTCTCGAAGCGTCTCGTCCAAGCGTCTCGTCCGGGGAAGTCCGTCTGAAATATCGCCACGGCGACGATGTCAAGTCTCAAATTCATCAAATCCTATTAGGTTTCGTTTCTAGGTTTTCGGGACTATCCTATTCGTCAAAAGTCACTTTTTGATGTTTCAGCCTAATTGACGATCTATCCTATGTGCACAGTCAACAAAGTCCGTTCGTCGATTTTCTATGTTCGTACAACGTTTTACAGGTGCTGGGAAATAAATTTAGTTAAAGTTGACGGTTTTTAGTTTAGGGTTCAGTCAGCTATTGTGGGGGTTTCTACGAGTTTTGGGGAACCAACCTGAACCGGAGTTTACTGTAGATTGGATGTCGGGTCTGATCGGAGAACTCCTCAGCTTCAGATCTGGTCCTCGTACGATTCCCTAATAGTCGAAACTTGCGACGAAGGCCTACGACGTGTCGTAACGTCGTAGACGGCAAATTCGCGAAGTAGCACGTCCAAGTGGGGCCCACAGCAGTGCTAAGGGTCGATGGGGGACCCACAACACCTCTGGAGAACTTGGGGGGCCCACCATAGGAGTTGGTGTGGGAGAAACCAACTTGCGACGAAGGGCCGTCGGTCGTGCACTGCCGGTGCGGGGTTCCTCTCGGTCAGACCGAAAGGGGCTCTCGGTCGGACGCTGATGCAGCGCAGCGGGGGCGTTGCAAGGCGGGCGCTTCGGTCGCAGCGGGTCGGTGCGGAGATTTTCGTCGGTCGGGCGCTTGGGCGAGGCTTGCAGCGGAGTGGGGTGCGGAGCGGCCTTCGGTCAGACCGACGGGGCGGGTCGGTCGGCGCTTGGCGATGTGGAGCGGTGCAGAGCGGGCGGCTGTGCGGGGAAAGTCTTTCGGTCAGACCGAGAGACGGCCTCGGTCGGAGCGGGCGAAGCGAAGGGGGCGATGCAGCGGTGCGCTGCAAGCGGCGATGCGGGGAGCGGCACCGGTCGTGCACTAGGATTTGCGGGGGTGAGCTCCGGTCGTGCACTGGGCGATCGTCGCAACGTTGCGACGAAGCTTTGGGAGAGGAAACGGCGGCTAGGGTTTTGAGTAATGCCGACATAACTTAGCCTAGGGCTAATATAAATAGGTTAGAGCTAGGGTTAGGGTTAGGGTTTAGAAAAAACGTAATTAAAATAATTAAAAATAATTAATTTAGTTTAAAATTACTCTCCCCTCCCTCACGCAAAATGGGTGCAGCCAAAAATTCTAAAATTTTGCCTAAAAATTCTTTAATACGTTATTATAATATAGGAATTTTATTGTAATTAAAACTCTTATAAAAATAGGTTTTAAAATTATTTAAAACTTTCAAAAAATGGAAAATTGGTCAAATTAAGTTCAAAAATTGTAAAATAATTATGGGGTGTTTGGGACGACTAAAGAAAGAGAGTGGAGAAGACGGATCTAAATTTCGACGTCGAGAGACGAAACTAAAATTCGAAACGTCTCGCGTCAAAACAGAAAGTCTCGACGTCACGTCAATTAAGATAGTATCGCTGAAGAACGACTCGAGATATGTTGTTACAAGGTTGTTCCACAATCTAATACTTCCAGAGACGATCACGTCGATATATCACACAATAATGTTCAAAATCAAATAAAGTCAAAAATAAACACGTGCACAATCAAGAGCACGTGCACAAAGAAAGTACGATCGGAAACCGACCGTTACATCCTCCCCAACTTAGAAATGATTCCGTCCTCGGAATCAACATCAAGCATTGCTGGGAAAAAGATGCGGGAAGCGCTCGCTCATATCATCCTCACGTTCCCAGGTGGACTCTCCAGGCGATCCGTGACGCCACATCACTCTCACCAGGTCGACTATCTTATTCCTCTACTGCTTCTGTCGACGGTCCAAGATCTGCACAGGCTGCTGGTCATATGTCAGGTCCGGTCGAACCGTAATCTCCGAGAAATCGACTGTGTGTGATGGATCACTGACGTACCGACGTAGCTGAGATACGTGGAATATGTCGTGAACACCCTCCAAAGATGGTGGCAGAGCAAGGCGATAGGCCACTGCTCCCACACGCTCTAGCACATCAAATGGCCCAATATACCTCGGACTCAGCTTTCCCTTCTTCCCAAAACGAATAACTCCGCGGTTCGGAGAAATCTTCAGGAAGACATGATCTCCAGGCTGGAACTCCAAAGGTCTCCTCTTGGCATCTGCCCAATGCTTGAAGCGATCCTGTGCAACTCTAAGCTTCTCCCTGATGTCCCTCACGACATCCACAGCTTCAACTATCATCTCCGGACCCAACAGCTCCCGATCTCCGATGTCATCCCAGCTCAGTGGCGATCGACATTTCCTTCCATATAAGGCAGCAAACGGCGCCATGCCAATGCTCGCCTGGTAGCTGTTGTTATATGAAAACTCCACCAAGTGAAGATGGTCCTCCCATGATCCCTTCAAATCGAGCATACAAGCTTGCAACATATCCTCCAGAATCTGAATAGTCCTCTCGGACTGGCCATCAGTCTGCGGGTGGTACGCCGTGCTGAAACTCAGACTCGCACCCAAATGCTCCTGCAGACTTCTCCAGAACTGAGATGTGAACCTCGTGTCTCGGTCAGACACAATGCTCACGGGGACTCTATGTAAGCGTACAATCTCCTGCACGTACACGGTCTATGTCACGACTATTTCAAAGAGAAAATCAAAATAGAATTAAAAGTAGAACGGAACTTTACCTCCAGATATTTCCTCGCCAAAGCGTCCGTAGACTGGCCCACTCGGAAAGGAATAAAGTGCGCAGACTTGGTCAACCGATCCACGATCACCCAAACTGCGTCGTTCTGCCTCGGGGTCCGAGGTAAACCAGTCACGAAGTCCATCGTAATATGTTGCCACTTCCACTCCGGAATGGGAAGCGGTTGCAGCAACCCAGCAGTACGATGGTGCTCAGCCTTCACCTGTTGGCATATCAAACACTTGGCAACGCTCCGTGCCACACTCCTCTTCATGCCAATCCACCAATAATTCAGACGGAGGTCCTTATACATCTTGGTGCCTCCAGGATGTATAGAATATGGCGAGCTATGAGCCTCGCTCAACAGCTCCTCGCGAACATCACCTGCAGGTACACAGAGTCTACTGTTGTACCGCAACGAACCATCCTCGTGAATCACGAACTCCGTCCGTAGTCCTGCTTCGACCTGCCTCCTGATCCTCTGTAGCTTCGGATCTACTGCCTGTGCTGCCTTGATCCGATCCACGATCGTGGACTGAATTTGCAAATTCATGAACGAACGAACCACACCAGGTAGGACAACCTCCAAATCCATCTCCCTCAGCTCCTGCTGAATCCTCCAGTCGGCTGCTAGCATCATCGCAGTAGGAAGTCTACTCAAGGCATCCGGCACTACGTTCACCTTCCCCGGATGATACTGCAAATCAATCTCGTAGTCAGCCATGAGCTCTAACCATCGCCTCTGACGCATGTTGAGCTCCTTCTGCGTAAAGATGTACTTCAAGCTCTTGTGATCGGTGAAAATCTTCACACTCTAACCTAGCAAGAAGTGCCTCCAAATCTTCAGTGCAAAAATCACTGCTGCCAACTCCAGATCGTGCGTCGGGTAATTCTTCTCATGGGTCCTCAACTGACGAGAAGCGTTGTCACGACCCGCTTCCCTAAAATGGAGGGGAGACGTGAAAAGGTCCGCACGAGAGTGGAGCTGTGAAGCCTCAAACCCGATAAGCGTCAATAAAATATAAGCAGGTCCCTGTAACCACAACGGAACAACAATAATAACACAAGGAGAGACTGAAATAAAATCTCACATCTCATAATTTGTCCAACATGAAAATAAGTTCAACATCCAGAAAAGCCACCAGGCTAAAAGAAAAGAGTCTAAGGCCCAGAACAAGGCCAACAAAACCAACAACATAACAAGTATAGGTGCTACGCACCGATAACAAAACAACTGTCTAAACAAAAGTAAAACTCAACGAAGACACTAGGACTGGTCCCCAGTGTCCACGTACTCCCTGTCAAACACAAGCTCGGGCTCGGCGTCAGCAAACACCTCGTCCTCAACAAGGTACTCAGGCTCGGGATCTAACATGTGTCACCCAAAAGAGTAAAAGGGGCACATGTCAGCAAGTCTAAAAGACTTGGGCAAGGAAACTGAAAGTAAGGCAACTAGCAACCTAGCAGTTATAGTATGCATGACATGGCAGTTATAACATGAGTGCACAATCAAGACATGGCAAGACAATTTGTACAAGAGAACAATCATCGGGACAAGACAAGAGTAGCCAAGCTACTATCAATCTCAATCGATTCCACTATTCACGTTGTTTGTAGATGTTTACGCCTTACAGCTGAATGGTTTCACATCCACTGAGTGGCCGCTTAACAACTACCCCCAAAACCCAGAGTTTACGCCTTAACACTGCAGTTGCTGATCGGGCAGACTCCCAGTTGATTGGTCGCTTAACTCTTACCCCCAATACCCACACGTAATGGAGCCAGGGTCCCCGCACAATGAGCTCAGCTAGTGAGCCTGGGATTGCCCCGCACATGAGCTCGCATTCTTAAACATTTGGCGTAGGGGTGCACCTAGCCGGAAACACGCAATTCGGGCATTGGCTATCAACCAACACATGGCCAGCTTCTGGAACACGAGCCAGTAACACAAGCATTGTAGCGAAGCTACGCAATCACAGAAACACTTAAAGAATGCAATGACATGACAATTAATTTGCATACCGTTAATGGAAAGTAATCATGACATGGTAATTGTGCAACATGCTATATGTCGGAACTAGCTTCGTTGTCAAGCTAGTTCCCCAATTTGCGCCTAGGCGAGTATCATTTCGTCGCCTAGTCTCTTTTACGCCTACAACAAGCAAATGGCCTAAACATGGCCTAAACCCTAAGTGTCAAGTTTCACTTGCCTTGCACCGGGGATGACGACCACTTCGTCACACGGATGCTAATCTACGGGGAAATTACTGTTATGGGGAAACAAACATCAAACAACATGAAATTTTATTAGGGTTTCATAAAAATATAAATAGGTTATGAAAACAACGGTAGATCGATTTCTTACCGAGAGGAAGCGGAAGAAACACTCCGGAGAACCCTAGGATCAGATCTGGAAAAGATTGGAGAAGTTTGGGGAAACTAGGGTTTTGGGGGATTTGGGGATTTTGATGGATTTGGTGAAATTTTGGGGAAGATGAGAGGTAGATAGAGTGGATGGATGGTTTGGATGATGATTCTAGGGCTTGGAATGAAGAAATGAAGCTTGGAGGAAGATGGGGGCTCAATGTGGAAAATTTTAGGGTTTTGGGTCGTGTTGAGGAAGAAGAAAACGTTTGGGATGGGTTTAAATAGGTTGGGCTGGCGGCTGCCCAGAAATTAGGGTTTTAACACAGGTTAGTCGGTCAAAGAGCAACCACTGACCGACTAGTTTGGCAACTAGTCGGTCGGTCGACCAACGCAGACCGACTACATGTAAACAGTAACTTCTGAACAAAAATAGGATTTAGAATTAGTCGGTCCATGAACAAGTACTGACCGACTAGTTTTACATCTAGTCGGTCGATGAACGTTCTTAGACCGACTAAGAGTAAACAGTAACTCAACTAAAATTAAGATGATGTGTTAGTCGGTTAAAGAAGCATTGCCGACCGACTAGTTTGCAACCTAGTCGGTCAACCAACGTTCTTAGACCGACTAACGATAAACAGTAACTCCTGAGAAATTTAGAAAGCCAACTAGTCGGTCCAAGAAGGATTGTCGACCGACTGGATCGTCATCTAGTCGATCGATGCCCCTTCTTATACCGGCTAATGAGCACCAACAGTTCTGATACGGAGCGCGAGGCCCCGGGATCGATTCCTAAGACTTCTAGGCTTGATCTAATAGTAAGATACGACCGTTATGAAGTCCGTCACGAATGACATACTTCCAAATCGACAATCCTAAGGAAGAAACGAGAAAATACGACGATTCGATCGAAAATGAAAGCTACGGAGACGAAAACCACACACACGAGGAGAAAATTCACCAAAACATATATTATATTATAATAAATCCAAATACATGAAAAGCAGTCGTTACATCCTCCCCAACTTAAGGAAAATTCCGTCCTCGGAATTTCCAAATATTCACGAGTCCGGAAACAAAAGTGGGAAACGCTCTCGCATCTCATCCTCATTCTCCCAAGTAGACTCTCCAGGTGAGCCATGTCGCCACATCACCCTCACAAGATTGACGATCTTGTTCCAAA
Source organism: Scilla litardierei (assembly GCA_030789695.1). Taxonomy (NCBI): domain Eukaryota; kingdom Viridiplantae; phylum Streptophyta; class Magnoliopsida; order Asparagales; family Asparagaceae; genus Scilla; species Scilla litardierei. The sequence continues at coordinate 198,328,498 of CM061141.1, forward strand.
GCGATTTCTGACGCCTGTCCAGAATCTGCACTGGATGCTGGTCATACGTCATATCGGGGCGAACGGTAATCTCCGAAAAATCCACCGCATGAGACGGATCGCTAATGTATCGACAAAGCTGCGACACATGGAAAACATCGTGAACTCCTTCCAAAGACGACGGCAAGGCCAAGCGATAAGCTACCTCGCCAACCCTCTCCAAAATGTCAAACGGTCCAATGTATCGCGGGCTCAACTTCCCACGCTTCCCGAAACGAATCACACCACGATTCGGGGAAATCTTCAAGAACACATGGTCGCCCGGCTGAAACTCCAAAGGACGATGTTTAGCATCCGCCCAATGCTTAAAACGGTCCTGAGCAATCCTCAACCTCTCCCGAATATTCCTGACGATATCCACGGCCTCCACGATCATCTCAGGTCCCAACAACTCCCGATCACCAACGTCATCCCTGCTGGGATTTCTGCGACCCTTAGGGCACAAAAACTCTAGTCCCGTCCTAAGTCGGACGGAACATAGACAGAAATGCAGCGGAAAATTTTTATGTTAATCTAATTAACATGCAACCCTAAGGAACCAGACCCTGTTAGCCAGGATCTCTGCCAACTTGGTGTGGATCTGACCACCCCAAGAGGGATCTAACTACTGCGAATAATTAAATGAAAACTTAAACACATACCCGGAATCTCAACCCTGGGGCAGGCGAGATGTTCCGCACCGTCTTCCGAGCTGATCCCGTCCCACGCCGAGCCGCTCCTTGAACCGCTCCCCGAACTGCTCCTCGAACTACTCCGCATCCTGAGGCGATCAATCCCATGTCGCCGAGCCAACCACGCGCGGAAGAAAGTTTCACGCGAGTGAAACCTTCGCCTAGATTTCGGATCTGAATCCGAACTCCGTTGCGGCTTTGCTAGAGCCCTCAAGAGTAAGGCAGAAATTTATAGGGAGAGGAGAAATATTAATTTAGCTTAGATCCAAGCGTGCTCCAACATTTACGAGAGCCGCTCAGATCTAGAGCTTGGGACAAGTTTTGAGGAGGAGAGCAGACCCCTATTTATATAGGCGGCTGACTACTCCCCTTTCTCAAAATCCGATGTGGGACTATTAATTTGAGTTAATCAAAATCAAGTTAGTTTGCACTTCACAAAGTGCAAACTTCCATGAATTTTAACTCACTCACCGTTGAGCTTCATGATTGATACAACCTATCAATTCGAAGGGTGTTCAACGGTGAACGCGTAGGAAAAAACGGCTCGTCAATCCGAGTCCGTTTGACCCTTCAAACAATTGTCCAAAGATAGCCAAAAGTCATGCTTCTCTTAGAAACGTAGCCGTCAAGAAAATCTCAGGTTTCAAAAACCCTAACCAGAAAATTCGGGCTTGGTGGGCCTCCATTTTCGCAGGTTTCAGCCCAACAGTTTGGGCTGACTTGTTTTGGCTATAACTTGTGCATTTGGACTCCGTTTTTGACGCGGTTTGAACCTGCGTTTAGAGCGGGACGATCCCGTCATCTAGGTAACCTTTTCAACGCATTTATTTAATTAAATATAGTCTTAAACAATTTAAGACACATTTAATCTCTTTTGCATCAAATGCAAAATAGTCCATATCTAAGCTTAAATTATCATTTGCATCAAATACAAATGATCCGAGGGCATATTCCTCTACATCTCCCACTTGCACTCAGGATCATTTATCCCGAATGCAGATGATTTTTGCAAACATCTTTTGCAATACTTTATCCCTTGCATCAAATGCAAATTATTCTCCCTAACTAATTTCTACCCATTACTAGACGAAGAATCGCACTCTGTGTGAGACCCTACAGCCTGACCCTTACAACAGGTTGGGCTCGAAGCCCTATACGGCAGTGACCACGAGCAGTGGCTGCCGTCCCTGCTTCAGGAATCATCATTATGTGGTTAACTCATTGACATGAGTATTGTCGGGACCACCCTGACTGTTTCCGTGATGAATTCCGCAGTTATAGTCTCTTCGTCTAAACTATGTCGTGTAGATCAAGTCTAGGGTACGGTTAAACTGTCAACCCCAATAACTTGACTCCGGTTAGTTTCTATCAATCTTTAGTCAAATCATGTTGGACTTGTTCCAACATACTCTGGCCAGAGTTTTTACCAAAGATCGAACTAACCCTACGACACTAACTCCCATTGACCGGGAGAGACGAATCCTCTCTTGGTCATTACTCTCCTCATACGCTTCAAGTGTCACCCAATCAAAGACCTTTCGACGCGGCTTGCCTCGAAGCTAGGTCATTTGATCTAAGTGGCACCGTTCACGCACAGGTTCGTCAAAATGACCTCAAGTCAAAAGACCAACTAGCCTATCATCACTCAGAGTCATCATTGACAGATTGGTCAATATAACCATATGATAACTCTTGTGGATCGTTCAGTGAACTCATTCTCTAATGAGCACATGTGTCTTATCAACGACTTCGCCAAGTCAAGCGATCATGAGATCATCGCCACCGCTATACGGTGAAGACTAAGACACAATGGTCTATCCGATGTTTCGATATCCTAGTCTCGAAACATCTACGACCACGAACCCTTTTTAGACTTATGCTACAGACGGTCAAACATTTCTCCATGATCGAGATACTCATCTCGATACCTGTTTGACCTTGCATAAAGTCTCAGGACTTTACCTAAGTTAATATCTAATGTTAACTACATTATAACATAACTTAGATAAATTTTTACCAAACAGCTTACTGTTATTTCGAACAAGATGTTTGTGCTATGCACACATGAAGATAGATAGCCTCGAGGGTATCATCTCTCAACATCTCCCACTTGCACTCAGGCCCATTTATGTCGGTATCTCATACCGTTTTTACACATAAGTTTTCCCGACTTCATGTGGTAGAGCCTTCATGAGTGGATCTGCTAAAACCGTCTACATTATAGACTTAAGGGTTTCTATGTTTAGACCAACCATTTGAATCTCATTCAAATAATTCATTTGGTCTTTCAGAATCCATAATATTTTAATTTACTTGGATCTTATCCAATTCATCGTACCTTACGATAATCATTTAAATTAGTTACTGGTCATTTCAAATGGCTCATATTTATTTCTGATAAAGAATCAAACTCTTTTGATCACTTTGTCAAAATATATGTTCCATCCCTTTGATGCCTCACATGTAATTTACACGCTCCCACTGACCTTGAAAATTATTTGGTTAATTCATATAAGTTGGTCCGTCTAAATCATATTTAGAAAAAACGAACTTGTAAGTGAATGCTCCAATTTTCATGGTCAACTTAAGCGTTTACATCGAGTTTGGTCCGAGTAGTTCTGTACATCTGCTGGTGGAAAACGGTTTCATTATAATCCGTTTTATAGGAATTAGTATGGAAAAACCGTTCTCGACCAACATGATTGCACTTCCTTATTTTCCTTTTCTGCACCAATCTTTCAACTTAAAGATTTACATGCAGTAAGTGAGAAAACATTTTCCTTGGGCACGTAAACTAAATTCCAAAATTTATTTACGCACACGGACCTATTCTGGTTGCATCAAGTTTTTAAATCGGAGTTACTTCTCCGAATTTCATCCCGGAAGTTGACTAAGTCATCATCAGTTATGATGTCTAACTCGACTCTTCGTCTCACGAGATTCGAGTAATTATACAACTTCCTAATGTTTGATTTAATGAATATCTTATTGATAATGTCCTCATAAAACATTATCAAAACCTAGGCATTACTATCTGGGACTTAATCCAGAGGAAGGACTTAACTCAGAGTCACTTGTTATGGATCGCACCGAGTCTAACTAAGTGTGATTCATACCATTTAACACACTGATGTGTTAACAGACTTGACCTGAGAGAAAATCACTGTCACGCCCCGCTTCCCAAAATGGACGGAAGCGAAACGTGACGAGGCCCGCTTAGGCCAGAGCTGAGAAGCTCGGACCCAATAAGCGTCTGTAGAGGTACCATTTTAAAAGATTTTCAGGTTCTTGCATTTTTATAGTTCGAAACAACAAAAGTACAGAAAAGGAAGTGCATTCATTAAATTAGAGATATGATATCCAACAAGTACAAGTCTAGAACGAAGCCTAAGCGTGGCAACAAACTATCTAAAAGAAACGGAAAGTTGTAACCTCTGAAAGTGGCGACTAGAAAGACCTCAAGGTCTGGTCCTTGTCAGGCACGTGCTCTGGGTCGACATCCTCGGCTCCTCGTACTCCAGTGAGTCTGCCTCGTCCACGAACTCTGGCTGAATACCTGACGTACAGCACCCAAGAAAAAGGAACTGTACGTCAGGTAAAGTCTACAAGAAGGGTTAGACTTTACTGCAAGTGCACCGAACTTTAAACAACGGTTTACTGGTTGATTAACATGCTGAGGTTCTTTTACGCAACAGTTTACTGGTTGATTAGCATGCTGGGGTTACAACAAGTACAAGAGAAGTAACGTAGCAGGAAAGTAAAACGTAGCAGGCAGTAGTCGTAGCGTGTGCTACCAACTACGGGACTAACCTACAGGTGTCAGGACAAGACGGGACGTGACGGACAGGACAAGACAAGACGGGACATGACAAGACACGAAAGGGTTCACGCCTTACGGTTCGAGGGGGATCAGACCCTCTTGCCGTGCGCACTCTCAACCCAACCCCAACCCAGGAACTCAGGACAAGATTCACGGGGATCATTTCCGCTAGGGAAACATCCGAAACGCCCGAAGGCTTTTTGGTCACATGGATCACTTCCGCGGAGGGAAGCATCCGAAACGCCCGCAGGCTTTTTGTATAACAGTCACGGGGATCACTCTCGCATGGAGAGCATCCGAAACGCCCGAAGGCTTTTTGTATCACGGGGATCACTTCCGCAAGGGAAGCATCCGAAACGCCCGAAGGCTTTTTGTATCACGGGGATCACTTCCGCAAGGGAAGCATCCGAAACGCCCGAAGGCTTTTTGTATCACGGGGATCACTTCCGCAAGGGAAGCATCCGAAACGCCCGAAGGCTTTTTTGTAACACAGTGACAAGACACGACCAGTGTGGATAACAGTGACAAGACACGACCAGTGTACGGAAGAGTTATTCTAGGGTGTCCACACGCACGCACACACATGTTAGCCCTACAGCATCAAAGTTGTTGTTGTCTGGCTCAGACTTCGTCGTCAAGTCTGAGTCGTCAGGGGCGTCCCGGACGCTATCATTTCACGTCCGGTTCTATACAATCACAGTCTAACAGTTCTAGCAATCTAAGACCAAAGCACGGTCAAAACGCAAGTGGGTACACTTGCCTGAAATGGCGAGCGTGTCGTCCTCTCGAAGCGTCTCGTCCAAGCGTCTCGTCCAAGCGTCTCGTCCAAGCGTCTCGTCCAAGCATCTCGTCCGCCGAAGTCCGTCTGAAATATCGCCACGGCGACGATGTCAGGTCTCAAATTCATCAAATCCTATTAGGGTTCGTTTCTAGGTTTTCGGGACTATCCTATTCGTCAAAAGTCACTTTTTTTGATGTATCAACCTAATCGATGATCTATCCTATGTGCACAGTCAAATTAGTCCGTTTGTCGATTTTCTATGTTCGTACAACGTTTTACAGGAGCTGGAAAGTAAATTTAGTTCAAGTTGACGGTTTTTAGTTTAGGGTTCAGTCAGCTATTGTGGGGGTTTCTACGAGTTTCGGGGAACTAACCTGAACCGGAGTTTGTCGTAGAATGGATGTCGTGTCTGATCGGAGAATTCCACAGCTTCAGATCTGGTCCTCGCACGATTCTCCAAAAGTCCAAACTTGCGACGAAGGCCTACGACGTGTCGCAACGTCGTAGACGGCAAATCCGCGAAGCAGCACGTCCAAGTGGGGCCCACAGCAGTGCTAGGGGTCCAAGGGGGCCCACAACACCTCAGGAGCACTTGGGGGGCCCACCACAGAAGTTGGTGTGGGAGAAACCCACTTGCGACACTAGGCCGTCGGTCGTTCACCCTCGGTGCGAGGGTTTCTCTCGGTCAGACCGAGAGAAGCTCTCGGTCGTGCGAGCTGCGATGCGGGGAAGGTCGGCACAGCGTCGGTGCGAGGGTTCTTGTCGGTCAGACCGACAGATCTTGTCGGTCGGGCGCTTGGACGAAGCTGGCAGCGGAGCGGGGTACGGAGCGGCTTCGGGTGCGGAGCGGGCCTCGGTCAGACCGACGGGGCGGGTCGGTCAGGCGCTGGCGATGCGGAGCGGGGCGATGCGGGCGGCTGTGCGAGGGAGCCTCTCGGTCAGACCGAGAGAGAGCCTCGGTCGGAGCGGCGACAGCGGGGGAAAGCGATGCAGCGGCTGTGCGAGCGGCGATGCGGGGTGCTGCTCCGGTCGTGCAAGGGGATTTGCGGGGGAGAGCTCCGGTCGTGCACGCTGCGATCGTCGCAACGTTGCGACGAAGCTTTAGAAGATGAAACGGCGGCTAGGGTTTTGAGCAATGACGAAAAATACTTTTCCTAGGGCTAACTTAAATAGGTTAGAGCTAGGTTTAGGGTTTGGGTTCGGAAAAACTTTATTAAAATAATTTAAAATAATTAAATTAGTTAAAATTACTCTCCTCTCCCTCACGCGAAATTGGTGCGGCCAAAAATTCTAAAATTTTTCCTAAAAATTCCTTAATACGTTATTATAATATAGTAATTTTACTGTAATTAAAAATTTTATAAAAATAGGTTTTAAAATTATTTAAAGCTTTCAAAAAAAATAGAAAATAGGTCAAATTAAGTCCAAAAATTATAAAATAATTTTGGGGTATTCTAGATGACTAAAGAAAGATAGTGGAGAAGACGGATCTTCATTTTGATGTCGAGAGACGAAACTAAAATTTGTAACGTCTCGCATCAAAGCAGAAAGTCGCGACGTCACGCCAATTAAGATAGCGTCGCTGAAGAACGACACGAGATATGTTGTTACAAAGTTACTCCTCAATCTAATACTTCCAGAGATGATCACGACAACATATCACACAAAAACGTTCAAAAACAAATAAAGTCAAAAATAAGCACGTGCACAAAGAAAGTACGATAGAAACAGGCCGTTACATTCTACCCACATTAGAAATGATTCCGCCCTCGGAATCACTCACACTAGTAATAATTACCCATATAACCTTTTACCCGCGACTATCATATCTACTCATAAAGATTTCTAATCCTGTAACTTCGAATAACATTTCTCTATAATTCCTCATAATCTATCTTTCCACTGGGCAAAGCCACGACTAAACTCACCTCCTAATAATATAGATCCATCATTACCGTTCCAATTTCCAACTCCAAGTTCTCATAAAAAAAAATAATGATAATCATCTTCTCAATAATATCTTTTAAATTTCTAAATCTTTTCCCATCATTAATAAATCTCCAAAAATGAGATTCTAGTCATCCACCAATCCAAGACAAAAACATTTGTCTATCCTGTAATACCTTCACCCATCAGCAATCGTCGTGTCTTCAATACATTCTCGTCACATCTCTCCATAAATTCATCCACCAAATAATTTGATCTGCCAGAATTACCCCTCATCATACTCACTATAACTAATCCCAACCAACATTAAGTCCGACTACCTAAACATCCATTAATCTCCACACGTCGTGTTATCCTCAAAGTCTTCTCACGTCAATTCATCAATCAGTCTCAATGCTAATATAAGCTCTACTCGATCTCATGATCATCCTGACTCATACTATTCCCCGCAGTTACTCCTATCTACTACCCGTCTAAGCCTCAAGTCTGATAAGTTATCATCTCCTCGCATATAATTTCATTCAAACAGAATTCTCCATTGAGCACGTCTCACATCGGTATTATAAATAAGTCTTGGACAGTTCATTCTTTTCATCCAAAAAAAAATATTCTAATCCATCATCCTTGCATTCCTAAAGTCAATCAATCATTGACATAATAAAACTTATCTCACTCCAAAATCCTATAGCTAGTCCCAATTAATATAACAACCATAAACACGAAAACTTCCTTTAAGGGAGAAGAAGAGAAGAGAAAGAGGGACTTAAGGCCAAAGAAATATTTTAGAACATTTGGGGAAAAACGTGTGGTGTTGCGGTAATGGATGAGGGAGGTTAAGTGATTTGTGATCTTGTGAGCTAGTTTTAAAACTTTAAAGATTTGGTTTTAAAAAAACAAAGTTTTGATATGATTCACATACAACCAAGATAAACCATTCATTAAAATTAAAACTCAGTCTAAGGATCTGCCTGCGATGACACCCTTCATATAAGTATGAATATCGTCATTCAGACAACTTCCAGCTTACCATGGTTAACACTGAGTACACATTCAAGACACAGGAGACAAACATCAGGATCCTAAAGATGACACACTCATACAGGTCTACACACTCTACCCATACTCAGGCACTGCAACGACATCACCTACCAGAGGGCCTACTCCTAAACTGGAGATAGCATGGATAACTACAAGGTCTAATGTCTAGATAAAAGAAGGAAAGAAAACTAAATCAAAAGCGGAATGAAATAAGATCGGAAGGAACGAGTTCAAATAAGGCAAGATAAGGAGGTAGTTGGTTGGGTGGAAAACGATTGTTTTGCAAATGGAAATAAGTTTTCACAAAGATTTTGAAATGTGGTCACGAGGAACATAGATCAGATATGATAATAATAATAAAAATAATTGAAGTTCCACCTAGTCCAGAAAATATTTTAAAAGTATGAACTGTAAGTGATTTAGAAATAGATCTGATGGCCCAGAAAAATATAAATTGAATTATCAAAATCTTAACACGGTTTTAAAAATGAAAATATGAAAGATACCGATTTGAAATAATTTCCAGATAGTAACTTGAAAATTGACGACCAAGGAGATTTCAAAATCTAAGAAGGAACTTTTAATCGAAAAGCAATAAATTTTAAATATATATAATAAAGGGTTTTCAAGGAAGATAAACCGAGCGAAGAATTTAATAATGGGTTTTCGAAAGCAAGAAATAAAAGGAATAAAAGTGGGATGAGATAGCGATCGTTTTGTAAATGAAAATGAATTTAAACAAAGGTTCTTGAAGTATGAGCACGATGAACATAGAGATGTATATATGTAAGAAATTTAAAATCTCCTTTGTTTTAGAAAAATATTCTAAAGGACGTACGTAAATGGTTAAAAATAATTTCGTAGGTAGAAAAATGATATATTGAATTCCCGAAATAATAACAAAGTTTTAAAACTAAAATTCGATGGATACTGATTCGAAAATAAGTACGAGGTCGTAACTTAAAACTTTTACGACCGAAAGGTTTCAAAATTTGCGAAAGAATTTTAACTTAACCGAAAATAAGAAATTTTAAATAATTAATAAAAGTTTTCAAAGAAGTCAAATTCGGCGGAGAATTTAATAATGAATTTCAAAAAAAATACTTTTAAAGGAAGCAGGTTTTGGGAAAGGGGAAATTTTGAAAATAAATACAAGATAGTAGAAATATATTGTGTAGTTTATAAAAGTAATATATATATATTGGAAACAAGGCAAATAATGCGAGATATTGACTAAAATTTTTTTTTTTTTTTACGTCCAAGAAAGCTCCAAGTCAATTAAAAGTTTTAACTCGATCCAAAACAGCAAATTTTAAATATATAATATAGGGGTTTTCAAAGAAATCAATCTGGAGCGAAAACTTAATAAGAAAAGTCGAAAATAATTTTAGAGGAGGTAGAATTGGTCAAGGAAGGGATTCGAAGGATCGATGATAATCGTCAGGAAACGATCGCGAGAATCGAGAGAAAGGAAAAATGATCGCATGAAGAGTACGCGTAAGATATGAATCGTGAAGGGCTACGATGGGACTCTATGATCGATAGCACAAAATTTGCAAGGATCAGAGGGATGCTAGAGGACAAGGGTTCTAATCATCGGGTCGTCTAAAGATTTAGGATAACTCAGCTCTAAGACTTCCTAATGAGCTAGAATATAATCAGGATCTAAAGAGGGGATTCATAAGAGAATCGAGGTTACGTTCTGCTGGGCCCGAAGTCGATGGAGCTGGGTGAGCGACTAACTAAAAGAAGGACTCTAGATATCTAATACGATCAGAATCAAATGGGGATGCTAAAATAGTCTAGGACGAGGACGACTAAATCTTAACCAAGGCATCTGACTACCAACCTGGGACGTCTACCTAAGTCTTCCTACTATCTAAGACTGGGAAACTAATTCAGACTTGTACGTGGATATCAAATGAATGCGGTACTTTTATTGTTCCGAACTTTTGCAAGACCTGCATGGGCCACCACTAAAACCTGTCACGCCCCGCTTCCCAAAATGGACGGAAGCGAAACGTGACGAGGCCCGCTTAGGCCAGAGCTGAGAAGCTCGGACCCAATAAGCGTCTGTAGAGGTACCATTTTAAAAGATTTTCAGGTTCTTGCATTTTTATAGTTCGAAACAACAAAAGTACAGAAAAGGAAGTGCATTCATTAAATTAGAGATATGATATCCAACAAGTATAAGTCTAGAACGAAGCCTAAGCGTGGCAACAAACTATCTAAAAGAAACGGAAAGTTGTAACCTCTGAAAGTGGCGACTAGAAAGACCTCAAGGTCTGGTCCTTGTCAGGCACGTGCTCTGGGTCGACGTCCTCGGCTTCTCGTACTCCAGTGAGTCTGCATCGTCCACGAACTCTGGCTGAATACCTGACGTACAGCACCCAAGAAAAAGGAACTGTACGTCAGGTAAAGTCTACAAGAAGGGTTAGACTTTACTGCAAGTGCACCGAACTTTAAACAACGGTTTATTGGTTGATTAACATGCTGAGGTTCTTTTACACAACAGTTTACTGGTTGATTAGCATGCTGGGGTTACAACAAGTACAAGAGAAGTAACGTAGCAGGAAAGTAAAACGTAGCAGGCAGTAGTCGTAGCGTGTGCTACAACTACGGGACTAACCTACAGGTGTCAGGACAAGACGGGACGTGACGGACAGGATAAGACAAGACGGGACATGACAAGACACGAAAGGGTTCACGCCTTACGGTTCGAGGGGGATCAGACCCTCTTGCCGTGCGCACTCTCAACCCAACCCCAACCCAGGAACTCAGGACAAGATTCACGGGGATCATTTCCGCTAGGGAAACATCCGAAACGCCCGAAGGCTTTTTGGTCACAGGGATCACTTCCGCGGAGGGAAGCATCCGAAACGCCCGCAGGCTTTTTGTATAACAGTCACGGGGATCACTCTCGCATGGAGAGCATCCGAAACGCCCGAAGGCTTTTTGTATCACGGGGATCACTTCCGCAAGGGAAGCATCCGAAACGCCCGAAGGCTTTTTGTATCACGGGGATCACTTCCGCAAGGGAAGCATCCGAAACGCCCGAAGGCTTTTTGTATCACGGGGATCACTTCCGCAAGGGAAGCATCCGAAACGCCCGAAGGCTTTTTTGTAACACAGTGACAAGACACGACCAGTGTGGATAACAGTGACAAGACACGACCAGTGTACGGAAGAGTTATTCTAGGGTGTCCACACGCACGCACACACATGTTAGCCCTACAGCATCAAAGTTGTTGTTGTCAGGCTCAGACTTCGTCGTCAAGTCTGAGTCGTCAGGGGCGTCCCGGACGCTATCATTTCACGTCCGGTTCTATACAGTCACAGTCTAACAGTTCTAGCAATCTAAGACCAAAGCACGGTCGAAACGCAAGTGGGTACACTTGCCTGAAATGGCGAGCGCGTCGTCCTCTCGAAGCGTCTCGTCCAAGCGTCTCGTCCAAGCGTCTCGTCCAAGCATCTCGTCCGCCGAAGTCCGTCTGAAATATTGCCACGGCGACGATGTCAGGTCTCAAATTCATCAAATCCTATTAGGGTTCGTTTCTAGGTTTTCGGGACTATCCTATTCGTCAAAAGTCACTTTTTTGATGTATCAACCTAATCGACGATCTATCCTATGTGCACAGTCAAATTAGTCCGTTCGTCGATTTTCTATGTTCGTACAACGTTTTTCAGGAGCTGGAAAGTAAATTTAGTTCAAGTTGACGGTTTTTAGTTTAGGGTTCAGTCAGCTATTATGGGGGTTTCTACGAGTTTCGGGGAACTAACCTGAACCGGAGTTTGTCGTAGAATGGATGTCGTGTCTGATCGGAGAATTCCACAGCTTCAGATCTGGTCCTCGCACGATTCTCCAAAAGTCCAAACTTGCGACGAAGGCCTACGACGTGTCGCAACGTCGTAGACGGCAAATCCGCGAAGCAGCACGTCCAAGTGGGGCCCACAGCAGTGCTAGGGGTCCAAGGGGGCCCACAACACCTCAGGAGCACTTGGGGGCCCACCACAGAAGTTGGTGTGGGAGAAACCCACTTGCGACACTAGGCCGTCGGTCGTTCACCCTCGGTGCGAGGGTTTCTCTCGGTCAGACCGAGAGAAGCTCTCGGTCGTGCGAGCTGCGATGCGGGGAAGGTCGGCACAGCGTCGGTGCGAGGGTTCTTGTCGGTCAGACCGACAGATCTTGTCGGTCGGGCGCTTGGACGAAGCTGGCAGCGGAGCGGGGTGCGGAGCGGGCCTCGGTCAGACCGACGGGGCGGGTCGGTCAGGCGCTGGCAATGCGGAGCGGGGCGATGCGGGCGGCTGTGCGAGGGAGCCTCTCGGTCAGACCGAGAGAGAGCCTCGGTCGGAGCGGCGACAGCGGGGGAAAGCGATGCAGCGGCTGTGCGAGCGGCGATGCGGGGTGCTGCTCCGGTCGTGCAAGGGGATTTGCGGGGGAGAGCTCCGGTCGTGCACGCTGCGATCGTCGCAACATTGCGACGAAGCTTTAGAAGATGAAACGGCGGCTAGGGTTTTGAGCAATGACGAAAAATACTTTTCCTAGGGCTAACTTAAATAGGTTAGAGCTAGGTTTAGGGTTTGGGTTCGGAAAAAATTTATTAAAATAATTTAAAATAATTAAATTAGTTAAAATTACTCTCCTCTCCCTCACGCGAAATTGGTGCGGCCAAAAATTCTAAAATTTTTCCTAAAAATTCCTTAATACGTTATTATAATATAGTAATTTTATTGTAATTAAAATTTTTATAAAAATAGGTTTTAAAATTATTTAAAGCTTTCAAAAAAAATAGAAAATAGGTCAAATTAAGTCCAAAAATTATAAAATAATTTTGGGGTATTCTAGATGACTAAAGAAAGATAGTGGAGAAGACGGATCTTCATTTTGATGTCGAGAGACGAAACTAAAATTTGTAACGTCTCGCATCAAAGCAGAAAGTCGCGACGTCACGCCAATTAAGATAGCGTCGCTGAAGAACGACACGAGATATGTTGTTACAAAGTTACTCCTCAATCTAATACTTCCAGAGATGATCACGACAACATATCACACAAAAACGTTCAAAAACAAATAAAGTCAAAAATAAGCACGTGCACAATCAAGAGCACGTGCACAAAGAAAGTACGATAGAAACAGGCCGTTACAATCACATTTTCTTTTAATTACACAAGATTTTATGTAGCTAAGTATTTAACCATTCGATCTAATCGAATCAGTTTAAATACTTTTGTCTTTTCGTTCTTTATTTTTTCAGACTTGTGTTTCATCAAGAACACATGTCTTAATAAAATATACGAATAACTTATTTTGGTTGATCTAGACTCGGGTACATCAGTATGTACCAGACTGAGTTCGACAACTCATTTTCCCACTGTCTTACAGATGGGTTTCGCCCAATTTTATCTAAGAGGATAAGACTCACAAGTGTCCGTAGACTTCATAATACGAGAGGTCAGACCCCTCTTTATGTGACTTGTGAAGCTTAGTCTCTCGATACGGCCTAGTCTATTTTACCATATAAGTTTGCTACTATCTTGTGTATTTATATATTAACATTTAATATATATATATAGTTATTACAAATTACTTAACACAAAACATTGCTTCCGAAACAAGGTGACGACATTCGTCCAAAAAATGTGTTAGACGTTTTTGTATAACTATTTATTCTGAAATCGTGACATCAAAATATATCACATTTTCATTTCCTCCTACTTATGCCTTTACTAATGATAAATTAAACTAACTTTCTCAATTGACTTTCCGGAGTGCCTTCTTCCTTTTCTAAATCACATTTAGATATTAATTAACCCAACACAAATAGCTATGCAAGCATCTTATGTATCCAAACGCTTAAGCTTTGCAATCTCGAGTTTAGCTCAAGAAGTTGCTTGTCTCAAGATCCGGTTGGGATACATAGTCTTGCACCGCTCATGCACTCGTATTCGACTCAAACGGTTTGATCGAATTTTCGAACTTTGCGGATCGGAATTGTTTGTCCATACAACCTTGAGGGTAGCTCGACAAGTTGTAGGGAGAAACATACTTCGAATATCCTATATGTTCAAGCTGCCTCATATAGAGAAGAGTGACATGTAGCTTAATTTATTTGTTGGACCCAGAACTTAATGAAATCATATTTCTTAAGTCTGTTCTTTAGAAGGTCATTTAATGTCAACGAGAATATGGTTTAATTGCATCAATTAGAATTTAACTTGATATTCAATCGATCAACTATTTGACCAGTTAACTTATTCCAATATTATATTTTGATTCCTTCGGTAAACATAGTCTTGCCCTAGTTTTTGCATATGTTCAATATTAAATATAGGTAGATTGGCTTTCATCTATCTATATCCTCCCACTATTTTTACGATCGTTTTAAAGCTTAATAACGAACGATTTAATCGAATTTAAAAATTAGTGAAAGAGGGATCCAATCATCCCGAACCTCACAACCTTAAGGAGACTCAACAAGTTGATTGGTTCCATGACTGGTAGACTAACTCTTGGTCAATCACATCACATGTGACTCCCTGTCGATTTTTACCCACAGTCACTTATGATCTTGAGGCGACTCAACAAATCATAATGACTGGTCTAGTCAGACCCTTGATTTCTTGTCCAGATTTGACTTAAATCGATACTCGAGGAGACCCGACGCATCGATTTGGGTCAAGTCTAAACTACATCACATGTATGTTGGAGTTTGTTCCTTAAAGAAAAAACAAGTCACAGCTTGAGGAGACTCAACAACTATAATTGTCTTCTTTGAGTTACCAAGCTCCAAAATCAAGGAGGGATACGAATTAATCTTTAATAAGATTTATAACACATTGACTAGATATAGTCCAGGGTGTCATACAATCATGATTCGCGACATTGCGGTCCAGCGGAACACAGCCAGGGAATTGACTAAGCCAGGTTCACTGCCCCTTGTACTAGCAAGGGTTGACCCAGAACTCTTAGCCAAGCACATTGACTGGATCATGGTCCATTGAATGAAGCTTGTCATTTTTGTATGTGTGCCATAGACTAAACAGCTTTTATTAACAACTAATTAATCCTATCAACTAGTTGCATCCTTAAATTCAAAATTTTAGGATTTGTTTAATAACTTTTATTAAGTCCTTATCAACTATAAGGTTCACATGCTATCCTAATCATTATTAGGATTTTAATAAATTTTATTAACAACGCTAAAAGCGAAGTCCTTTAATGAAAATTAATTATAACAATTAGAATTACAAATTCATTAAAGGGACTACCCTAATCAGGAATTAGGTCTTGAAGTGTTGTTAATGTTTTATTAAAACACAGCATGTCATTAAAATTCAAGTAATAAATTTTAATCATTATTTAATGGCTAACCTAAAGGGTTGTCTTGTGTTATCAAATAAGGGACAAGAAGACATAGCCATTAAAAATTTACACTAATTTTATCGCATAAAAAATGTACAACTATTTAACAATTAAATAGACTAAAGTTTATCGCATAAACAATTTTAGCTTGCATACTTAAATTTAACATTTAAATTTAAAAATACGATTTTTAAAACATTTTATTTTATCTCATAAAGTAAAAGCTTGTTTAAAAATCATAACATTTGCATGCCACTTTAAAATATTTATCGCATAAAAATTTTAAACTTTTAAAATCAGTTTTTAAAAATATCTTATAAATTTAAAACATCATTTTAAAAATTCCATGTTTAAAATTTATCACATAAAATTTTAAACAACATTTTAAACTTATCGCATAAAGTTTTAAAGCTTTAAAACAATTTTAAAATTTATCACATAAATTAAAAAATTCCATGTTAAAACTTTCATGTTTAAAATTTATAATTTCATGTTAAAACTTTCATGTTTAAAATTTATCATATAAAATTTTTAAACAAAAAAAAATTTAAATTTATCGCATAAATTTAAAGAAAACATTTTTCTGTAAAAGCATTCAAATAATAAATTCGCTGTCCTAGATCAGCATACAGAGATGGCTCTGATACCAATGCTGGGATTTCTGGGACCCTTAGGGCACAAAAACTCTAGTCCCGTCCTAAGTCGGACGGAACATAGACAGAAATGCAGCGGAAAAATTTTATGTTAATCTAATTAACATGCAACCCTAAGGAACCAGACCCTGTTAGCCAGGATCTCTGCCAACTTGGTGTGGATCTGACCACCCCAAGAGGGATCTAACTACTGCGAATAATTAAATGAAAACTTAAACACATACCCGGAATCTCAACCCTGGGGCAGGCGAGATGTTCCGCACCGTCTTCCGAGCTGCTCCCGTCCCTGTTGGATATGGAAGACGTTTGTACACCCTTGTGGGGGATGTACGAGGGAATACGGACCTCGAACGTCGCGCACACGAAGTCGTGTGCAAAGGGAATCTGTTCCCTTGCGGAGAGGATCTCTGTATGAGTGGGAAAGTCGCATTATATATGCATAAATGCATGCGACATATGGCTAATAAAGGGGGAATATCTTAAGCTTATGTTGTACCATGCATATGGTACAACTTAAGCTTATAATGTGCCATGCATCATGGTACACCTTAATTAAGTTGTTCCAAAGAACAACTTACCCTAAAATAACTACCTTGGGGGCTATAAATTAGACCCAAGGGTAGCCATTTTTCTTACACCATTTGCATGAAATTCATGCATGCATCTTCTTCATAGCGAAGCTCTGCAGAAATATTTCCTCTCCCTCGATCCAAGTTCTTAATCTAAAATAGAGATTTAGATTGTGGATTAGTAGCCTTACTCCGTTCGTGAGAAGACTCGATCCGTCGTGGCGAATCCGAAGGCAAAGTTCCGAGACTACCGCTCCGCATACGCTAGCGTAAGTCTCCACTTTAATTATCGATCCTAACTCTGTTTTGACAGGATCCTACATTGGTATCAGAGCCATATGGGTTCGCCCCGGTCAATCCACCGCCCCGTCGAAACTACGAACGAGTCGTTGTCTTTTTCACGAATGGGTCTCCTACTATTACGGATATAGTAGGAACGCTTCGTGACGGAGAGAACGCAGCGGTTGTTCTTTTCACGTTAGGGTCTCCTATCATTACGGATATGGTAGGAACTCTCCGTGACGGGAAGAACCGACCGTTCACGTAGTATGTTATTCATTTTTGGCACACGGCCATTAGGAAATAACTAATTTCTCGACGAACGGGTGCTTCATCGACGAACGAGTGCATCATCGAGGAAGATGATGGAAGTTATTTCCATCGGGTAAGAGGAAAATTTGGTGCATGTGCACCATGGCCAAATGGGCTATGAAGACCATGCACCCCCTCTCCCCATGCGGAGGGGGTTGGCTACGGCCAATAACCACCGGCGACCACCCCATCAAGGGGGAGGAGAAAGTGCGGCAACCCCATTCAAAGGGGGTGGCCGGCCATGGCCAAAGGGGCCATGGCCGGCCAACGCCGAATGGCCTTGGCCATGGCCGGCCATGGCCAAGCCATGACCGGCCATGGCCAGGCCGGCAGTGGCCGGCCAAGGCCAGGCCGGCAGTGGCCGGCCTTGGCCAAGGGCCTGCCGGCCAGGCCGGCCCTGGCAGTGGCCAGGGCCGGCCCTGGCCGGCCTGCCGGCCCTGGCAGAGGGCAGGGCCGGCGCCCTGGCCTCAGGCCAGGGCCTGGCCGAGGCCAGGGCAGGAGCCCTGGCCCCGGCCAGCGGCCAGGCCGCCCTGGCAAGAGACCAGGGCAGCGCCCTGACCTCAGGCCAGGGCCTGGCCGAGGCCAGGGCAGGAGCCCTGGCCCCGGCCAGTGGCCTGGCCGGCCGGCCCTGGCAGAGGCCAGGGCCTGGCCGGCCCTGGCCAAGGGGGCCAGGCCCCCTGGCCGGCTAGGGCAGAGGCCCTGGCCGGCCTTTGGCCAAACCCCGGTCAGGGCAGAGGCCCTGACCGGGAAGAATTTGCATTTCGAAAATTGGTCGACCAATTTTGTGTTTTTGGTCGACCAATCTGGCAGAAGGTCT
Source organism: Scilla litardierei (assembly GCA_030789695.1). Lineage (NCBI taxonomy): Eukaryota > Viridiplantae > Streptophyta > Magnoliopsida > Asparagales > Asparagaceae > Scilla > Scilla litardierei. The sequence continues at coordinate 198,346,787 of CM061141.1, forward strand.
GAGTCGGCTGCAAATTTGTCAACTGACCCATACGGGGTGACAAAGGGAATTGGTCAAACTCGAATGTGTCGATTAGCCCATACGGGGCTAACCACAGTGCCGACTAGTTCATACGGGACTAACGTTTTAATGAAGTTTTTTTTGGGCTATACTCCTTGAAGATTAGCCATAGTGCTCTACTTCATGCGAGATTAGCCATGTCATTGTGCTCTACTCTACGGAGATTAGCCAATGTACTTGAGACGTTGTGCTCTACTCTACGGAGACTAGCCAACGTGCTTTCAAATTTTTGAAAAAGGTGTTTTTTCAAATAGGTTATGTCCCGTCCTCAAATCGGGATAGCGCAATTTAGAATTCCAAGTCCTACCACGATCCGGCCATGGTTATCTAACCCATGGGTGTGTAGAACAGGTCTCGTGGCTTGGCAATTGTTGCGTTAAAATTCTTTGCGCTAATTCTCACCTATTCTATTTTGAAAGATAAGTTTTTCAAAGTAATTTTCCGCTGCTAATACCATACGGGTATTATTTCTGATTTCTTTTTACTTAAGATAAGTAAGAGGGATACTTTGAAAGTTACTTCTAGATGGTAGTTGGGAACGTAGTGAACTTCTCGATTCTAGAGTAACATTTCAACGCATCCAAGGAACTTATCAAGTGTTTAAAGAATCGAAACTTTATGCATCGAATTTTGATCGTGTTTTTCATTTTCTTTGCAGTTTTTTGAATCAAATATGTCTACCGCTTCTAAGAATATTGTCGCAGAGCTTAACAAAGGTGAAAAGCTCAACGGCGACAATTATAAACTTTGGTCAATTAAAATCCAATATGTTTTGGAGGAGCAAGATGTGCTCGAAACACTCCAAAACATAATGGTAGAACCTGAGTTGGGCAATACGGCCCAACACAAGAGGGACCGGGAAGCTTATGACACTTGGACTCGAAAGAACAAAATAGCACGCATTACGTTACTGTCCGCAATGGACAATGATATAATGCGTCTATTTCAGGAATTCGATCTAGCCAAAGACATATGGTCTGAGCTAGAAGTAAAGTTTGGTGGAACTTCGGTTACCAAACTCCGCTCCTTGAATATTCAATTTGATTCGTACAAGATGCGGCGAGATCATTCTATGAAAAAGCATCTCCGCCACATGGCGAATCTTATATCTGAATTAAAGGATGCGGGAGTCACGCTGTCTGACGAACAGCAGATCCAAGCAGTCATTCGTTCACTCCCAGATAGCTGGGATAACATGAAAATGCATCTCACTCATAATGAGTGCATTAAAACTTTAAGCGATGTATCGAAACACCTCGAACTCGAGGAAGAGCGGATTCAAGCCGCAAAACCAAGTGCAGAAGTGCACGTGGCCGCTAGTTCCTCACATGGAGGAAATAAGCGGAAGAATAAACGCTTAAGGTTTGTGAACGAACGTAAGCAAGAACCGGAGACCTCAAAGAAGACAAAGAACAAAAAGTGGCAAAAGAATGTGCACTCAAAGAAGAAAAAACTTGAAGAAGATCAAGTGCTTTAAGTGCAACAAGTACGGTCACTTCGCCCGTACATGTACGGATGGAAGTGATAAGGTAACTTGTAGTACTAGTTACATATGTGTTTCTAGTTCCATGTTTCTTGCTGAATCTAACTATTTTTTATTGATTCAGGGGCGACAGACAACGTTGCGAAGGACAGAAGGTTCTTCGTAGAGTATCGAAGGATAACTCAAGGAACAAAGTGGATATACGTCGGCAACAACACTCGTGTTGAAGTCAAAGGCGTCGGAACATGTAAGCTAGTTCTCGACAACGGCCGGACATTATTATTGCACGACGTCCTCTTTGCTCCAGATATTAGAAGGAATATTGTTTCCGTGGTCATGTTAATGTCTTTAGATTATGAGTGGAGGTTCTATAAACAATCTGTTGACCTTGTTTGTAATAATTCTTTAATTGGTTCTGGTAATGTTTGTAATGGATTAATTGTTTTAAATACAATGTATGATGATTCTTCTTCCATTAATGAAAGTTTCCATTTGACAAATGCTTCTAACTCTGAGTCTGAGATCATTTGTTGGCATGCAAGACTTGGTCATATTGGACCAACTAGAATGGATAGACTTGCCAAAAGTGGCTTGCTATCTAATGTTTCAAAAGTTGAAATGTCAACTTGCGAACATTGTCTTGTAGGGAAAACTTGTCGCAAGCCGTTTGGAACTGGCACAAGGGCCGAAGTTCCATTACAGCTAATCCATTCGGACATTTGCGGTCCAATGAATGTTAAGACAAGACGCGGGAAGTCCTATTTCATCACATTCATTGATGACTTCACCCGTTTCGGACATATCTATTTGATATCCCACAAAAGTGAAGCTTTGGCTTGCTTTAAAAACTATATGAGTTTAGTGGAGAATCAATTAGATCGCAAGATTAAGGTTTTGCGAACCGATAGGGGTGGTGAATATCAATCAATAAGTTTTAAGGAACTTTGTGATGAAAAAGGCATAGTACATCAGGTAACTATGCCTTACACTCCACAACAAAACGGTGTTGCGGAAAGAAGAAATATGACATTGATGGAAATGGTCCGATCAATGATGTCTCAGGCAAATTTGCCTATCACCTTTTGGGGTGACGCATTATTGACGGCAGCATTCATCCTAAACCGTGTACCCTCGAAGTCGGTAAGTTCTACTCCTTATGAGTTGTGGAACAATAGAACTCCAGACTTAAACATTCTAAAACCTTGGGGTTGTGCCTCTTACGCACATTTATCCTCTCACAAATATGGCAAACTTGGGCCACGTGGGAGGAAGTGTATCTTCATTCGATACGCTGAAAACTCCAAAGGATATGTTTTCGTCGGTCAAGAGGACAATGGGGGTCTAATATAATTCGAATCGAGGGATGTTGTCTTCTTGGAAAAAGAGTTTCCAAGACAGGGTGAGATAAGTCAAGACTTATCCTTGTTTGAGACTTGGGATCAAAAAGGATCGGAACGTTCGAGTGGGAGAATTCTTGGTGAAGAAGAAAATACGTTTCAAACTTCACCAATGGATGATACGAACGATACCAATCCTATTCCGAGTGGGAGTGATGTTATTCCAAGTGGGAGTGATGTCATTCCAAGTGGGAGCGATCAAACTCAAACAAGACGTAGTAATCGAACGAGGCTAACACCTCTGAGATTTGAGGATGAATTTCCTCAAACATTCATGACATTACTACAAGATGATGACGAACCTGCAAATTTCAAACAGGCCGTCACATGCCCTGCTAAACATAAATGGATAGCGGCAATGGAAGAAGAACTTCAATCCATGAAAACAAACCAAGTCTGGGACTTGGTTGATTTACCTAAGGGACGTAGAGCCATTGGGAACAAGTGGGTTCTCAAAATCAAGCATAAGGCTGATGGCTCCATCGAGAAATATAAAGCTCGCCTTGTTGCGAAAGGTTTCACGCAACAGGAAGGAATAGACTACGAAGAGACTTTCTCTCCTGTCGTGCGTTTTACCTCGATTCGCTTAATTCTGGCAATGGTGGCTTGTTTGGACCTCGAATTACATCAGATGGATGTAAAGACTGCCTTTCTTAACGGAGAACTAGATGAGGAGATCTACATGGAACAACCAAACGGGTTCGTACAAGAAGAAAAGAAACATAAGGTTTGTAAACTTCGTAAATCCATATATGGTCTTAAACAATCCTCAAGGCAGTGGTATATGCGCTTTCAAGAAGTCGTTTTGTCGTATGGATTCTCCATGCTCGACGAAGACAACTGCGTATATATTAAGAGGATTAAAAACAAGTATGTAATTATATCTCTTTATGTAGATGACATACTTATAGCCGGAAATGATAAGCGTCTTGTCGTGGATATCAAAGCTTGGCTTTCATCCGTCTTTGAGATGAAAGACATGGGTGAAGCTGCATATATCCTTGGGGTTAAGATCTCAAGGAATCGTTCCAAGAAACTTCTTTCTCTCTCTCAAGAGACATATATAAAGAAATTTTTAGAACGGTTTAATATGCAGGATTGCAAGCCAATTGATACTCCAATAAGCAAAGGCGAGGGTCTATGTTTGGAGATGTGTCCCAAAGATCCAAAAGAAAAGAAAGCTATGGAAAAAGTTCCATACTCCAGTGCTGTTGGGAGTCTGATGTACGCCATGATGTGTACCAGACCGGACATTTGCTATGCTGTTGGTATGGTAAGCCGTTACCAATCTAACCCAGGACAAGCACACTGGAAAGCGGTGAAGAGGATATTAAGATACCTCAAAGGGACTGCGGACTATGCGTTATACTATCAAGGCAATACCTTGAGACTCGAAGGCTATACCGATGCTGATTGGGCGGGTGATCTCGACGAGCGTAGATCTACCTCAGGCTTTGTTTACTTGCTTGGGAATGGTGCAATATCCTGGAGCAGCAAGAAGCAAACCTGCATCGCCTTATCAACCATGGAAGCCGAATTCGTAGCATTCAGCATGGCGGTTCAAGAAGCTGTTTGGCTTAGGAAATTCTTAGACAGGCTAACGAATGCCACTGACTCAAGCACTGTTCCTATATACAGTGATAGTCAAGCTTCGATTGCCTACGTCAAAGATCCTAAATTTCATTGTAAGACCAAACACATTGACATTCGATTCAAGTTTGCAAAAGACTATGACAAACGAAAGGAAGTAGACATTGGATACATATCCACGCATGAGATGATAGCGGATCCCCTTACGAAGGCGATCCCCAGAGATGTGTTCTACAAACACTTATCATCTATGGGAATGCGTAGGTGCTGAGCTGTATCTTGTAATATTTCCCATGTCTATAGAAGATCAAAGTTTAATAAAAGAAAGAAGTTCTTTTATATATTGCATACAAGTTTCTTACAAATGATTTTATGTACATTTGTATTTAAGTCTCAGCTATTTTATTGTGTGTATGTCGGACAGATTAAGGTTGGCTTTCTCACATAAGCAACCGCCTTATCTTATCAGATGGATAAGATAGAGATGAGACTAGTTTAAAGTCAAAATCATTAAATGATTTAGAGTCGTGACTTAAACAAAATAGTCGAATGAAAGATCTGCATCATATGGATGCTTACAAAAGATCTGAGATCTGTATCACAAGGATATTTGAAAGAGATCTCGTAGGATTTTAAATCCTATCTGTCTTATGCAGGATGAGAGTCCGTGAATATTTCACGAGTAGTAAGGGGACTCAAAAAGATAGGCATTGTGGTGTCTGATCTTTTCGTCCGTACAACATCATTAAGACATACTCTCCCTGGGAGAGGAGTGATGTTGTAATACGTGTTCATACCACGTATGCATTTCGACCACTGAGTTAGTAGCAATAGTGTTTGCTATTATGTGAGACTCAAAGGCCATACGGGTCTTAACTCTTACCCTCAAGGACTCCAATTGGTTCCTTTAGATTTGACGAGATGATCGCTATCTTAGCGTGTTACTAATGGGCTATGGTAATTCGGCTCGGCGGGGCACGTTAGAAAAGCGAATCAAGTCAAGATCAGAAGGTTCACAAGAAGAGGAAGATTGATTTCATATTCGCATTTGGACTTTAGTGATTCAAAGCTGGCCAGCCAATTGTAATCCAGATGGGATTCAATTGTTGAATATAAAGTACAAGAAATGTGAAGAAATAATCTAGGGTAAAGCATGCGTTGAACTACTCAACTTTGCACCTTCGAGGTCGTTGTGTATCTCTAACAAGTGCACAACAACAGACTCTACGCGCATGACGGTCGCACGGTCTATTTCTCGGTATGATAGATGAAAGAACTAAGGGAAAGACGTTCTCTTACAATCCCCTCAAGTGTGAGTGGGAGATGTTGGATATGGAAGACGTTTGTACACCCTTGTGGGGGATGTACGAGGGAATACGGACCTCGAACGTCGCGCACACGAAGTCGTGTGCAAATGGAATCTGTTCCCTTGCGGAGAGGATCTCTGTATGAGTGGGAAAGTCGCATTATATATGCATAAATGCATGCGACATATGGCTAATAAAGGGGGAATATCTTAAGCTTATGTTGTACCATGCATATGGTACAACTTAAGCTTATAATGTGCCATGCATCATGGTACACCTTAATTAAGTTGTTCCAAAGGAACAACTTACCCTAAAATAACTACCTTGGGGGCTATAAATAAGACCCAAGGGTAGCCATTTTTCTTACACCATTTGCATGAAATTCATGCATGCATCTTCTTCATAGCGAAGCTCTGCAGAAATATTTCCTCTCCCTCGATCCAAGTTCTTAATCTAAAATAGAGATTTAGATTGTGGATTAGTAGCCTTACTCCGTTCGTGAGAAGACTCGATCCGTCGTGGCGAATCCGAAGGCAAAGTTCCGAGACTACCGCTCCGCATACGCTAGCGTAAGTCTCCACTTTAATTATCGATCCTAACTCTGTTTTGACAGGATCCTACAGTCCCACGCCGAGCCGCTCCTTGAACCGCTCCCCGAACTGCTCCTCGAACTGCTCCGCATCCCGAGGCGATCAATCCCATGTCGCCGAGCCAACCACGCGCGGAAGAAAGTTTCACGCGAGTGAAACCTTCGCCTAGATTTCGGATCTGAATCCGAACTCCGTTGCGGCGTTGCTAGAGCCCTCAAGAGTAAGGCAGAAATTTATAGGGAGAGGAGAAATATTAATTTAGCTTAGATCCGAGCGTGCTCCAACATTTACGAGAGCCGCTCAGATCTAGAGCTTGGGACAAGTTTTGAGGAGGAGAGCAGACCTCTATTTATATAGGCGGCTGACTACTCCCCTTTCTCAAAATCCGATGTGGGACTATTAATTTGAGTTAATCAAAATCAAGTTAGTTTGCACTTCACAAAGTGCAAACTTCCGTGAATTTTAACTCACTCACCGTTGAGCTTCATGATTGATACAACCTATCAATTCGAAGGGTGTTCAACGGTGAACGCATAGGAAAAAACGGCTCGTCAATCCGAGTCCGTTTGACCCTTCAAACAATTGTCCAAAGATAGCCAAAAGTCATGCTTCTCTTAGAAACGTAGCCGTCAAGAAAATCTCAGGTTTCAAAAACCCTAACCAGAAAATTCGGGCTTGGTGGGCCTCCATTTTCGCAGGTTTCAGCCCAACAGTTTGGGCTGACTTGTTTTGGCTATAACTTGTGCATTTGGACTCCGTTTTTGACGCGGTTTGAACCTGCGTTTAGAGCGGGACGATCCCGTCATCTAGGTAACCTTTTCAACGCATTTATTTAATTAAATATAATCTTAAACAATTTAAGATACATTTAATCTCTTTTGCATCAAATAAAAAATAGTCCATATCTAAGCTTAAATTATCATTTGCATCAAATACAAATGATCCGAGGGCATATTCCTCTACAATCCCAACTCAATGGCGATCGACATTTCCTCCCATAAAGAGCGGTGAATGGCGCCATGCCAATACTCGCCTGGAAGCTGTTGTTGTAAGAGAACTCCACCAAATGCAGATGGTCCTCCCACAAACCCTTGAAATCCAACATGCACGCCCTCAGCATGTCTTCCAAAATCTGAATCGTCCTCTCGGACTGGCCATCCGTCTGCGGATGGTACGCCGTGCTGAAACTCAGACGCGTACCCAAGCTCTTCTGCAAACTCTGCCAGAACTGAGATGTGATCCTCGTGTCCCGGTCAGACACGATACTCACGGGGACTCCATGAAGTCGCACGACCTCCTGCACGATTCACGTTACATCACTATCCATACTAGGAAAAGGAAATAAAACGGAGAGTAAAAGAATTTACCTCCATATATCTCCTCGCTAGCGCCTCAGTGGACTGTCCCACTCGGAACGGAATAAAGTGCGCAGATTTGGTCAATCGATCTACGATCACCCAAATCGCGTCATTCTGCTTCGGACTCCGAGGTAGTCCAGTCACGAAATCCATAGTGATGTGTTGCCATTTCCACTCCGGAATCGGAAGCGGTTGTAGCAACCCGGCCGTACGCTGATGCTCCGCCTTTACTTGCTGGCAAACCAAGCACTTGGCTACACTCCGAGCCACGCTCCTCTTCATACCATGCCACCAATAATTCAGACGAAGATCCTGGTACATCTTGGTGCCACCAGGATGCACAGAATACGGCGAACTGTGTGCCTCCACCATCAACTCCTCTCTGATATCCCCAGCTGGCACACACAACCTGGCTCCGAACCTCAGCGAGCCATCCTCATGAATCAAAAAGTCAGTCCACAGACCGGCTTCCACCTGCTCCCGAATCTTCACCAGCTTCGGATCCTCAGCCTGGCCAGCCTTAATCCGATCCACGATCGTCGACTGTACCTGCATGTACATCAACGACGAAGCCTCCCCAGGAAGAACAACCTCCACGCCAGACTCGCAAAAATCCTGCTGCAATCTCCACTGCGAGGTCAAAATCATCACCGCGGGAAGCCTACTCAAAGCATCTGGGACCACATTCACCTTGCCAGGGTGAAACTGCAAATCAATATCATAATCTGCCATAAGCTCCAACCATCGACGCTGTCGCATGTTGAGCTCCTTCTGAGTAAAGATATACTTCAAGTTTTTGTGATCGGTGAAAATCTTCACTTTCTCACTCAGCAGGAAGTGCCTCCAAATCTTAAGAGCAAACACAACGGCAGCCAACTCCAAATCATGCGTCGGGTAATTCTTCTCATGAACCTTAAGCTGACGAGACGCATACGCCACAACATGTCCGTGCTGATGCAACACACAACCGAGACCCTTGCCAGAAGCATCGCAAAAGATCTCAAATCCACCGCTGCGATCAGGCACAACAAGAATAGGGGCAGTCGTGAACCTCTCCTTCAGAACACCAAAAGCACTCTCACAATCACCCGACCAAACAAAAGCAACATCCTTCCGCGTCAACCTGGTCATCGGCTCAGCAATACGAGAAAAGTCCTTAATGAATCGCCGATAGTAACCAGCAAGTCCAAGGAAACTCCGAATATCAGACGCAGACGACGGAACAGGCCACTCCCTGATGGCCCTAACCTTCTCGGAATCCACTGAAATACCATCTCTAGTCACCACATGCCCAAGAAAAGCAACCCTATCCAGCCAAAACTCGCACTTCGAAAACTTAGCATACAAACGATGCTTCCTCAAAATCTCCAACACCGTCCTTAAGTGCGAGGCATGCTCTTCCTCCGACTTCGAATAGATCAGAATGTCGTCAATGAAGATAACGACAAACTTATCCAAAAAGTCGTAGAAAATCAGGTTCATCAGATTCATGAAAACTGCGGGCGCGTTAGTTACGCCGAAAGGCATAACCACGAACTCATAGTGTCCATACTTCGTCCTGAACGCTGTCTTCGGAACATCATCTTTCTTCACCTTCAACTGATGGTAACCACTCCTCAAATCCAATTTTGAAAACACCCTCGAACCTCCAAGCTGATCAAAAATATCATCGATGCGAGGCAACTGGTATTTATTCTTAATGGTCACCGCATTCAACTCCCGATAGTCCACGCACATGCGACATGAACCATCCTTCCTCTTCACCAGCAACACTGGTGCTCCCCACGGAGACACGCTAGGATTAATATAACCCTTCTGTAAAAGCTCATCCAACTGCTTCCGCAACTCTTCCAATTCTGCAGGTGCCATACGATACGACGCCTTCGAAATCGGCTGCGCACCTGGAACAAGATCGATAGAAAATTCTAAAGCTCGATCAGGTGGCAAACCAGATATCTCCTCGGGGAAGACGTCGCCAAAATCACGCACCACCGCTGGCCACTCCAGCTCCATCTGCATAGCCACAGCCTCCACCGGCCTGGCCCGAAATCTGACAGGACCAAGCGAACTGCTACCACGACTGAACTCAAACACTGGATGTCCAGGAATCGCGAACACCACCTTCTTCCTCCGACAGTTGATCGTAGTATAGAAGCTCACAAGCCAGTCCATCCCAAGAACTGCATCATAGTTGAGGATGTCGTGGACAATGAAATCAGCAAAAAGCTCATGTCCACAGACCACCAACGAGCAAGAATTGCAACCACGATGCACCGAGACCACGCCATTCCCTGTAACGATATTCCAACTCTTGGAAAGAGGGGACGTCGACAAGGAATGCCTCTCCACGAAGCTCCGAGAAATAATGCACATCGATGCACCAGAGTCAAAGAGGACTCGCGCAGGAAATGTGCAAACCAAAACCACACCTAATCAATCAATTAACAATCAAACCCTAGTCTAGCAAATAATCATGTTCAAGCAAACAACACAATCTAACAATCAAAACCAGCTAGGAAAGGAACATCTAGATTGAGGATTACCTGCGATAACCTCATCCACAGCCTCGCTCTCCGCAGCGGTCATCAGAAAAGCCTGCCTCCTCGGCGGAACAGCCTGCTGAAAAGCCTGCCTCTGCGGAACAAGAGCTGCTCCACGACCAGCAGGAACAGACGCTCGCTGCTGCAACGGCTGTGCTGCAACAGGTGCCCTCCGCAGCTGATTCGCATGCCGACAATCCTTCGCGACATGAGAAGCATCACCGCAAACCAGACACTGGCCCAAAAACTTCCGACACTGATCCTTGACGTGGCCAGGCTTGCCGCAGAAATGGCAAAACTTCAGAATAGGCCCTCCTGGCCTCTTGAACTGAGCGGACTGATTAGGCCTGAATCCAGGTCTAACCACAGCCCTCGCCTGTTCCACAGGCCTCTTCCCAGCACCAACAATAGACCCCCTCCTCTGGTTCACGAGCAGCTCCTGCCTCTTGGCTGCTACCAGAACCTTCTGATAAGACTCCCGGTCAGAAGAGGTCACAAAACTTTAGAGCTCTGAAGCGAGTCCCTGCAGGAACCTCTGAGCTCTCTCCTCAACGTCCTGCACCATCTTCGGTGCAAACCGACTCAGCCTCATGAACTCTTGGTGATACATGTCCACCGACGAGCTCCCCTACTTCAAATCGATAAAACGCTGCAGCATCTCCTCCCTGGCAGCCTTCGGGAAGAACTCACCCTCAAATCTGGCCTTGAAGGTAGCCCAAGCTATCGGCTCCACCAACAACTTCTCTTCCGCATCCCACCAATTCCGAGCATTATCCTTGAGTTGCCTCTTTGCCAAATCAACCCATCCAGCCGGGTTGATCTTGGCCATCTTCAGATTGTCCTCGATGTTCCGAATCCACTCATCGGCAGCCAGAGGACCCTCAGAACCATCAAAATATGCGGGACCCAGCTCCCGAAATTGCTTCGCTCCTGGCTCAGAGCGAGGGGCATCCGGAAGAGCCCGGGCAGCTCGAGCAAGTGGAGCATTCTGGACTTGCAGAAGCACGCCCTGCTGCACTTGCATCATCTGCAGCATCATCCGCATCATCTCATCGCTGGTGGGTTCCCGCTCAGGCTCCTCATCATGAGGGAGCGCACCACTGCCCCCACCACGGGTGAAACGCCTTCCTGCCATCAAGTGACACAGAAAACGAATCAGATTAGACTCATAGCTTATGACATCGGACGTCGAACTTAGTTTATTGGACATTCTAATATTATTATCGCTATTCCAAAAATCGCAGTTACAGAAGGACCTGCATGGGCCACCACTAAAACCTGTCACGACCCGCTTCCCTAAAATGGAGGCGAGACGTGAAAAGGTCCGCACGAGAGTGGAGCTGTGAAGCCTCAAACCCGATAAGCGTCAATAAAATATAAGCAGGTCCTTGTAACCACAACGGAACAACAATAATAACACAAGGAGAGACTGAAATAAAATCTCACATCTCATAATTTGTCCAACATGAAAATAAGTTCAACATCCAGAAAAGCCACCAGGCTAAAAGAAAAGAGTCTAAGGCCCAGAACAAGGCCAACAAAACCAACAACATAACAAGTATAGGTGCTATGCACCGATAACAAAACAACTGTCTAAACAAAAGTAAAACTCAACGAAGACACTAGGACTGGTCCCCAGTGTCCACGTACTCCCCGTCAAACACAAGCTCGGGCTCGGCGTCAGCAAACACCTCGTCCTCAACAAGGTACTCAGGCTCGGGATCTAACATGTGTCACCCAAAAGAGTAAAAGGGGCACATGTCAGCAAGTCTAAAAGACTTGGGCAAGGAAACTGAAAGTAAGGCAACTAGCAACCTAGCAGTTATAGTATGCATGACATGGCAGTTATAACATGAGTGCACAATCAAGACATGGCAAGACAATTTGTACAAGAGAACAATCATCGGGACAAGGCAAGAGTAGCCAAGCTACTATCAATCTCAATCGATTCCACTATTCACGTTGTTTGTAGATGTTTACGCCTTACAGCTGAATGGTTTCACATCCGCTGAGTGGCCGCTTAACAACTACCCCAAAACCCAGAGTTTACGCCTTACCACTGCAGTTGCTGATCGGGTAGACTCCCAGTTGATTGGTCGCTTAACTCTTACCCCCAATACCCACACGTAATGGAGCCAGGGTCCCCGCACAATGAGCTCAGCTAGTGAGCCTGGGATTGCCCCGCACATGAGCTCGCATTCTTAAACATTTGGCGTAGGGGTGCACCTAGCCGGAAACACGCAATTCGGGCATTGGCTATCAACCAACACATGGCCAGCTTCTGGAACACGAGCCAGTAACACAAGCATTGTAGCGAAGCTACGCAATCACAGAAACACTTAAAGAATGCAATGACATGACAATTAATTTGCATACCGTTAATGGAAAGTAATCATGACATGGTAATTGTGCAACATGCTATATGTCGGAACTAGCTTCGTTGTCAAGCTAGTTCCCCAATTTGCGCCTAGGCGAGTATCATTTCGTCGCCTAGTCTCTTTTACGCCTACAACAAGCAAATGGCCTAAACATGGCCTAAACCCTAAGTGGCAAGTTTCACTTGCCTAGCACCGGGGATGACGACCACTTCGTCACACGGATGCTAATCTACGGGGAAATTACTGTTATGGGGAAACAAACATCAAACAACATGAAATTTTATTAGGGTTTCATAAAAATATAAATAGGTTATGAAAACAACGGTAGATCGATTTCTTACCGAGAGGAAGCGGAAGAAACACTCCGGAGAACCCTAGGATCAGATCTGGAAAAGATTGGAGAAGTTTGGGGAAACTAGGGTTTTGGGGGATTTGGGGATTTTGATGGATTTGGTGAGATTTTGGGGAAGATGAGAGGTAGATAGAGTGGATGGATGGTTTGGATGATGATTCTAGGGCTTGGAATGAAGAAATGAAGCTTGGAGGAAGATGGGGGCTCAATGGGGAAAATTTTAGGGTTTTGGGTCGTGTTGAGGAAGAAGAAAACGTTTGGGATGGGTTTAAATAGGTTGGGCTGGCGGCTGCCCAGAAATTAGGGTTTTAACACAGGTTAGTCGGTCAAAGAGCAACCACTGACCGACTAGTTTGGCAACTAGTCGGTCGGTCGACCAACACAGACCGACTACGTGTAAATAGTAACTTCTGAACAAAAATAGGATTTAGAATTAGTCGGTCCATGAACAAGTACTGACCGACTAGTTTTACATCTAGTCGGTCGATGAACGTTCTTAGACCGACTAAGAGTAAACAGTAACTCAACTAAAATTAAGATGATGTGTTAGTCGGTTAAAGAAGCATTGCCGACCGACTAGTTTGCAACCTAGTCGGTCAACCAACGTTCTTAGACCGACTAACGATAAACAGTAACTCCTGAGAAATTTAGAAAGCCAACTAGTCAGTCCAAGAAGGATTGTCGACCGACTGGATCGTCATCTAGTCGGTCGATGCCCCTTCTTATACCGGCTAATGAGCACCAACAGTTCCGATACGGAGCGCGGGGCCCCGGGATCGATTCCTAAGACTTCTAGGCTTGATCTAATAGTAAGATACAACCGTTATGAAGTCCTTCACGAATGACATACTTCCAAATCGACAATCCTAAGGAAGAAACGAGAAAATACGACGATTCGATCGAAAATGAAAGCTACGGAGACGAAAACCACACACACGAGGAGAAAATTCACCAAAACATATATTATATTATAATAAATCCAAATACATGAAAAGCAGTCGTTACAAGCGTACGCGACCACGTGGCCATGCTGATGCAAGACGCATCCTAGGCCCTTCCCTGATGCATCACAATAAACTTCGAAGCCTCCGCTTCGATCCGGTACTGCCAACACCGGTGCCGTGGTCAATCTCGCCTTCAAGATACTGAAGGCCTCCTCACAAGCATCTGACCAAATAAACTCCTCGTCCTTCCTCGTCAGCTTCGTCATCGGCTCTGCAATCTTCGAGAAATCTTTGATGAACCGCCGATAATAGCCTGCTAAACCAAGGAAGCTCCTGATGTCGGACGCTGACTGCGGAGTCGGCCATTCTCTGACTGCTCTAACCTTCTCCGGATCCACAGATATGCCATCACCGGACACCACGTGTCCCAGGAATGCGACTCTATCCAGCCAGAACTCGCACTTGCTATACTTGGCATAAAGCTTATGTCTCCTCAGCGTCTCCAGCACTGTCCTCAGATGACAGCTGTGCTCCTCCTCAGACTTCGAATAAATAAGAATGTCATCAATGAAGATGACAACAAACTTGTCTAGGAAGTCATAGAATATTAAGTTCATCAAATTCATGAACACAGCTGGAGCATTGGTCACGCCAAACGGCATGACCACGATCTCATAATGTCCGTACTTCGTCTGGAAAGCCGTCTTCTGAACATCGTCCTTCTTTACCTTCAACTGATGGTATCCACTCCTTAAGTCCAACTTCGAGAAGACTCTCGAACCTCCAAGCTGGTCAAAGATATCGTCGATGCGCGGCAGCAGATACTTATTCTTTACGATGACAGCATTCAATCCTCGATAGTCCATGCACATCCTGCGGGACCCATCCTTCTTCTTTACTAGCAAAACAGGTGCACCCCACGGTGACACACTAGGGTGGATGAAACCCTTCTGCAGCAACTCATCCAACTGCTTCCGCAGCTCCTTGAGCTCAGCGGGGGCCATACGGTACGGTGCCTTCGATATCGGTTGCGCTCCCGGCATAAGATCAATGCCAAATTCTAGAGCTCTGTCGGGTGGCAAACCTGAGATATCCTCCGGGAAGACGTCGACGAAGTCTCTAACGACTGTTGGTCGCTCGATCTCCATCTCCATCTGCTTGGCTGTAACAATCGGCACCTCCAGCTTGGCCCGAAATCTGATGGGCCCAAGCGACTCGTCCCTGCTGCGGAACTCGAACTCCGGATGAACTGGAATCTGGAACACCACCCTCTTGCTGTGACAGTCGATCGAGGCATGGAAATCTCCCAACCAATCGATGCCAAGAACGACATCGAAATGTGGCAGATCGTGGACAATGAAATCTGCAAAGAGCTCGTGTCCACTGATCACTAAAGAAATCGATCGACATCCCAAAGTTACCGTCACCACTCCGTTCCTTGTGGTAATGTCCCAACACTTAGGGAGTGTATGGGTGGGGATAGAGTGCTTTGTTGCAAACCTCTGGGATATGATGCACATAGATGCACCGGAGTCGAACAAAGCCAAGGCTGGGTGAGAGGACACTAAAATGGTGCCTAAGATATAAGGGGACTATGGTCAAATCAAACTATTCTATCAACAAGTCAAACAAGCAACACAAATAATAAGATCTAAACTATGAAATGAAAAACTAGGATCAAGAGTTACCTGCTATAACTCCATCCAGCTCCTCAGTCTCAACAGCAGTCATGGTATACGCCGTCCTCTGATACATCTGCCTCTGTGGCGGCAAAGGTGGTCCACGAGCAGCAGGTCCTCTCTGAACTGGAGCAGGCGCTCTCATCTGCAACGGGGCTGGCGCTCCAACCACAGCTTGACGAGCCCTCGGACAATCCCTCGCAGCATGTGAGGCATCTCCACAAACTAAGCATAGCCCCATCTTCTTCCTGCAGGTGGCCTGAACATGTCCAGGCTTTCCGCAGAAGTGGCACGGGCCCTTGCCCTGAATCTGAACTGGTGCTTCAGGCCTCTTGAATGGTACTGTCTGAACTGGCCTCATCGTCGGCCTAGCAGGTGGCCGGTACTGCTCCATGGGACGCTTCCCCTTATCAGCTGGAGGGTCAGGCAGAAGAGCTATGAGCTCATGATTCTTCGCAGCATCAAGTACCTCCCTCATAGTCGAGAAACTCACCGAAGACATCGAAGCCTGAATCTTCGGACGTAGTCCCTGACGAAAGCGATCAGCTCGCTTCACCTCCTTCTTCACCATGTGCGGGGCAAAACGGCTCAACATCTCAAACTCAGCTTCATACTCCTCGACAGTCATACCTTCCTGCTTCAGGTCTATAAACTTGCTCAGCAGCTCCCTCCTAGCAGACTTGGTGAAATACTTATCCTTGAACATAGACCTGAAGGTCTTCCATCCCACTGGCTTCTCAAGACGCCTCTCCTTGATGCGCCACCAGTTCCTCGCATTCTCCGTCAGTTGCATCTTTGCTATCTCCACACGGGTATCATCAGGAATCTTCGCAGCAACTAACTTCTCCTCCATGCTCTGGATCCACTCGTCAGTAGCTAGGGGTCCCTCCTTCCCCGAAAATGTCCTTGGCTAGAGCTCGTTGAACTGCTTCACTCCTGGAGCAGCTCGAGGGGCAGGTGGTGGTGCAACTGGAACAGCCTGGGCAGCACGCTGGGACTGCTGAACCAACTGATGCTGAACATCCAGCATCTCCCTCATCACACCCAGAAACTGACGGAAGTCTCCGCTCTGGTCCTCTGGAACTCCATCGCATAAGTTCCCCGATCGGGTAACACGTCGTCCGGCCATCCTATTGACAGAAACACAGAGGTTAGACTCGTACAATTATTGGATGATAATAAAATGAATTTCAATACTTCGATTGTTCCGTATTCGCAGGTTCGAGACCTGCATGGACCACCACTAAAACCTGTCACGCCCCTCTTCCCAAAAAGGTCGGAGGCGAAACGTGACTAAGGCCCGCTTAGGCCAGGGCAAAGAGCCCAGACCCAATAAGCGTCTGTGATATTCCAAACAAAGGAAACAGGTCCCTGCAAGTTAGTACGGAAACAACAAAGTAATGAAAAGAGATATCATTTCATTTTATTCCAAATAAAACATCCAAAAGTACTGAGAGTCTAAAACGCCCGAAGGCTACAACTGCAGAAAAGAAAGCTACTGGTGCAAGCACCCAACCTAGACAAGAAAAGCAACAGGTGCTACCCACCCGATCTAAACTGGAACAGAAATCTGGATCAGTAACTAGAGGCCTCTAACTCTGGTCCTCCTCCGGGTCGTACTCCGGATCAACGTCCTCCGGCTCTCCGTCAGTTGGCAAGTCCGCCTCGTCGACATACTCTGGCTCAACACCTGACGTACAGCACCAAAAGAAGGAACTGTACGTCAGGTCAGGTCTAGAAAAATGGTTAGACCAAACTACAAGTGTATCAACTTTTAGACAACGTTTTACTGGTTGATTAGCATGCTGGGGTTATAACTGAGTAACAAACAGAAGTAACGCAACAGGAAAGTAATGCGCAACAAGTAGTAGTTGTAGCGTGTGCTACCAACTACGGGACTAACCTACAGGTGTCAAGACAAGACGGGACGTGACGGAAACAAGGCAGGACAAGACAAGTGAGACACGAAAGGGTTCACGCCTTACGGTTCGAGGGGGATCAGACCCTCTTGCCGTGCGCACGCTCAACCCAACCCCAAACCCCAAGACAAGACAAGACAAGATATCCGTACAAGGGATCACTCGCTCTAGCTTGGCGAGTGCCCTATTGCCCGCAGGCTGTGTATCCGTACAAGGGATCACTCTCTAGCTTGGAGAGTGCCCTATTGCCCACAGGCTGTGAATCTGTACAAGGGATCACTCGAAGAGTGCCCTATTGCCCAGCGGGCTGTGCAAGACGGGACGTGACGTGACAAGACAGGAAGGGTTATTCTAGGGTGTCCACACACACTCACACACATGATAGCCCTACAATATCAAAAGTTGTTGTTGTCAGGCTCAGACTTCGTCGTCAAGTCTGAGCCGTCAGGAGTCGTCCCGGACGCTATCATTTCACGTCCGGTTCTATTTGTTCACAGTTAACAATTCTAACCAACTAAGGCCTAAGCACAGCCAAAAGTGCAAGTGGATACACTTGCCTGTGATGGCGAGTGTGTCGTCCTCTCGAAGACTCTTGTCCAAGCGTCTCGTCCGCTGAAGTCCGTCTGAAATATCGCCAAGGCGACGATGTCAGGTCTCAAATTCATCAAATCCTATTTGGTTTCGTTTCTAGGTTTTCGGGACTATCCTATTCGTCAAAAGTCACTTTTTGATGTTTCAGCCTAATCGACGATCTATCCTATGTGCACAGTCAACAAAGTCCGTTCGTCGATTTTCTATGTTCGTACAACGTTTTACAGGTGCTGGAAAATAAATTTAGTTCAAGTTGACGGTTTTTAGTTTAGGGTTCAGTCAGCTATTGTGGGAATTTCTACGAGTTTCGGGGAACCAACCTGAACCGGAGTTTGCTGTAGATTGGATGTCGGGTCTGATCGGAGAACTCCTCAGCTTCAGATCTGGTCCTCGTACGATTCCCTAATAGTCGAAACTTGCGACGAAGGCCTACGACGTGTCGTAACGTCGTAGACGGCAAATTCACGAAGTAGCACATCCAAGTGGGGCCCACAGTAGTGCTAGGGGTCGATGGGGGACCCATAACACCTCTGGAGAACTTGGGAGGCCCACCACAGGAGTTGGTGTGGGAGAAACCAACTTGCGACGAAGGGCCATCGGTCGGGCACTGCCGGTGCGGGGGTTCCTCTCGGTCAGACCGAGAGGGGCTCTCGGTCGGACGCTGATGCAGCGCAGCGGGGGCGTTGCAAGGCGGGCGCTTCGGTCGCAGCGGGTCGGTGCGGAGATTTTCGTCGGTCGGGCGCTTGGGCGAGGCTTGCAGCGGAGCGGGGTGCGGAGCGGCCTTCGGGTGCGGAGCGGCCTTCGGTCAGACCGACGGGGCGGGTCGGTCGGCGCTTGGCGATGCGGAGCGGTGCAGAGCGGGTGGCTGTGCAGGGAAAGTCTCTCGGTCAGACCGAGAGACAGCCACGGTCGGAGCGGTCGAAGCGAAGGGGGCGATGCAGCGGTGCGCTGCAAGCGGCGATGCGAGGAGCGGCTCCAGTTGTGCACTAGGATTTGAGGGGGTGAGCTCCGGTCGTGCACTGGGTGATCGTCGCAACGTTGCGACGAAGCTTTGGGAGAGGAAACGGCGGTTAGGGTTTTGAGTAATGCCGACATAACTTAGCCTAGGGCTAATATAAATAGGTTAGAGCTAGGGTTAGGGTTAGGGTTAGGGTTTAGAAAAAACGTAATTAAAATAATTAAAAATAATTAATTTAGTTTAAAATTACTCTCCTCTCCCTCACGCAAAATGGGTGCAGCCAAAAATTCTAAAATTTTGCCTAAAAATTCTTTAATACGTTATTATAATATAGGAATTTTATTGTAATTAAAACTCTAATAAAAATAGGTTTTAAAATTATTTAAAACTTTCAAAAAAATGTAAAATAGGTCAAATTAAGTCCAAAAATTGTAAAATAATTATGGGGTTTTCTGGACGACTAAAGAAAGAGAGTGGAGAAGACGGATCTAAATTTCGACGTCGAGAGACGAAACTAAAATTCGAAACGTCTCGCGTCAAAACAGAAAGTCGCGACGTCACGTCAATTAAGATAGTATCGCTGAAGAACGACTCGAGATATGTTGTTACAAGGTTGTTCCACAATCTAATACTTGCAGAGACGATCACGTCGATATATCACACAATAATGTTCAAAATCAAATAAAGTCAAAAATAAACACGTGCACAATCAAGAGCACGTGCACAAAGAAAGAACGATCGGAAACCGACCGTTACATCGACGAACCGCCGGTCGCGAGCCGGCGGTGGGAAAATGCGGGGCCATGGCCCGTGCGGTGGGGCAAAATCCCTCTACCGCATGTCCCAAATCGATGACGGACCGCCGGGCACGTACCGACGGTGGGGAAATGCGGGGCTACGGCCCGTGCGGTGGGGCAAAATCCCGCCGTCGCATCGCCCGAATCGACAACGGACGGACGCATGTACCGAATCGACGACGGACCACCGTCCGCATGCTGATGGCGGGAAATGCCGGGCTACGGCCCGCGCGGTGGGGCAAAATCCCACTGGCGCATGGCCCGAATCGACGACGGACCGCCGTCCGCGTGCCGGCGGTGGGAAAATGCGGGGCCACGGCCCGTGCGGTGGGGAAAAATCCCTCCGCCGCATGGCCCGAAGCGACGACGGACCGCCGGGCACGTGCCTACGGTGGGGAAATGCGGGGCAACGGCCCGTGCGGTGGGGCAAAACCCCACCGCCGCATGGCCCGAATCGACGACGGACCGTCGCATTTACCGAATCGACGACGGACTGCCGTCCGCATGCCGACAGAGGGGAAATGCGGGGCTACGGCCCGTGCGGTGGGGGAAAATCCCACTGGCGCATGGCCCGAATCGACGACGGACCGCCGTCCGCGTGCCCACGGTGGGCTAATGCGGGGCGACGGCCCGTGCCGTGGGGCAAAATCACTCCGCCGCATTGCCCGAATCGACGACGGACCGCCGGCCGCGTGCCGGCGGTGGGAAAATGCGGGGCCACGGCCCGTGCGGTGGGGCAAATCCCTCCGCCGCATGTCCCAAATCGACGACGGACCGCCGGGCACGTGCCGACGGTGGGGAAATGGGGGGCTACGGCCCGTGCGGTGGGGCAAAATCCCACCGCCGCATGGCCCGGGTCGACGACGGACCGCCGCATGTACCGAATCGACGACGGACCGCCGGACACGCACCGACGGTGGTGAAATGCGGGGCTACGGCCCGTGCGGTGGGGCAAAATCCCACCCCCGCATGGCCCGGATCGACGACGGACCGACGTCCTCGTGCCCACGGTGGGCAAATGCAGGGCTGTGGCCAGTGCGGTGGGGCAAAATCCCTCCGCAACATGGGCCGAACCCCCTTCTGCGGTGAATGGGGGTTGTGGCAAAAAATTTGTGCGCTTCCACAGACACTTTGGACCCCCGGGGTCATTTTTAAGCTAAATTTGCAAATCTACTATAGGGGACTGCACGCCAGAGCGGGTGGCTAGCCCACCGTCGACGGTGGGCTTTGCTGGGCGCTGGCTGAGCATTGGCAGCCAGCGCCCATGGGATTTTGGCCTGTGGGCAGGGGACCTCTGCCAGCCGTGCCCATGGGCGGCTGGGCCAAGCGCCGGGCGGCGCCACCGGCCGCGCCACAGGCGGCGCCACCGCCGGCGCCGGAAGCTCGCCGTCTTCCAGCGGCGAGCGCCCCAAGGGGGCTTTTGCTGGAATTATGGCCGCGGGCCACAGGGGACCCACGCCAGCCGTGCCCATAGGCGGCTGGGCCAAGCGCCGGGCGGCGCCACCAGCGGCGCCACCGCCGGCGCCGGAAGCTCGCCGCCTTCCGGCGGCGAGCGCCCCCGGGGGGCTTTTGCTGGAATTTTGGCCGTAGGCCACAGGGGACCCACGCCAGCCGTGCCCATGGGCGGCTGGGCCAAGCGTCGGGCGACGGCGCAACCGGCGCCGGAAGCTCGCCGTCTTCCGGCGGCGAGCGCCCCCGGGGGGGCTTTTGCTGGAAATTTGGCCGCGGGCAGGGGACCCATGCCAGCCGTGCCCATAGGCGGCTGGGCCTTGAGCTGGGCGGTGCCGGTGGGGGCACGGGCGGCGCCGCCGCCGGCACCGTGGGCGGCGCCGGAATCTTGCCGTCTACCGTCGGCGAGCGCCCAAGGGCAGCTTTTTGCTGGGCATTGGCCCAGCCAGCGCCCATGGGTGGTAGGTCCCAGTGCCGGACGGCGGCGGCGGCGGCCGCCGCCTTTCACCTGTGGGCCCCATGGGACCCCGGTGGGCCCCCGCGGCAGCTTGTTGTGGGGAATTCGACTGTGTGACCGCATATTTGGCCCGTCGCCTGTGGTTTCCTTGCTGGCCGACGAACGGCCCATTTGTTTGATTTCTCGTGCTCGGCGGAGCTTCCTCGCCGGTGCCTCGCTGACCCGTTTCCTGCCGCACGTCAACAGGCCGCTAGAATAACTGTCCCTACGTCGGTCCAGGGCCAGGTGGGTGCGGGAGGTGAGGCCCGGCTTGGCTGCGGCCGTGTCGACACGTGAGTGGTTTTGGATATGCATGCCCCGGTGGGCTCCCTGCCCATGCGCAGCCAACCGCTGGGAGGCAGTCCCCTCATTCGTTTGCCCCGTTGACCGCCGACGTCTCGGTGCCCCGTAATGTTGCCTGTGCATGATACATGACCCGATGGAAAACCAATGTCGCCCACGTTCTCGACCGCCGACCCCTCCCCGACGGAGGAGGGGCGGCACCCGTCGGCGTTCCTCGCGGTCCCTCAGGCGGCGGCCTTCACGGATGCCCGTACATTCGTGGGGACGGGGCACCGGCCCCGAGTCCCCTTTCTCGGTTGCGATTCGGCTTTTTACGCCGCTCTCGGACGGATGACGATCGGGCTGCCGAAGGCCCTCCGGGGCGCGTCCCGCCAGTCGTTGGGCGGTGGCGTCGCGGACGCGGAGCCTGGCCCCCCGTAACTCATGGCGCGGCGAGTCGAAGTGCGGGCCGCCGGCCGGGTC
>CM061141.1:198374439-198391939 GCA_030789695.1 Scilla litardierei
TCCGGCAAAAGGTCTTGGTCGATCACGAACTTGCCGACTAGTCCATACGGGGTGTCAAAAGGCCTTGGTCAAACACAAATGTGCCGACTAGCCCATACGGGGCTAACGACAGTCGTCTGCTCTTATTTTATAAAGTTTTTTTTCTTGGGCTCTACTCCTTGAAGATTAGCCATAGTGCTCTACTTCATGCGAGATTAGCCATGTCATTGTGCTCTACTCTACGGATATTAGCCAATGTACTTATGACGTTGTGCTCTACTCTACGGAGATTAGCCAATGTATTTCAAATTTTTTGAAAAAGATGTTTTCAAATAGGTTATGTCCCGTCCTTAATCGGGATAACGCAATTTAGAATTCCAAGTCCTACCCCGATCCGGCCATGGTTATCTAACCCATGGGTGTGTAGAACAGATCTCGTGGCTTCGCAATTGTTGCGCTAAAATTCTTTGCGCAAACTCTCACCTATTCCATTTTGAAAGATATGTTTTTCAAAAGTATTTTTCCGCTGCTGGTACCATACGGGTATCATTTCTGATTTCTTTTTACATGAGATAAGTAAGAGGGATACTTTGAAAGTTACTTCTAGATGGTAGTTGGGAACGTAGTGAACTTCTCGATTCTAGAGTAACATTTCAGCGCATCCAAGGAACTTATCAAGTGTTTAAAGAATCGAAACTTTATGCATAGAATTTTGATCGTGTTTTTCATTTTCTTTGCAGTTTTTTGATTCGAATATGTCTACCGCTTCTAAGAACATTGTCGCCGAGCTTAACAAAGGTGAGAAGCTCAACGGCGACAATTATAAACTTTGGTCAATAAAAATCCAATATGTTTTGGAGGAGCAAGATGTGCTTGAAACACTCCAAAACGTAATGGAAGAACCTGAGTTGGGCAATACGGCCCAACACAAGAGGGACCGAGAAGCTTATGAGACTTGGACTCGAAAGAACAAAATAGCACGTATTACGTTATTTTCCGCAATGGACAATGACATAATGCGTCTATTTCGGGAATTCGACCTAGCCAAAGACATATGGTCTGGGCTAGAAATAAAGTTTGGTGGAACTTCGGTCACCAAACTCCGCTCCTTAAACATTCAATTTGATTCGTACAAAATGCGACGAGATCAATCTATGAAAAAGCATCTCCGCCACATAGCGAATCTCATAGCTGAATTGAAGGATGCGGGTCTTACGCTGTCTGACGAACAGCAGATCCAAGCAGTCATTCGTTCACTCCCAGATAGCTAGGATAACATGAAAATGCACCTCACTCATAATGAGTGCATTAAAACTTTAAGCGATGTATCCAAACAGCTCGAACTCGACGAAGAGCGGATTCAAGCCGCAAAACCTAGTGCCGAAGTGCACATGGCCGCTAGTTCCTCACATGGAGGAAAGAAGCGGAAGGATAAACGCTTAAGGTTTATGAACGAACGAAAGCAAGAACCGAAAACCTCAAAGAAGACTAAGAACAAAAAGTGACAAAAGAATGTGCACTCAAAGAAGAAAAACTTGAAGAAGATCAAGTGCTTTAAGTGCAACAAGTACGGTCACTTCGCCCGTACGTGTACGGATGGATGTGAGAAGGTAACTTGTAGGGCTAGTTACATATGTGTTTCTAGTTCCATGTTTCTTGCTGAATCTAACTATTTTTGGTTGATTGATTCAGGGGCCACAGACCACGTAGCGAAGAACAGAAGGTTCTTCGTAGAGTATCGAAGAATAACTCAAGGAACAAAGTGGATATACGTCGGCAACAACACTCGTGTTGAAGTCAAGGGCGTCGGAACATGCAAGCTAGTTCTCGACAACGGCCGGACTCTATTATTGCACGACGTCCTCTTTGCTCCAGATATTCGAAGGAATATCGTATCCGTGGTCATGTTAATGTCTTTAGGTTATGAATGGAGGTTCTATGAACAAAATGTTGACCTTGTTTGTAATAGTTCTTTAGTTGGGTCAGGTAATGTTTGTAATGGATTGATTGTTTTAAACACTATGTGTGATGATTCTTCTTCTATTAATGAAAGTTTCCATTTGACAAATGCTTCTAATTCTAAATCTGAGATCATTTGTTGGCATGCAAGACTTGGTCACATTGGACCAACTAGAATGGATAGACTTGCCAAAAGTGGCTTGCTATCTAATGTTTCAAAAGTTGAAATGTCAACTTGCGAACATTGTCTTGTAAGGAAAACTTGTCGCAAGCCGTTTGGAACTGGCACAAGGGCCGAAGTTCCATTACAGCTTATCCATTCGGACATTTTCGGTCCAATGAATGTTAAGACAAGACACGGAAAGTCCTATTTCATCACCTTCATTGATGACTTCACCCGTTTCGGTCACATTTATTTGATTTCCCACAAACATGAAGCTTTATCTTGCTTCAAAAACTATATGAGTTTAGTGGAAAATCAACTAGATCGCAAGATAAAGGTCTTGCGAACCGATCGGGGTGGAGAATATCAATCAACGAGTTTTAAGGAACTCTGTGATGAAAAAGGCATAGTTAATCAAATAACTATGCCTTATACTCCGCAACAAAACGGTGTTGCGGAAAGAAGAAATAGGACATTGATGGAAATGGTCCGATCAATGATGTCTCAGGCAAATTTGCCCATCACCTTTTGGGGTGATGCATTATTGACGGCAGCATTCATCTTAAACCGTGTACCCTCGAAGTCGGTAAGTTCTACTCCTTATGAGTTGTGGAACAATAGAACTCCAGACTTAAGCATTCTAAAACCTTGGGGTTGTGCCTCTTACGCACATTTATCCTCTCACAAATATGGCAAACTTGGGCCACGTGGGAGGAAGTGTATCTTCACCCGATACGCTGAAAACTCCAAAGGATATGTTTTCGTCTGTCAAGAGGACAATGGGGGTCTAATAGAATTCGAATCGAGGAATGTTGTCTTCTTGGAAAACGAGTTTCCAAGGCATGGTGAGATAAGTCAAGACTTATCCTTGTTTGAGACTTGGGATCAAGAAGGATCGGAACGTTCGAGTGGGAGAATTCTTGGTGAAGAGGAAAATGACCCTCATACTTCACCTATGGATGATACGAACGATACCAATCCTATTCCGAGTGGGAGTGATGTTATTCCAAGTGGGAGTGATGTCATTCCAAGTGGGAGTGATCAAACTCAAGCAAGACGTAGTAATCGAACGAGGCTAACACCTCTGAGATTTGAGGATGAATTTCCTCAAACATTCATGACATTACTACAAGATGATGACGAACCTGCAAATTTCAAACAGGCCGTCACATGCCCTGCTAAAGATAAATGGATAGCGGCGATGGAAGAAGAACTTCAATCCATGAAAACAAACCAAGTCTGGGACTTGGTTGATTTACCTAAAGGGACGTAGAGCCATTGGGAACAAGTGGGTTCTCAAAATCATGCATAAGGCTGGTGGCTCCATCGAGAAATATAAAGCTCGCCTTGTTGCGAAAGGTTTCACGCAACAGGAAGGAATAGACTACGAAGAGACTTTCTCTCCTGTCATGCGTTTTACCTCCAATAAGCAAAGGCGAGGGTCTATGTTTGGAAATGTGTCCCAAAGATCCAAAAGAAAAGAAAGCCATGGAAAAGGTTCCATACTCCAGTGCTGTCGGGAGTCTGATATACGCCATGATGTGTACCAGACCGGACATTTGCTATGCTGTTGGTATGGTAAGCCGTTACCAATCCAACCCAGGACAGGCACACTGGAAAGCGGTGAAGAGGATACTAAGGTACCTCAAAGGGACTACGGACTATGCGTTATGCTATCAAGGAAATACCTTGAGACTCGAAGGCTATACCGATGCTGATTGGGCAGGTGATCTCGACGAGCGAAGATCTACCTCAGGCTTTGTTTTCTTGCTCGGGAATGGTGCAATATCCTGGAGCAGCAAGAAGCAAACCTGCATTACCCTATCAACCATGGAAGCCGAATTTGTGGCATTCAGCATGGCGGTCCAAGAAG
This sequence comes from Scilla litardierei, assembly GCA_030789695.1. Classification (NCBI taxonomy): domain Eukaryota; kingdom Viridiplantae; phylum Streptophyta; class Magnoliopsida; order Asparagales; family Asparagaceae; genus Scilla; species Scilla litardierei. Next base: position 198,378,414 of record CM061141.1, read on the forward strand.
CTGTTTGGCTTAGGAAATTCTTAGACAGGCTGACGGATGCCATTGACTCGAGCACTGTTCCTATATACAGTGATAGTCAAGCTTCGATTGCCTATGTCAAAGATCCTAAATTTCATTGTAAGACCAAACACATTGATATTCGATTCAAGTTTTGCGAAGGACTATGACAAACGGAAGGAAGTAGACATAGGATATATATCCACGCATAAGATGATAGCGGATCCCCTTACTAAGGCGATCCCCAGAGATGTGTTCTTCAAACACTTATCATCTATGGGAATGCGTAGGTGCTGAGCTGTATCATGTAATATTTCCCATGTCTATAGAAGATCAAAGTTTAATAAAAAGAAGAAGTTTTTTTATATTGCATACAAGTTTCTTACAAATGATTTTATATACATTTGTGTTTAAATCTCAGCTATTTTATTGTGTGTATGTCTGACAGATTAAGGTTGGCTCTCTCACATGAGCAACCGCCTTATCTTATCAGATGGATAAGATAGAGATGCGACTAGTTTAAAGTCAAAATCATTAGACAAATGATTTAGAGTCGTGACTTAAACAAGATAGTCGAATGAAAGATCTGCATCATATGGATGCTTACAAAAGATCTGAGATCTGTATCACAAGGATATTTAAAAGAGATCTCATATGATTTTTTAAATCCTATCTGTCTTATGCAGGATGAGAGTCCGAGAATATTCCATGGGTAGTAAGGGGACTCAAAAGATAGGCACTGTGGTGTCTGATCTTTCATCCGTACAACATCATTAAGACATACTCTCCCTGGGAAAGGAGTGATGTTGTAATACGTGTTCATACCACGTATGCATTTCGACCACTGAGTTAGTAGCAATAGAGTTTGCTATTATGTGAGACTCAAAGACCATATGGGTCTTAACTCTTACCCTCAAGGACTCCAATTGGTTCCTTTAGATTTGACGAGATGATCGCTATCTTAGCGTGTTGCTAATGGGCTATGATAATTCGGCTCGGCGGGGCACGTTAGAAAAGCGAATCATGTCAAGATCAGAAGGTTCGCAAGAAGAGGAAGATTGATTTCATATTCGCATTTGGACTTTAATGATTCAAAGCTGGCCAGCCAATTGTGATCCAGATGGGATTCAATTGTTGAATATAAAGTATAAGAAATGTGAAGAAATAATCTAGGGTAAAGCATGCGTTGAACTACTCAACTTTGCACCTTCGAGGTCGTTGTGTATCTCTAACAAGTGCACAACAATAGACTCTACGCACATGACGGTCGCACGGTCTATTTCACGGTTTGATAGATGAAAGAACTAAGAGAAAGACGTTCTCTTACAATCCCCTCAAGTGTGAGTAGGAGATGTTGGATATGGATGACGTTTGTACACCCTTGTAGGGGATGTACGAGGGAATACGGACCTCAAACGTCGTGTACACGAAGTCATGTGCAAAGGGAATCTGTTCCCTTGCGGAGAGGATCTCTATATTAATGGGAAAGTTGCATTATATGTGCATAAGTGCATGCGACCTATGGCTAATAAAGGGGGAATATCTTAAGCTTATGTTGTACCATGCATATGGTACAACTTAAGCTTATAATATGCCATGTATGATGGTACACTTTAGTTAAATTGTTCCAAAGGAACAATTACTCCTAAAATAACTACCTTGGGGGCTATAAATAAGACCCAAGGCTTAGCCATTTCCTAACACTTTTGAATGGTATTCTTGCCTTGCATTTCATTCTAGCGAAGCTCTGCCGAAATCCTTCCTCTCTCTTTATCCAAGTTCTTCATCTAAAAGTAGAGATTTAGATTGTGGATTTAGTAGCCTTACTCCGTTCGTGAGAAGACTCGATCCGTCGGGGCGAATCCAAAGGCGAAGTTCCGAGACTACCGTGCCGCATACGCAAGCGTAAGTCTCAACTTCATTTATCGATCCTAACGCTGTGTTGACAGGTTCCTTCAGCTACCGTATGTCGGATTATGACTGAACGCCTCTAAGTCAGAATCCAGGCTAGAGAAGCGGCCCCTGCGCCCGCCGACTGCCTCCCGACCCACAGTAGGGGCGCGCAAGTGCCCCCACGGGCACATGTCGAAGGCCACGGCCCTCGCGGCGGAACATCCGTGGGGCCTCCTTGGAGCGAAATTCCATCCGGTCGGCGGGTTGAATCCTTTGCAGATGACTTAAATACGTGACGGGGCATTGTAAGTGGCAGAGTGGCCTTGCTGCCACGATCCACTGAGATCCAGCCCCTCGTCGCATAGATTCGTCCCCCCCAACAACATAGACCCACCCCCCGCCCCCAAGACGGGCCCCCAAGGGTTGGTTCCAACACTTAGACGGATTTTCTCTTCCCCGTCTTGGAGGCACTCCGAAACGTCTTCCACGCACCCCTTCCCCCGGCTGTCATCCGAACGGATGCGTTCTGTATGCGGGGAACGTGCAACTGCGTGAAACTCGGCTCCTCGGACAGCGCCTCGCGCTCGCCCCCATGCGGGCTGCACGGGAGGACGCACCCGACCGGGTCGCTCGGGGCCCTGGCCCGTCCCGCGCGTGTCAGGTGCCGGGACCTCGTCGTCGGGCAAAAGAAGTCATCGCATGTGAGGTGCAGTCGTGCGAAGGGGATCACTACGACGGTGCCGTCGTGCAAAAAAGAACGGCTGCAGGGGAGACAACGGGCCACTGAGCTCGGGTTTTGGCACGACGGGAAGCCTCTTCGGAGGAAGGATTTGGACCCCGAGCATATGCTTTCAAGATATCAGCGCTCAGGACCGGTGGCTACCGCCCCCGGCCCACGCTCCCGGGGCTAAATTCCAACGTCTTCTAAGGTTTTCGGGCACTTTTTCTATGGTTTTTGGGCACTTTTGCGTGTTCGGCACCGCGGTGGGAAAATGCGGGGCTACGTCCCGCGCGGTGGGGCAAAATCACGTCGTCGCATGGCCCGGATCGACGACGGACCGCCAAGTTCGCTCGGACCGCACCGCGGGGGGGAAATGCGATTCTACGCACGGACCGATGGGGCCAAACTCCCGCCGCCGCATGGCCCGCATCGACCACGGAAATGCGGGGCTACGGCCCGTGCGGTGGGGCAAAATCCCGCCCCCGCATGGCCCGAATCGACGACGGACCGCAGTCCGTGTGCCTTCGGTGGGCAAATGCGGGGCTACGGCCCGTGCGGTGGGGGCAAAATCCCACCGTCGCATGGCCCGAATCGACGACGGACCGCCGGCCCCATGCCGGCTGTGGGAAAATGCGGCGATACGGCCCGTGCGAAGGGGGAATACTCCCTCCGCCGCATGTCCTGAATCGACGACGGACCGCCGGGCACTTGCCGATGGCGGGGAAATGCGGGGCTATGGCCCGTTCTGTGGGGCAAAATCCCGTCGCCGCATGGCCCGGGTCGACGACGGACCACCGCATGTACCGAATCGACGACGGACCGTCGGGCACGTGCCGACGGTGGGGAAATGCGGGGCTACGGCCCGTGCGGTGGGGCAAAATCCCATCGTCGCATCGCCCGAATCGACGACTGACCACCGTCTGCATGCCCACGGTGGGCAAATGCGGGGCTACGGCCCATGCGGTGGGGCAAAATCCCTCCACAGCGTGGGCCAAACCCCCTTCTACGTTGCAAGGGGGTTGTCGCTAAAATTTTGCGAATAGATATCGACGTTCCCTACAAAACCGGTGGCTATCGCCACCGCCCCACGCTCCCGGGGTCAAATTCTGACGTCTTCTATGGTTTTTGGAAACTTTTTCTATGGTTTTTGGGCACTTTTGCATGTTCGGCATCGCGGGTGGGGAAATGCCCGGCTACGGCCCGTGCGGTGGGGCAAAATCCCACCGGCGCATGGCCCAAATCGACGACAGACCACCGGCCGCATGCCGGCGGTGGGAAAATACGGGGCCACGGCCCTTGCGGTGGGGAAAAATCCCTCCGCCGCATGGCCCGAAGCGACGACGGACCGCCGGGCACGTGCTGACGGTGGGGAAATGCGGGGCTACGGCCCGTGCGGTGGGGCAAAATCCCACCGCCGAATGGCCCAGATCGACCACGGACCGCCGTCCGCGTGCCCACGGTGGGCAAATGCAGGGCTGTGGCCAGTGCGGTGGGGCAAAATCCCTCCGCAACATGGCCCGCATCGACGACGGACCGTCGCATTTACCGAATCGACGACGGACCGCCGTCCGCTTGCCGACGGAGGGGAAATGCGGGGCTACGGCCCGTGCGGGGGGGGGGGGGGGGGGAATCCCACCGGCGCATGGCCCGAATCGACGACGGACCGCCGTCCGCGTGCCCACGGTGGGCAAATGCGAGGCGACGGCCCGTGCGGTGGGGCAAAACCCCACCGTCGCATGGCCCGAATCGACGACGGACCGCCGGTCGCGTGCCGGCGGTGGGAAAATTCGGGGCCATGGCCCGTGCGGTGTGGCAAAATCCCTCCACCGCATGTCCCGAATCGACGACGGACCGCCGGGCACGTGCCGACGGTGGGGAAATGCGGGGCTACGGCCCGTGCGGTGGGCCAAAATCCCGCAGTCGCATCGCCCGAATCGACGACGGACGGCCGCATCTACCGAATCGACGACGGACCGCCGTCCGTGTGCTGACGGCGGGAAATGCGGGGCTACGGCCCGCACGGTGGGGCAAAATCCCACCGGCGCATGGCCCGAATCGACGACGGACAGCCGTCCGCATGCCAACGGTGGGAAAATGCGGGGCCACGGCCCGTGCGGTGGAGAAAAATACCTCCGCCTCATGGCCCGAAGCGACGACGGACCGCCGGGCACGTGCCAACGGTCGGGAAATGCGGGGCAACGGCCCATGCTGTAACGACTGGTTTTCGTGTAAATTGGATTATTTGTATTAAAATATATGCTTGGTGGATTTTCTTCTTGGATGTGTGGTTTTCGTCGCCATAGCTTTCACTTTCGATCGTTTCATCGTGATTTTCTAGCTTCTTCCTTCGACCGTCGATTTCGGAGTAGGTCATTCGTGACGAGCTTCAAATCGTTCATATCTTAGAGTATAAATCGATCCTAGAAGCCATAGAAATCTTCCCGAAGCTTCGCTCTTTGAATCGGCGCTTTTCGTGCACGTTAGTTGGTTCAAGAAGGAGAAGCAACCGACTAGATCTCAATCTAGTCGGTCGGTAATCCTTAATGGACCGACTAGTGTGCTTTGATAATAATTCAGGAGTTACTGTTTATCGTTAGTCGGTCTAAGAACGTTGGTTGACCGACTAGGTTGCAAACTAGTCGGTCAGCAATGCTTCTTTAACCGACTAACACATCATCTAAATTTTAGTATCAATACTGTTCACTCTTAGTCGGTCTAAGAACGTTCATCGACCGCCTAGATGCTAAACTAGTCGGTCAGTATTTGTTCATGGACCGACTAAATCTAAATCCTATTTTCGTTCAGAAGTTACTGTTTACACTTAGTCGGTCGGCGTTGGTCAACCGACCGACTAGTTGCCAAACTAGTCGGTCAGTGGTTGCTCTTTGACCGACTAATCTGTGTTAAAACCCCAATTTCTGGGCAGCCGCCAGCCCAACCTATTTATACCCTTCCCAAACGTTTTCTTCTTCCTCCACTCGACCCAAAACCCTAAAATCTCCCCCTTTGAGCCCCCATCTTCCTCCAAGCCCTATTCCTCCATTCCAAGCCCTAGATTCATCATCTAAACCATCCATCAACTCATTCTACCTCTCATCTTCCCCAAAATCTCACCAAATCCCCAAAATCCCCCAAAAAAACCCTAACTCTCCAAACTTCTCCATTTGTTTCCAGATCTGGTCCTAGGGTTCTCCGGAGTGTTTCTTCCGCTTACTCTCGGTAAGAAATCGATCTCCCGATGTTTTCAAAACCTATTTGTATTTTTATGAAACCCTAATGAAATTTCATGTTGTTTGATGATTGTTTCCCCATAACAGCGATTTTCCCCCGTAGAATAGCATCCGCGAGACGAACCTTCGTGATCGTCATCCCCGGTGCTAGGCAAGTGAAACTTGCCACTTAGGGTTTAGGCCATGTTTTAGGCCATTTGCTTGTTGTAGGCGTAAAAGAGGCTAGGCGACGAAATGATACTCGCCTAGGCACAAATTTGGGGAACTAGCTTGACAACGAAGCTAGTTCCGACATATAGCATGTTGCACAATTACCATGTCATGTTTACTTTCCATTAACGGTACGCGAATTAATTGTCATGTCATTGCATTCTTTAAGTGTTGCTGTGATTGCGTAGCTTCGCTACAATGCTTGTGTTCCTGGCTCGTGTTCCAGAAGCGAGCCCTGTAGTTGGAAACCCCAACGCTCGATATTGAATTGTGAAATAGGAAAACAAGCTCCCGTGCGGGGCAACCCTGGCTCACTTGCTGGGCTCATGTGCAGGGACCCTGGCTAGTTTACGTGTGGGATGGGGTAAGAGTTAAGCGGTCATTCAACTGGGAGTCTGCCTGATCCGCAACTGCAGTTGTAAGGCGTAAACTCTGGGTTTTGGGGTAGTTGTTAAGCGGCCACTCAGCGTGAATGTGAAACCGTTCAGCTGTAAGGCATAAACATCTACAAAACAACGTGAAACGTGAATAGTGAATTGATTGAGATTGTTAGTAGCTTGGCTACTCTTGTCCTGTCCCGATGATTGTTCTCTTGTACCAATTGTCTTGCCATGTCCTGATTGTGCACTCATGTTATAACTGCCATGTCATGCATACTATAACTGCTAGGTTGCTAGTCTCCTTACTTTCAGTTTCCTTGCCCAAGTCTTTTAGACTTGCTGACATGTGCCCCTTTACTCTTTTGGGTGACACATGTTAGATCCTGAGCCTGAGTACCTTGTTGAGGACGAGGTGTTTGCTGACGCCGAGCCCGAGCTTGTGTTTGACGGGGAGTACGTGGACACTGGGGACCAGTCCTAGTGTCTTCGTCGTGTTTTACTTTTGTTTAGACAGTTGTTTTGTTATCGGTGCATAGCACTTATATTTTGTTATGTCGTTGCTTTTGTTGGCCTTGTTCTGGGCCTTTAGACTCTTTCTTTTAGCCTGGTGGCTTTTCTGGATGTTGGACTTATTTTCATGTTGGACAATTTATGAGACGTGAGATTTTATCTCAGTCTCTCCTTGTGTTATTATTGTTGTTCCGTTGTGGTTACAGGGACCTGCTTACGTTTTATTGACGCTTATCGGGTTTGGGGCTTCACAGCTCCACTCTCGTGCGGACCTCTTCACGTCTCGCCTCCATTTTAGGGAAGCGGGTCGTGACAGGTTTTAGTGGTGGCCCATGCAGGTCGATCTGTAACTGCGATTTTGGGAATAGCGATAATAATATTAGAATGTCCAATAAACTAAGTTCGACATCCGAGTCATTAAGATCTGAGTCTAATTTTGGCCCGTTTCTCTGGTGCTAGATGGCTAGAAGACGTCAGACCCGCGCTGGTGGTGGATCTGCTCTGAAGGCTTGCTATTTCTGTGGCAAGACCGGGCACCTCAAGGGGTCGTGCAGAAGCTTTCTAGGTCAGTGTTTGGTTTGTGGTGGTGCTACTCATTCGGCGAAGGATTGCCGGCATGCAAATCGGCTGCGGAAGGCGTCGGATGGAGTTCCGCAGCGGCAAGCACCGGAAGCTGGGCCGAGTCGGAAGGTGTGCCATCATTGTGGCAAGATTGGTCATAAGAAGGAACAGTGTCGGAAGTTTTTGGGCCAGTGTCTGGTTTGTGGGGATGCTTCCCATGTTGCGAAGGATTGTCGGCATGCGGGTGCGCTGCGGAGGGCACCTGTTACGGCACAGCCATTGCAGCAGCGAGCGTCTGTTCCTGCTGGTCGTGGGGCAGCCCTTGTTCCACAGAGGCAGGCTTTTCGGCAGGCTTTTCTGCTGAGGAGGCAGGCCTCCCCAATGGCTGTAGTTGAGGCTGAGACTGTGAATGGGGTTATTACAGGTAACCCTCAGTCTAGTTACCTTCTTCCTTTTGACAGTCTTGTTTGTTTGAATATGTTTGGTTGCTTGAATATGTTATGCTGCTAGAATGGAGTTTGATTGCTGGGTTGGTTGTTGAGTGTGATTTGGGTTTGCACGTTTCTGGCACGAGTCCTCTTGACTCTGGTGCATCAATGTGCATTGCATCCTGGTGCTTCGTGTAGAAGCAATTCTTGATGGCCCCCTTTCTTTCTTAAATATTCAATTCCTTCCTATTCGATCGAGTTAAAATCCCTTCGTAGATTTTGAAGTCTATTGGTTGAAATTTTTAACCTCGTAGCTTTTGCTAACCAATATTTCTCGTATTTTGGTTTTAAGAGCTTTACCACTATTTTGATTACTTTAGAATATCTTCCAAGATAAGTAGAACTTCAATTATTTTCATATATCAGTTCTAGGTTCATTGAACTCGTACTTTAAGGTCTTGTATAAATCAGTTATTTGGCAAATCCGGGTCCCTCTAAAAAGTATTTTAAATGATATTTATTTGGAATTTCTCTTCAGTTTTAAAACTTGTAAGCATTTAGCATGGGCCTAAATTTTCACACTATAGTTGATCGGATTTCATTCGTTAAATTTCAAAATTTTACCGAAATATTATATTAAGCTCTGCCGTAACATATTTTCGGACCTCTCCGTTGTAAATCTTGACTTTTCTGAAGGTATCCCTTCGACTTCCTTTTCCTAAGTTTAAATTCGTTGAAATTTTAATATTTATATATTTATACTTCATGCTCCTTCGTTGACTTAAAGATCTCTAAAGCTTTTGTCGAAAATTCGGAATACTAACCCATTGTATTTTGCCAGTCTATACCTTCCGTACCCATGAAAATACCTTGTCCCTTCTTATATAAATTTTATTCTGAACTGTATCTTTATTTTTGCCCAATTCGATTTATAATTTTCCTTATCTTACTTATGCCATACAATTGACTCATCGCGTTTCCTTTAATATACTTTTCAAGTTACACATGATTTCAGCTTTCAACCAACCAAGGATATGTTCGACATTTTCTCTATTACAATTTTTGGAAAAATTACGTCTTCATAACTTTCTCACGATCTAGACCTTCCATAATTTGGTTTTAAAGCTTATTACAAATTTTGACAAACCTATTACTAAGTTTTCCGTCCGCCACACGTGCTATTAGAATAATTTCTAAACTAAATTGAATTTCGAATGTTTTCATATATCCGTATTAGGCTCATTAGCCCGTATGTTAAGAGCTTGGTGTAAAACGATTTCTTTTGGCAAATCCTGGTTACACTAAAAGGTAGTTTCAATATTGATTATTTGAGCTTTTTCCTGGCTTAAAGACTTTGAAAGTATTTGGCATGAATTTAGAATTCTTTCGTTAATTAAATTTTCGTTTCAAAACTTTTGCCAACATTGTTAAATCACTGCCGTATAATATTTTCGAAAACTACGTCCTTAATGTGCGTATGAACGCTTTACTTCCTTTCATAATGATTTCCGTTAAGCCAATAAATCATTTCCTCTTATTATGTGCATTCAACTCAAACTTATTTCGAACAAGTGATTTTATCGATCCTCAAATATCATTTATACGAAGGGGAACTCCATCTTTTCAAAATATGACTGTTTTATACTTCTAGTGTTTTGACTTTTGCTATTCACGTATCATTTCCGAAAACTTATGAGAGTAATGTTTACATCTTTCTCCCCGCCTAAACATCCACAATTATACCTCCGTTCCACTTGATCCATTTACCTCCTTGTCCTCGCCCTACCTGAACCCATTTTTACAATCTTGTTTCATTTCGCCATCTAATCTTGGTTTCCTTCTTTCTGCTTAGTTATTCCACTAGTGTTCACCGTTATTTACGTCGCGTCAGTTAGTAGTGGGCCCTTAGATTTTTGGTGATGTTGTCATAGCGCATGTACCTAAGTTGAGTATGTAGGCTTGAAGAGTGTACCCCCCCTATAGTATGATAATGTTGCCTATTGTGTGATATATACATACTCAGAGTTATTCATGATGTTATGAAATTGTAAGTGTGTTAATATTTATGGATACGTGCGAGGATGGCTATACCACTCTAGGGGCGTCTATGTATATAAGATTCTGTATTGGAATGTCTGAATATAGTATATGTAGTTGGAGATACTTATGATGGTTGAAATAATATGATTGGTGAAACTATATGTATGCTGGGTGTGATAATAATGGGTGTACGTATAGTTAAAGTGGGTAGGCCTATTATGTGACCTATGTGTTGTACGTGTGAGTGTGTGCTCGTACGTAGTTACGTATTGTGCGTAGACTCGAGTAGTTATGAAATTGCTGCGTGAGTATCTAGGTGATATATATGTGGTAATAGAAATATAATTTTGATTGGTATTGCTTGCTATCGTGGTTGTCGTATGTGTGTATACCATGAGGTATACACGGCTATTGCATATCTTGACTAATGGATGAAGTAAGTGTATTGGTGTGCCAATTATAGGTGGATGGATATGGTATGAAGATGTACGATGCTTGGGTGTGACTATGGGTAAATACTTTTATTAGGGAGAGTATTGTAATTATAGGTGTGCTGATGTTTGTGAGAATATCATGATATATGAAGTGATTGAAATATGTGATATTACCTGGTTAGATATTAAGGGTGTTTGACATTTAGATATGTATGTGGTTATGTTGGTAAACGTGTATGCATTAGATAGTTTTGCAGATGTATGGATGCTATGTTATGTGTATGGAATTATTCCGCCATGATTTTGAGTCTCACTCAAGCTTGAGTGGGTACACTCTATGTACATTGGTGTATTGTATGTGATTGGTATATATATGAATGAAATATTAGCGTGTGTGGGTGTGCACCATGCACGGGTAAGTATGTGGTAGTTATAGGAATTGGTGACTATGGTATGTATGGTGTGTCGTGATTATAGCTATAGGACTATATATATATGAAGTGGTAATACGGTGAAATGTGTGCATGTATTTGAATGATTATAAATTGTGAAATCATAACGATGGTGAATGTATGTTAGATATAGTGAACTTGTTTTAACAATGGTATGGTGTGATTTCGCATGTTGATTGTTTGGCGTATACTAGGAGATATAGGGACTAGTGTATCCTTATTGTCTTGTCCATAGGTAGTTACTTATACGTGTAGATTCCGATGGTATTTTCTAGTGTGAAATTATTTTCAAATAAGTAAGAGACTTGGTTATTTTCATATAGTGTGTAATAAGTGTTTTATAGCTGTATGGAATATACTTGCCTATATGAATGATTTGAATACGTGAATGGAGTTGTTTTATAATAATAAGCATAAGGGTACTAGGTGTGTGAATATGTATTTACTTCCGTGGTGTTAATAATTGACTACCTAGAGTATATATATATATAAGCGCCTGAAGTGAATGTACTTGGTTGAAATCTTGATGTGATGTTGATTGATGGTAGTTACTAGGGTGACTAGATATATCTATAGTTAGCAAGTCCGAGGACGGACTTTATTCTAAGGTGGGTAGGATGTAACGACTGGTTTTCGTGTAAATTGGATTATCTGTATTAAAATATATGCTTGGTGGATTTTCTCCTTGGATGTGTGGTTTTCGTCGCCATAGCTTTCACTTTCGATCGTTTCATCGTGATTTTCTAGCTTCTTCCTTCGACCGTCGATTTCGGAGTAGGTCATTCGTGACGAGCTTCAAATCGCTCATATCTTAGAGTATAAATCGATCCTAGAAGCCATAGAAATCTTCCCGAAGCTTCGCGCTTCGAATCGGCGCTTTTCGTGCACGTTAGTTGGTTCAAGAAGGAGAACCAACCGACTAGATCTCAATCTAGTCGGTCGGCAATCCTTAATGGACCGACTAGTGTGCTTTGATAATAATTCAGGAGTTACTGTTTTTCGTTAGTCGGTCTAAGAACGTTGGTTGACCGACTAGGTTGCAAACTAGTCGGTCAGCAATGCTTCTTTAACCGACTAACACATCATCTAAATTTTAGTATCAATAATGTTCACTCTTAGTCGGTCTAAGAACGTTCATCGACCGACTAGATGCTAAACTAGTCGGTTAGTATTTGTTCATGGACCGACTAAATCTAAATCCTATTTTCATTCAGAAGTTACTGTTTACACTTAGTCGGTCTGCGTTGGTCGACCGACCGACTAGTTGCCAAACTAGTCGGTCAGTGGTTGCTCTATGACCGACTAATCTGTGTTAAACCCCTAATTTCTGGGCAGCCGCCAGCCCAACCTATTTATACCCTTCCCAAACGTTTTCTTCTTCCTTAACTCGACCCAAAACCCTAAAATCTCCCCCTTTGAGCCCCCATCTTCATCCAAGCCCTATTCCTCCATTCCAAGCCCGAGATTCATCATCTAAACCATCCATCAACTCATTCTACCTCTCATCTTCCCCAAAATCTCACCAAATCCCCAAAATCCCCGAAAAAACCCCTAACTCTCCAAACTTCTCCATTTGTTTCCAGATCTGGTCCTAGGGTTCTCCGGAGTGTTTCTTCCGCTTCCTCTCGGTAAGAAATCGATCTCCCAATGTTTTCATAACCTATTTGTATTTTTATGAAACCCTAATGAAATTTCATGTTGTTTGATGATTGTTTCCCCATAACAGCGATTTTCCCCCGTAGAATAGCATCCGCGAGACGAACCTTCGTGATCGTCATCCCCGGTGCTAGGCTAGTGAAACTTGCCACTTAGGGTTTAGGCCATGTTTTAGGCCATTTGCTTGTTGTAGGCGTAAAAGAGGCTAGGCGATGAAATGATACTCGCCTAGGCGCAAATTTGGGGAACTAGCTTGACAACGAAGCTAGTTCCGACATATAGCATGTTGCACAATTACCATGTCATGTTTACTTTCCATTAACGGTACGCGAATTAATTGTCATGTCATTGCATTCTTTAAGTGTTGCTGTGATTGCGTAGCTTCGCTACAATGCTTGTGTTCCTGGCTCGTGTTCCAGAAGCGAGCCCTGTAGTTGGAAACCCCAACGCTCGATATTGAATTGTGAAATAGGAAAACAAGCTCCCGTGCGGGGCAACCCTGGCTCACTTGCTGGGCTCATGTGCAGGGACCCTGGCTAGTTTACGTGTGGGATGGGGTAAGAGTTAAGCGGTCATTCAACTAGGAGTCTGCCTGATCCGCAACTGCAGTTGTAAGGCGTAAACTCTGGGTTTTGGGGTAGTTGTTAAGCGGCCACTCAGCGTGAATGTGAAACCGTTCAGCTGTAAGGCGTAAACATCTACAAAACAACGTGAAACGTGAATAGTGAATTGATTGAGATTGTTAGTAGCTTGGCTACTCTTGTCCTGTCCCGATGATTGTTCTCTTGTACCAATTGTCTTGCCATGTCCTGATTGTGCACTCATGTTATAACTGCCATGTCATGCATACTATAACTGCTAGGTTGCTAGTCTCCTTACTTTCAGTTTCCTTGCCCAAGTCTTTTAGACTTGCTGACATGTGCCCCTTTACTCTTTTGGGTGACACATGTTAGATCCTGAGCCTGAGTACCTTGTTGAGGACGAGGTGTTTGCTGACGCCGAGCCCGAGCTTGT
>CM061141.1:198401939-198419439 GCA_030789695.1 Scilla litardierei
CAAAATCCCACCGCCGCATGGCCCGGATCGATGACGGACCGCCGTCCGTGAGCACACGGTGGTCAAATGCAGGGCTGCGGCCAGGGCGGTGGGGCAAAATCCCTCCGCAACATGGCCCGAATCGACGACGGACCGTCGCATTTACCGAATCGACGACGGACCGCCGTCCGCTTGCCGATGGAGGGGAAATGCGGGGCTACGGCCCGTGCGGTGGGGGAAAATCCCACCGGCGCATGGCCCGAATCGATGACGGACCGCTGTCCGCGTGCCCACGGTGGGCAAATGCGGGGCGACGGCCCGTGCGGTGGGGCAAAACCCCACCGCCGCCTGGCCCGAATCGACGACGGCCACCGGTCGCGTGCCGGCGGTGGGAAAATGCGGGGCCTTGGCCCGTGCGGTGGGGCAAAATCCCTCCACCGCATGTCCCGAATCGACGACGGACCGCCGGGCACGTGCCGACGGTGGGGAAATGCGGGGCTACGGCCCATGCGGTGGGGCAAAATCCCGCCGTCGCATCGCCCGAATCGACGACGGACGGCCGCATGTACCGAATCGACGACGGACCGCCGTCCGCGTGCTGACGACGGGAAATGCGGGGCTACGGCCCGCATGGTGGGGCAAAATCCCACCGGCGCATGGCCCGAATCGACAACGGACCGCCGTCCGCGTGCCAGCGGTGGGAAAATGCGGGGCCACGGCCCGTGCGGTGGGGAAAAATCCCTCCGCCGCATGGCCCGAAGCGACGATGGACCGCCGGGCACGTGCCTACGGTGGGGAAATGCGGGGCAACGGCCCGTGCAGTGGGGCAAAACCCCATCGCCTCATGGCCCGAATCGACGACAGACCGTCGCATTTACCGAATCGATGACGGACTGCCGTCCGCGTGCTGACGTAGGGGAAATGCGGGGCTACGGCCCGTGTGATGGGGGAAAATCCCACCGGCGCATGGCCCGAATCGACGACGGACCGCCGTCCGCGTGACCACGGTGGGCAAATGCGGGGCAACGGCCCGTGCCGTGGGGCAAAATCACTCCGCCGCATGGCCCGAATCGACGATGGACCGCCGGTCGCGTGCCGACGGTGGGAAAATGCGGGGCCACGGCCCGTGCGGTGGGGCAAAATCCCTCCGCCGCATGTCCCGAATCGATGACGGACCGTCGGGCACGTGCCGACGGTGGGGAAATGCGGGGCTACGGCCCGTGCGGTGGGGCAAAATCCCACCGCCGCATGGCCCGGGTCGACGGCGGACCGTCGCATGTACCGAATCGACGACGGACCGTCGGACACGCACCGACGGTGGTGAAATGTGGGGCTACGGCCCGTGCGGTGGGGCAAAATCCCACCGCCGCATGGCCCGGATCGACGACGGACCGCCGTCCGCGTGCCCACGGTGGGCAAATGCAGGGCTGCGGCCAGTGCGGTGGGGCAAAATCCCTCCGCAACATGGGCCGAACCCCCTTCTGCAGTGAATGGGGGTTGTGGCAAAAATTTTGTGCGCTTCCACAAACACTGTGGACCCCAGGGGTCATTTTAAAGCTAAATTTGCAAATCTACTATAGGGGACTGCATGTTGCAAGGTGCTAGCCCACCGTCGACGGTGGGCTTTGCTGGGCGCTGGCTGAGCATTGGCAGCCAGTGCCCATGAGATTTTGGCCTGCGGGCAGGGGACCTCTGCCAGCCATGCCCATAGGCGGCTGGGCCAAGCGCCGGGCGGTGCCACCGGCCGCGCCACCGGCCGCGCCACCGCCGGTGCCGGAAGCTCGCCGTCTTCCGGCGGCGAGCGCCCCAAGGGGGCTTTTGCTGGAATTTTGGCCACGGGCCACTGGGGACCCATGCCAGCCGTGCCCATGGGTGGCTGGTACAAGCGCCGAGCGGCGCCACCGTCAACGCCGGAAGCTCGTCGCCTTCCGGCTGCGAGCGCCCCCGGGGGCTTTTGCTGGAATTGTGGCCTTAGGCCACAGGGGACCCATGCTAGCCGTGCCCATGGGCGGCTGGGCCAAGCGTCGGGCGGCGGCGCTACCGGCGTCGGAAGCTCGTCGTCTTCCGGTGGCGAGCGCCCCCGGGGGGGATTTTGCTGGAATTTTGGCCGCGGGCCACAGGGGACCCATGCCAGCCATGCCCATGGGCGGCTGGGCCAAGCGTCGGGCGGCGCCGTCGCTGGGGCCGTCGCCGGCTCCGACGCCGACGCCGGAAGCTCGCCGTCTTCCGTCGGCGAGCGCCCCTGAGGGGCTTTTGCTGGAAATTTGGCGACGGGCAGGGGACCCATGCTGGGTTTTCTGGGACCCTTAGGGCACAAAAACTCTAGTCTCGTCCTAAGTTGGACGGAACATAGACAGAAATGCAGCGCAAAAATTTTATGTTAATCTAATTAACATGCAACCTTAAGGAACCAGACCCTGTTAGCCAGTATCTCTGCCAACTTGGTGTGGATCTGACCACCCCAAGAGGGATCTAACTACTGCGAATAATTAAATGAAAACTTAAACACATACCCGGAATCTCAACCCTGGGGCAGGCGAGATGTTCCGCACCGTCTTCCGAGCTGCTCCCGTCCCACGCCGAGCCGCTCCTTGAACCGCTCCCCGAACTGCTCCTCGAACCGCTCCGCGTCCCGAGGCGATCAATCCCATGTCGCCGAGCCAACCACGCGCGGCAGAAAGTTTCATGCGAGTGAAACCTTCGCCTAGATTTCGGATCTGAATCCGAACTCCGTTGCGGCTTTGCTAGAGCCCTCAAGAGTAAGGCAGAAATTTAAAGAGAGATAGAGAATATTTATTTTAGCCTAGATCCGTGCGTGCTCCAACATTTACGAGAGCCGCTCAGATCTAGAGCTTGGGACGAGTTTTGAGGAGGAGAGCAGACCCCTATTTATATAGGCGTCTGACTACTCCCCTTTCTCAAAATCCGATGTGGGACTATTAATTTGAGTTAATCAAAATCAAGTTAGTTTGCACTTCACAAAGTGCAAACTTCCGTGAATTTTAACTCACTCACCGTTGAGCTTCATGATTGATACAACCTATCAATTCGAAGGGTGCTCAACGGTGAACGCGTAGGAAAAAACGGCTCGTCAATCCGAGTCCGTTTGACCCTTCAAACAATTGTCCAAAGATAGCCAAAAGTCATGCTTCTCTTAGAAACGTAGCCGTCAAGAAAATCCCAGGTTTCAAAAACCCCAACCAGAAAATTCGGGCTTGGTGGGCCTCCATTTTCGCAGGTTTCAGCCCAACAGTTTGGGCTGACTTGTTTTGGCTATAACTTGTGCATTTGGACTCTGTTTTTGACGCGGTTTGAACCTGCGTTTAGAGCGGGACGATCCCGTCATCTAGGTAACCTTTTCAACGCATTTATTTAATTAAATATAGTCTTAAACAATTTAAGACACATTTAATCTCTTTTGCATCAAATGTAAAATAGTCCATATCTAAGCTTAAATTATAATTTGCATCAAATACAAATGATCCGAGGGCATATTCCTCTACATCTCCCACTTGCACTCAGGATCATTTATCCCGAATGCAGGAGATGATTTTTGCAAACATCTTTTGCAATACTTTATCCCTTGCATCAAATGCAAATTATTCTCCCTAACTAATTTCTACCCATTACTAGACGAAGAATCGCACTCTGTGTGAGACCCTACAGCCTGACCCTTACAACAGGTTGGGCTCGAAGCCCTATACGGCAGTGACCACGTGCAGTGGCTGCCATCCCTGCTTCAGGAATCATCATTATATGGTTAACTCATTGACATGAGTATTGTCGGGACCACCCTGACTGTTTCCGTGATGAATTCCGCAGTTATAGTCTCTTCGTCTAAACTTTGACGTGTAGATCAAGTCTAGGGTACGGTTAAAATGTCAACCCCAATAACTTGACTCCGGTTAGTTTCTATCAATATTTAGTCAAATCATGTTGGACTTGTTCCAACATACTCTGGCCAGAGTTTTTACCAAAGATCGAACTAACCCTACGACACTAACTCCCATTGAACGGGAGAGACGAATCCTCTCTTGGTCATTACTCTCCTCATATGCTTCAAGTGTCACCCAATCAAAGACCTTTCGACGCGGCTTGCCTCGAAGCTAGGTCATTTGATCTAAGTGGCACCGTTCACGCACAGGTTCGTCAAAATGACCTCAAGTCAAAAGACCAACTAGCCTATCATCACTCAGAGTCATCATTGACAGATTGGTCAATATAACCATATGATAACTCTTGTGGATCGTTCAGTGAACTCATTCTCTAATGAGCACCTGTGTCTTGTCAACGACTTCGCCAAGTCAAGCGATCATGAGATCATCGCCACCGCTATACGGTGAAGACTAAGACACAATGGTCTATCCGATGTTTCGATATCCTAGTCTCGAAACATCTACGACCACGAACCCTTTTTAGACTTATGCTACAGACGGTCAAACATTTCTCCATGATCGAGATACTCATCTCGATACCTGTTTGACCTTACATAAAGTCTCAGGACTTTACCTAAGTTAATATCTAATGTTAACTACATTATAACATAACTTAGATAAATTTTTACCAAACAGCTTACTGTTATTTCGAACAAGATGTTTGTGCTATGCACACATGAAGATAGATAGCCTCGAGGGTATCATCTCTCAACATCTCCCACTTGCACTCAGGCCCATTTATCTCGGTATCTCATACCGTTTTTGTTGAGAGATGGTGCCCTCAGATCATTTGTATACGATACAATAAATAAATGGGACATTATATGCTTAGGAATGTTGTGGACATTCTAAGAAGAGCATAGGAAGAAACCGCACCTAAATCGGAGATCTAATGAGCAAGTTACGCTCAAAAGAGTCTTTTTGTAATTAGTGGAATTACAGGGTTCTTTTTGTAAAAGAACAGAGAGAAAAAATAAACCCCAAACCCCTTTGCTGGCGCGCTGTGGGGCCCGCTGGCGTCAGCGGGCGTCAGCGCGCTGACGTCAGCGGGCGTCAGCGCGCTGACGCGGCTCGCGGGCCCCGCAGCGGGGCCCGCATCTCGTGCTGCGCCCGCTTCTGCGGGCGCAGCGGAAAGCAATTACCGCCCGCATTCATGCGGGCGGCGCGGCGAATGTGAGCGCGCCACGTGGCGCGCTCCGGGCGCGCCACGTGGCACCGGGGGGATTTTCCCGAGAGAACGCGATCAGATCGCGTTCTCTTATTATTTTTGGAATCAGATTCTAAAACTCAAGTTTGAAGGGTCAAACGAAGTCCAAATGAGTTGCCGTTTCTTCCTATGCGTTCGTCTCGTCGAGCACTCCGATTTACATATATGATGTGTACGTTTTGCTTGAGAAACGAATTAACTATGGCTCTTTATAGTTTTGAACTATAAGATTCCATTCCCAATTTTAGTCCCACATCGATTGTTTCAATTGAGGAGCTCCTCACTCCCCCTATAAATAGTAGGGTGGTCTCCTCATTAAAACTTGCACCAGCCGATGATCAAGGCAGTTCAAATTAAGAACAAGCATTGATCTGGAAGCTAAATTATAAGTTCTCGTTCTCATTCTTTGTTCCGGTCGAGCCCTAGCAAGGCATCGGAGGAACTCAGATCGGATCTGAAGTCTAGGCGTTGGATCCATTCAAGTGAAACTTTCTGGAGCAAGTGGTTGGCTCGGCGACCAGAAGTTGTTGGGATCGGCGCAAGCAGTTGCTGGGATCGGAGCGGCTTATGCGGGAAGGGCAATTGATTGCCTTCGGTAACACTTTTGCTGCAAGGCAAGAGTTACGGGTATGTTGAGTTTTCTCAACTTTAGTTTTAATATATGTGCATTATTTTAATTGCAGTAGCTAATGTAGTTAATTAGATAGTAGTATCCTTAGGGGTTGGTCTGGACCCAACCCCGGGATAGTAGCGTTTTCTTGGCTCGGGTTTTATGAAGATAGGGCTAGTTTATATAAAGTGTTTATATAAAGTTTTTTTCCTCTTTATCTTTATTTTTCCGCTTTCGCTGCGTTAATTTTGTGCAAAGTTGTCCAACCTTCGCTCTCAAGTAGGGCGAAGGACGAACAATGCACTAGTCGAAAGTTAGCCTCGGATCTAATAAAACCCATCATTGGTATCGGAGCCAGGCTACATAGACTATCTAAATACTGCTTTTATGAAATGCATGTTATTAAAACTTGTAGTTAGTCTTGAACTAACTATATGTTGGTTTTCAAATTTTTCGAAAATTGTTTTGAAAACCAAGATTAGATCTTTTTAATTATGTGATAATTAATGTCTTTATGTTTCTTTTTGCTTTTATTTGATAATTGCTAAAAGAAAGACTTGTAGGGTTAGCCATTAAAATTCATTTAAATCTTTAATCTGATTAAATTTAAATGACTAGCTTTGGCTATGTTTTAAAATGTTGTTCACAATATTTTAAATAACACATCCTAATGAATGATTAGGATTGTCCCTTGTTTGTTGAAACAATTCTGATGTGATTTATTAAAATCCTATAGTTGATAGGTTTCTAATAAAAGTTATGAAACACATCCTAATAATTTTGAATTATAGGTTATGACTAGTTGATAGGATTAACTAGTTAAATAAATCATAACAACCAGATTAAATCAATATAACACTTTTTATCATTAGCACTTTCAATGGAGATTGGTATGGGTAGGTAGTTAGGGAAGGTGTTGTGGATCGACTCAGCTTTGCTGGGCGCAAGTGATCCTGCCCGGCCCTAACCCTGGTCATGCCCGCTTGTACCGCAAAGTTGCTGATAATAAAATGTGTTAGCTTTGGTTATATCTAGTCAATGCGTTATAAATCTTGTTAAAGATTAATTCGTATCCCTCCTTGATTTTGGAGCTTTGTAACTCAAAGAAAACATTTATAGTTGTTGAGTCTCCTCAAGCTATGACATGTTTCTCTTTAAGGAACAAACTCCAACATACATGTGATGTAGTCTGGACTTGACCCAAATCGATGCGTCGGGTCTCCTCGAGCATCGATCTAAGTCAAATCTGAACACGAAATCAAGGGTCTGACTAGACCAGTCATTATGATTAGTTGAGTCTCCTCAAGATCATAAGTAACTGTGGGTAAGAATCGATAGGGAGTCACATGTGATGTGATTGACTAAGAGTTAGTCTACCAATCATGGAACCAATCAACTTGTTGAGTCTCCTCAAGGTTGTGAGGTTCATGATGATTGGGTTCCTCTTTCACTATATTTTAAGATATTAAAATTCGTTCATTTCCGAGAATGATCGTAAAATAGTGGGAGACCATAGTTAATTAAAAACCATATTAACTATATTATTTTATCATGAATTACACTAAATTCATTCTATGTCCTTTGCAGCATGAAAACGAATATGAATTTTATCCTGAATAATAAATTGACTGGTTTAAATATTGATTGCTTAGAAAACTTTGGGCTTAACGGAGAGAAGAAAGGACATATTGATGTCTCGACTTCTAAGGTATTAGTTATACAGAGTATAGTCCTTTCTGTAACTTCTAACGCATGGGTATTGGATACTGGTGCGGGTACTCACATTTGTAATTCGTTACAAGGTATGAGCAAATTTAGAAACTTAAGAAATGACGAAATAGTTCTTCAAGTTGGTAATGGAGCTAATGTAGCTGCTAAAGCCGTAGGAGACCTAAAGCACACCTTGGCAAACGGTGCCACATTGTTTTTGAAACAATGTTATTATATACCAAATTTTCTATGCAACGTTATTTCCATTTCGGCTTTGGCCAAAGACGGATATAAATTTACCATTAATGAATCTGTTATGAACATTTTCTTTAATGATAAATTGCTGGGATTTGGAACAATGAATAATGGTGTATACACTCTGTCTAATGATGTTGTGTTAAGTGTTAACACACGAAAACGTAAGGAATCTAGTTTTAATGAAACTTTCCTTTAGCACTGTAGACTAGGCCATATCGGAGAGAAAAGACTTAGCAAGTTGCATAAAGAGGGGTCTCTTGACCTCTCGAACTATGAGTCGTACGACACTTGCGAGTCTTGTCTCAAAGGTAAAATGGCTAAAACTCCCTTTACGGGTAAAGGGGAAAGAGTTAGTGAACTCTTAGGTCTAGTACATTCTGATGTATGTGGACCAATGTCTACTTTAGCGAAAGGAGGATATTCATACTTTGTTACTTTTACTGATGATCACTCTAGGTTCGGACATGTGTTCTTGATGAAGCACAAGTCTGATACATTTGAGCGATTCAAAGAGTATCGTAACGAAGTTGAAAAACAGACGGGCAAAAGTATTAAAATTCTTCGATCTGATCGAGGAGGAGAATACTTGAGCCATGAATTCCTTGCGCATTTAAAAGAGAATGGGATTCTCTCTCAGATCACTCCTCCTTACACACCTCAACATAATGGTGTGTCAGAGAGAAGGAATCGTACCTTGTTAGACATGGTTCGATCAATGATGAGTGACTCTGGGTTACCTATCTCCCTTTGGGGCTATGCCCTAGAAACTGCCACCCATATCCTTAATAGAGTTCCATCTAGATCCGTGCCAATGACACCATATGAGATATGGAACGGGAAGAAACCAAACCTTAAGCATATTAAGGTATGGGGTTGTCCTGCGTATGTCAAGAAGCTTAATCCAGATAAACTGGAGGATAGGTCTGTTATGTGTAGATTCATTGGATATCCTAGTCACTCGACGGGACACATTTTCTATCACCAGGAACAACAAAAGATTGTTGTGTCCAAACACGCCACCTTTCTTGAAAAGGAATTCCTTGTGAAGGAGTCTAATGGCGAGGTAATAGAACTGGACGAAAGTCTAGAGACTGAATCAACACATGAACAGATCGCGGAATCAGTGGGAGAGGCAGAGCCTAATGCTCCTGAAGCAATTATTAGGAAGTCAAATAGGATTCCTCGAGCTCCAGAAAGATACTACGGATTTCTCGTAGATGGAGGAGTTGAGGATAGCATCTTAGTTGAAGATGATCCTATTAGCTTCCAAGAAGCAATTCAGAGTAGAGACTCTAAGAAATGGCTGGATGCAATGAAATCTGAGATGGATTCCATGCACATTAATAAAGTTTGGACTTTAGAGAATGTGCCCAAGGGAAGTGTTCCTATTGGCTGCAAATGGATCTTCAAAAGGAAGATCGGTGCAGATGGAAAAATAGAAACGTACAAGGCTAGACTTGTT
Source organism: Scilla litardierei (assembly GCA_030789695.1). Classification (NCBI taxonomy): domain Eukaryota; kingdom Viridiplantae; phylum Streptophyta; class Magnoliopsida; order Asparagales; family Asparagaceae; genus Scilla; species Scilla litardierei. Next base: position 198,411,101 of record CM061141.1, read on the forward strand.
GCGAAAGGTTATCGTCAGATTCTAGGTGTAGATTATGACGAAACTTTCTCACCCGTAGCCATGCACAAATCCATCCGGATTGTACTCGCTATTGCTGCCTATCACAACTACGAAATCTGGCAGATGGATGTAAAAACTGCATTTCTAAATGGTGATTTAGAAGAGCATATTTACATGTCTCAGCCGGAAGGTTTCGAAGTCAGTGGGAGCAAATGGAAAGCGTGTAGACTGCATAGATCCATTTATGGATTGAAGCAAGCATCCAGGAGCTGGAACATCCGATTTGATAATACGGTCAAAGAGTTTGATTTTATTAAAAATGAAGATGAGCCATGCGTCTATAAGAAAACCAGTGGAAACAATTTAGTCATTCTCGTACTTTATGTTGATGACATTCTCTTAATAGGAAACAACATACCGATGTTGAAGTCTGTTAAGGATTGGTTATCAACTAACTTCTCCATGAAAGATTTGGGAGAAGCATCCTACATACTAGGTGTGAAGATCTATAGAGATAGATCTAAAAGGATGCTAGGACTCTCCCAATCTAGGTACATTGATACTGTGTTAAAACGGTTTAACATGGAAAACAGTAAAGGTGGGTTTATACCCGCAAATCACGGAATAAGTCTTTCCAAGAAGATGTCTCCAAAGACTGACTTGGAAAGAGAACGCATGAGCAATATTCCATATGCTTCGGCAGTTGGATCGATCATGTATTCCATAATATGTACCAGACCCGATGTCGCTTTTGCACTAGGTGCAGTAAGTCGATATCAGTCTAGCTATGGAGAAGAACACTGGAAAGCAGTCAAGACGATTCTCAAGTACTTACGAAGAACAAGAGATCTAGTTTTGATTTATGGAAGTGAAGAACTCAAAATTGAGGGCTTCACGGATTCCAGCTTTCAGAGTGACGTAGATGACAGCAAGTCAATTTCAGGATACATTTTCACTCTCAACGGATGTGCAGTGAGCTGGAGGAGTTCAAAGCAAGACACCGTTGCTGATTCAACTATGGAGGCCGAATATATAGCGGCCAATGATGCAGCAAAGGAAGCTGTCTGGATTAGGAAATTTGTGAGCCAGCTAGGAGTGGTGCCTACTGTTATAAATCCAATACCGCTGTATTGTGATAACAATGCCACATTGAGCTTGGTCAAAGAACCCAGATTCCACAAGAGATCCAGACACATTCTTCGAAAATATCATTTGATACGTGATATTGAGAAGAGGAAGGACATAGAAATCCTCAGAGTCTCGTCTGAAGAGAATTTAGCTGATCCATTTACAAAGGCCCTTGCACGTGATCGTTTGGAGAAACTAATGTGTAAAAGCGGTATGAAATACCATAAAGAGTGGGCCTTGTAGTGAGTGGTAGATGTTTTGAGAATTGTATGCCTATGAGGCACATTGTCCTGAAAAACATCTTATTCATGAATAAAATAAATTTATTGGTATCTAATTATCTTTGTGCATTCGTGTCATCTTATATACTTAGATAATTTCCTTAGACTTATAGCAAGGTATACACTTATCTTGATGCCGATCACGATTATGAGAAAGTGTTTTTACCGATTGGAGCTTAAAGTCTTAAACTGGTTCGTGGTCATTGATATGTCGAGAAAAGGATATCGACACATCGATAAGACCATTGTGTCTTTGTATTCACTATGGATTAGTAACGATGGACTCGTAATCGTTTGACTTGGTGAAGTCAGAAACAAGACGCAGGTGCTCATTAGAGAATGAGTTCACTGAACGACTCATAAAAGATTATCATTTGGTTAAACTTAATTTAAAATGTCAATGATAACTTTTTGTGATGATAGGCAAGCTGGTCCTATGACTTGAAGACATTGAACAAACCTGCATGTGAATGGTGTCACTTAGATCATTTTCCTAGCTTCAAGACTTTACTTGTCGAAAGGATTTTGGTTGGGTGGCATTTGAAGCGTGTGAGGGGAGTTGTGTCTAAGAAAGGATTCGTCTCTCTCATTAAGGAGAGTTAGTGTTGTATGTGTTGGTTCGGTGCTTTAGTGAAAATCTTTGATCAAAGTATGTTGAAAGAAGTTCAACATGTATTTAACTAAAGACCGATGTAACTGACCGGTTTCAAGTTGGTGGGGTTGACATGTTACCATACCCTAAACTTGAATAAACAACATAGTCTTGACGAAAGGATTAAAACTGCGGTATTCATCACGGATACAGTCTTGGTAGTCCCGAAGATTTTGTCAATGGGTTAAACCACATAATTATGATGCCGAAACAGGGACGGCAACTACTGCTCGTGGTCACTGCCGTCTAGGGTCACGAACCCGAACCTGTAGTAGGGTCAGGCTGTAGGGTCTCACAAAGAGTGTGGTCTTACGTCTAGTAAAAAAAAAGAGAATAATGCATGATGATGCATGAGAACTAATATTGCAAGGAAGTTGCAGATAGTTTGTACTCGGGATAAATGATCCTGAGTGCAAGTGGGAGATGTTGAGGGATGGTGCCCTCAGATCATTTGTATACGATACAATAAATAAATGGGACATTATATGCTTAGGAATGTTGTGGACATTCTAAGAAGAGCATAGGAAGAAACCGCACCTAAATCGGAGATCTAATGAGCAAGTTACGCTCAAAAGAGTCTTTTTGTAATTAGTGGAATTACAGGGTTCTTTTTGTAAAAGAACAGAGAGAAAAAATAAACCCCAAACCCCTTTGCTGGCGCGTTGTGGGGCCCGCTGGCGTCAGCGCGCGTCAGCGCGCTGACGTCAGCGGGCGTCAGCGCGCTGACGCGGCTCGCGGGCCCCGCAGCGGGGCCCGCATCTCGTGCTGCGCCCGCTTCTGCGGGCGCAGCGGAAAGCAATTGCCGCCCGCATTCATGCGGGCGGCGCGGCGAATGGGAGCGCGCCACGTGGCGCGCTCCGGGCGCGCCACGTGGCGCCGGGGGGATTTTCTTGAGAGAACGCGATCAGATCGCGTTCTCTTATTATTTTTGGAATCAGATTCTAAAACTCAAGTTTGAAGGGTCAAACGAAGTCCAAATGAGTTGCCGTTTCTTCCTATGCGTTCGTCTCGTCGAGCACTCCGATTTACATATATGATGTGTACGTTTTGCTTGAGAAACGAATTAACTATGGCTCTTTATAGTTTTGAACTATAAGATTCCATTCCCAATTTTAGTCCCACATCGATTGTTTCAATTGAGGAGCTCCTCACTCCCCCTATAAATAGTAGGGTGGTCTCCTCATTGAAACTTGCACCAGCCGATGATCAAGGCAGTTCAAATTAAGAACAAGCATTGATCTGGAAGCTAAATTATAAGTTCTCGTTCTCATTCTTTGTTCCGGTCGAGCCCTAGCAAGGCATCGGAGGAACTCAGATCGGATCTGAAGTCTAGGCGTTGGATCCATTCAAGTGAAACTTTCTGGAGCAAGTGGTTGGCTCGGCGACCAGAAGTTGTTGGGATCGGCGCAAGCAGTTGCTGGGATCGGCGCAAGCAGTTGCTGGGATCGGAGCGGCTTATGCGGGAAGGGCAATTGATTGCCTTCGGTAACACTTTTGCTGCAAGGCAAGAGTTACGGGTATGTTGAGTTTTCTCAACTTTAGTTTTAATATATGTGCATTATTTTAATTGCAGTAGCTAATGTAGTTAATTAGATAGTAGTATCCTTAGGGGTTGGTCTGGACCCAACCCCGGGATAGTAGCGTTTTCTTGGCTCGGGTTTTATGAAGATAGGGCTAGTTTATATAAAGTGTTTATATAAAGTTTTTTTTCCTCTTTATCTTTATTTTTCCGCTTTCGCTGCGTTAATTTTGTGCAAGGTTGTCCAACCTTCGCTCTCAAGTAGGGCGAAGGACGAACAATGCACTAGTCGAAAGTTAGCCCCGGATCTAATAAAACCCATCAGTTTTTACACATAAGTTTTCCCGACTTCATGTGGTAGAGCCTTCATGAGTGGATATGCTAAAACCGTCTACATTATAGACTTAATGGTTTCTATGTTTAGACCAACCATTTGAATCTCATTCAAATAATTCATTTGGTCTTTCAGAATCCATAATATTTTAATTTACTTGGATCTTATCCAATTCATCGTACCTTACCATAATCATTTAAATTAGTTACTGGTCATTTCAAATGGCTCATATTTATTTCTGATAAAGAATCAAACTCTTTTGATCACTTTGTCAAAATATATGTTCCATCCCTTTGATGCCTCACATGTAATTTACACGCTCCCACTGACCTTGAAAATTATCTGGTTAATTCATATAAGTTGGTACGTCTAAATCATATTTAGAAAAAACGAACTTGTAAGTGAATGCTCCAATTTTCATGGTCAACTTAAGCGTTTACATCGAGTTTGGTCCGAGTAGTTCTGTACATCTGCTGGTGGAAAACGGTTTCATTATAATCCGTTTTATAGGAATTAGTATGGAAAAACCGTTCTCGACCACCATGATTGCACTTCCCTATTTTCCTTTTCTGCACCAATCTTTCAACTTAAAGATTTACTTGCAGTAAGTGAGGAAACATTTTCCTTGGGCACGTAAACTAAATTCCAAAATTTATTTACGCACACGGACCTATTCTGGTTGCATCAAGTTTTTAAATCGGAGTTACTTCTCCGAATTTCATCCCGGAAGTTGACTAAGTCATCATCAGTTATGATGTCTAACTCGACTCTTCGTCTCACGAGATTCGAGTAATTATACAACTTCCTAATGTTTGATTTAATGAATATCTTATTGATAATGTCCTCATAGAACATTATCAAAACCTAGGCATTACTATCTGGGACTTAACCCAGAGGAAGGACTTAACTCAGAGACACTTGTTATGGATCGCACCGAGTCTAACTAAGTGTGATTCATACCATTTAACACACTGATGTGTTAACAGACTTGACCTGAGAGAAAATCACATTTTCTTTTAATTACACAAGATTTTATGTAGCTAAGTATTTAACCATTCGATCTAATCGAATCAGTTTAAATACTTTTGTCTTTTCGTTCTTTATTTTTTCAGACTTGTGTTTCATCAAGAACATGTGTCTTAATAAAATATACGAATAACTTATTTTGGTTGATCTAGACTCGGGTACATCAGTATGTACCAGACTGAGTTCGACAACTCATTTTCCAACTGTCTTACAGATGGGTTTCGGCCAATTTTATCTAAGAGGATAAGACTCACAAGTGTCCGTAGACTTCATAATACGAGAGGTCAGACCCCTCTTTATGTGACTTGTGAAGCTTAGTCTCTCGATACGGCCTAGTCTATTTTACCATATAAGTTTGCTACTATCTTGTGTATTTATATATTAACATTTAATATATATATATATAGTTATTACAAATTACTTAACACAAAACATTGCTTCCGAAGCAAGGTGACGACATTCGTCCAAAAAATGTGTTAGACGTTTTTGTATAACTATTTATTCTGAAATCGTGACATCAAAATATATCACATTTTCATTTCCTCCTACTTATGCCTTTACTAATGATAAATTAAACTAACTTTCTCAATTGACTTTCCAGAGTGCCTTCTTCCTTTTCTAAATCACATTTAGATATTAATTAACCCAACACAAATAGCTATGCAAGCATCTTATGTATCCAAACGCTTGAGCTTTGCAATCTCGAGTTTAGCTCAAGAAGTTGCTTGTCTCAAGATCCGGTTGGGATACATAGTCTTGCACCGCTCATGCACTCGTATTCGACTCAAACGGTTTGATCGAATTTTCGAACTTTGCGGATCGGAATTGTTTGTCCATACAACCTTGAGGGTAGCTCGACAAGTTGTAGGGAGAAACATACTTCGAATATCATATATGTTCAAGCTGCCTCATATAGAGAAGAGTGACATGTAGCTTAATTTATTTGTTGGACCCAGAACTTAATGAAATCATATTTCTTAAGTCTGTTCTTTAGAAGGTCATTTAATGTCAACGAGAATATGTTTTAATTGCATCAATTAGAATTTAACTTGATATTCAATCAATCAACTATTTGACCAGTTAACTTATTCCAATATTATATTTTGATTCCTTCGGTAAACATAGTCTTGCCCTAGTTTTTGCATATGTTCAATATTAAATATAGGTAGATTGGCTTTCATCTATCTATATCCTCCCATTATTTTTACGATCGTTTTAAAGCTTAATAACAAACGATTTAATCGAATTTAAAAATTAGTGAAAGAGGGATCCAATCATCCCGAACCTCACAACCTTGAGGAGACTCAACAAGTTGATTTGTTCCATGACTGGTAGACTAAATCTTGGTCAATCACATCACATGTGATTCCCTGTCGATTTTTACCCACAGTCACTTATGATCTTGAGGAGACTCAACAAATCATAATGACTGGTCTAGTCAGACCCTTGATTTCGTGTCCAGATTTGACTTAAATCGATACTCGAGGAGACCCGACGCATCGATTTGGGTCAAGTCTAGACTACATCACATGTATGTTGGAGTTTGTTCCTTAAAGAAAAAACAAGTCACAGCTTGAGGAGACTCAACAACTATAATTGTCTTCTTTGAGTTACCAAGCTCCAAAATCAAGGAGGGATACGAATTAATATTTAATAAGATTTATAACGCATTGACTAGATATAGTCCAGGGTGTCATACAATCATGATTCACGACATTGCGGTCCAGCGGAACACAGTCAGGGAATTGACTAAGCCAGGATCACTGCCCCTTGTACTAGCAAGGGTTGACCCAGAACTCTTAGCCAAGCACATTGACTAGATCATGGTCCATTGAATGAAGCTTGTCATTTTTGTATGTGTGCCATAGACTAAACAGCTTTTATTAACAACTAATTAATCCTATCAACTAGTTGCATCCTTAAATTCAAAATTTTAGGATTTGTTTAATAACTTTTATTAAGTCCTTATCAACTATAAGGTTCACGTGCTATCCTAATCATTATTAGGATTTTAATAAATTTTATTAACAACGCTAAAAGCGAAGTCTTTTAATGAAAATTAATTATAACAATTAGAATTACAAATTCATTAAAGGGACTACCCTAATCAGGAATTAGGTCTTGAAGTGTTGTTAATGTTTTATTAAAACACAGCATGTCATTAAAATTCAAGTAATAAATTTTAATCATTATTTAATGGCTAACCTAAAGGGTTGTCTTGTGTTATCAAATAAGGGACAAGAAGACATAGCCATTAAAAATTTACACTAATTTTATCGCATAAAAAGTGTACAACTATTTAACAATTAAATAGACTAAAGTTTATCGCATAAACAATTTTAGCATGCATACTTAAATTTAACATTTAAATTTAAAAATACGATTTTTAAAACATTTTATTTTATCTCATAAAGTAAAAGCTTGTTTAAAAATATCTTATAAATTTAAAACATCATTCAAAAATTCCATGTTTAAAATTTATCACATAAAATTTTAAACAACATTTTAAACTTATCGCATAAAGTTTTAAAGCTTTAAAAAAATTTTAAAATTTATCACATAAATTTAAAAATTCCATTTTATAACTTTCATGTTTAAAATTTATCATATAAAAATTTTTAAAAAAATTTAAATTTATCGCATAAATTTAAAGAAAACATTTTTCTGTAAAAGCATTCAAATAATAAATTCGCAGTCCTAGATCAGCATACAGAGATGGCTCTGATACCAATGCTAGGTTTTCTGGGACCCTTAGGGCACAAAAACTCTAGTCCCGTCCTAAGTTGGACGGAACATAGACAGAAATGCAGCGGAAAAATTTTATGTTAATCTAATTAACATGCAACCCTAAGGAACCAGACCCTGTTAGCCAGGATCTCTGCCAACTTGGTGTGGATCTGACCACCCCAAGAGGGATCTAACTACTGCGAATAATTAAATGAAAACTTAAACACATACCCGGAATCTCAACCCTGGGGCAGGCGAGATGTTCCGCACTGTCTTCCGAGCTGCTCCCGTCCCACGCCGAGCCGCTCCTTGAACCGCTCCCCGAACTGCTCCTCGAACTGCTCCGCATCCCGAGGCGATCAATCCCATGTCGCCGAGCCAACCACGCGCGGCAGAAAGTTTCACGCGAGTGAAACCTTCGCCTAGATTTCGGATCTGAATCCGAACTCCGTTGCGGCTTTGCTAGAGCCCTCAAGAGTAAGGCAGAAATTTATAGAGAGATAGAGAATATTTATTTTAGCCTAGATCCGTGCGTGCTCCAACATTTACGAGAGCCGCTCAGATCTAGTGCTTGGGACGAGTTTTGAGGAGGAGAGCAGACCCCTATTTATATAGGCGGCTGACTACTCCCCTTTCTCAAAATCCGATGTGGGACTATTAATTTGAGTTAAT
>CM061141.1:198439439-198529439 GCA_030789695.1 Scilla litardierei
TATTTACATCCCCATTTTTATATATATAGCTCCAAAATCAATGAAGAGAAAGAAGAAAGAAAGTAGGTGAGATGGGATCTTTTATTGAGGATTTTTCCTCTTTTCTCTGTTTTTTCTTTTTTTTCCCTTTTTTTTTCTTTGCAATAAGCAATATATACACAATGATCCCAACTCAGAGAGAGATAATGATATACAAGTATGTTTTTCTCTCTTTCATCTATTTATTTTTTTTTTAGAATAGGGGATTTGGAGCTAGGAGTTAATAGCGGGGGAAATGCCATAAAATAGAATCACTAAGGGGAGATTCACCAATGATTTTAAAAGTAGAGAAATGATGTTCAAGATTTGTGGAGAAAGAAATATATATAGCTCTCGGCTCACTCTATAAGACATGCACGACAACTTCAGCAGGGTAATCTAATCTACTCAGTTTTGATCACAAAAAGCTAACTAATCCAGATATATCATAGCTAACATCATTCAATCATCCTGAAGTGAAGTGTACAATTCATGCATATAGAAGTGATAAAGGAAAAGAAATCAGTACTCCAGATATAGGCATTCAATGCGTGAATCTTGGTGTGTTTTCTGTGATAGCATACATATGAATATTCAGACTCAGCTAATAATAAAGTTTCATCCATTTTCATGTGAAAAAAGTGTGGGTTACCATTTCTAAATGCAAAGCAAGTCATAGCATATGATATCAGAAGTAAAATCTAAGACATGACAAATATAGCATGCATATAGAATAAGCTAACTCCACGTAGACTTCATCACAGAAAATTCATCTCTAGCATGAGATGAAAAAGAAAGAAATAAAGATTAAGGAAAATAGAACTATTTACAATGCGGCACGCAGAAAAATAAGAAAAACGTGATGCATGGCAAAATAAAAGGAAAATAAAGAAAAATGAGTGCAAAAGTGAAAAAAAACGGTGTGAAAAACTAAAAATAAAGGTGGCAAATCGAAAAAGAACGTGAGAACTCACTCCTCCAAGCTAAACCGCACAGTGTCCTCAATGTGCAAAGTGTGGCACACAGAGAGACAAGTAATGAGAGGGGCAAGTGAGGATGCATGCATGATGGAATGAAAAAAGATAATAAAACGAAAAATAAAGAAAGGAAAATATGATGCGGATATGATGCATGCACAGATATGAGTGATACGAGTATAAATGTGTCACCAAAGACTCTCCCTCTCCCAAAAAAAGATATAAAAAGATATGGCAAAATGAGAATCCCAAAATAAGTGAGGGGAGGGGGGCGGACAAAAATGCAACGGGGCCTAGCAGAAACGGGCAGCACAACGGCAGGAATAAATCAAGGCATCAAGGGTGCCTAAGAAGGTGGCGCTGCACCGTCTCCGTCCCGTGGCGGAGGTGGTGGAGGTGGAAGAGGCTGCTGAGCGGGGGTGGGTGTGGTAGTGGCAACAGGCTGAGTGTGTGTGGGGGTGGGCACCTGCTGGGTGGGTGGGGGCACACGCGGGAGACGCTCTAATACCTGTGTCAGGCAGTAGTGAATCTGAGGGATCAGCTCTAAGCGTCCAGCCAACGTAGAGACGGTGGAGGACAGGGTCCTAAGGTCACCTCTAAGACCGCCCACCGCCAACTCAAGAGCACGAATGCTCTGCAGTACAGTGTCGGGCGGGGGTGGTGCAGAGGCACGCACCGGTCTAGGCTGCGCAGGGCGAGGCTGGCGTACGCGTGTGGAGTATGTAACGGGCTCAGCAGGGAAGGGGACAAAAGGTGCCGCGCCTGCAAATGTGGGCCTGGCCTCAGTGTGAGGCCGGGACACCGGCTGGCGAGAAGTGGAGGCAGCGGCAGCAAAGGAAGCGTGCAAAAGAGGCGACGAGGTGGCCAGAGAGGTCCATGGCACAGACGTGTGGACAGACGCCACGACACTCTCGGAGAATACGGCGGCAGTGGAGACAGAGGAATCTCCCGCTGGGGTGGAAGCGTGTGGTCCAAAAGGTGTAACCCCAGCGGAGATCATGCTAACCATGGTCTCCACGACCGAAGTGAACGAGGGCTCTCCGCACTCGACTATGGTCGGCGGGCGCTCGGGGAGTGCGGAGCAAAGAGGCTCCACGGACAGAGGGCCGGAGGTGGTAGTGGGTGCGGAGGTGGTGACAACGGTGAAAGCCGCGGAAGTGGTGGCAGTGGTGGAAGTGGGCTCAGCAAAAGTACTCTCGACACGAGCAGAGGTGGGGACAGAAGTGTCAGGAACAGCGGAAACATCTGGTATGGGCTGAGAGGCCACTGGGTCAACAGGCTCGGCGGCAGGCTGGGCAGGGTGTACAACAGGGTCTGCGGGGGCAGCCTGGGCAGCGTGGGCAGCATGGGCCTGCTCGGCCTCCTCGGCCTCGAGCATGTAAGCAGCAGGGATGAGGACATCCATCTCTGGGAGCCAGTCAATGTAGGCAGGTGCAATCTGGGTCCGAGCAGGGCTCGGGAGAATAATGTAATCGGCACCAAAAGGGCCGTGCAACCAGACCCAATGACGCTCACCATGCGGACGAAGCATCTTCATCCGGGCCATGACATCTATCGACAAAGAAGTGGGGCCCGATACTCGTCGCAGGTCTGCAGGGAGGTCCTCGCCGGTCATCATGGTAAGCAAGGTGATCAGGCCGCCGCAGCATATCGGTGAGCGAGCGCCCACCGATACAATGATGCGGTCTAAAAACCAAGCCGCAATGTCAATCACGACGGCGGGGACAAGCTCGAGTCCATCCCTAGATAGAGCTCTGGGACGTGTCATCGCGTAGAGCATGTAAAGCTCTGGCGTAGACATCGTGCCCGGCTCATATCTGGCCAAAAAGGTAGTCGCCATAAGGCGCTGGGCAATGCGTAGGCAGGGGTGGACAATGGCCGAGGCCTTGGCCCTACTAGGGTCAAAGGCGGCGTGAAGACCAGTAATCTGGGCCCAGAAGGCACCGGCATCAAAAGAGGGTGGGGGGATGTGGGTAGGGCCGTAACCGCGATCGGCTCCGGGGACGGCGGGCCATGAGAAGAACGCTCTCATCATATCGAGAGTGACCTGGCACTCTCGATCCATGAACCTGAATGAGCATCCCTCATCGGTCCGGGCGATCGAACTCAAAACCTCAAGTGTCGGGCGGGTATAAGTATCCGCCGACACCTGCAGAAAATCTCGCCAGCCCACGTTGTCATACAACGTGAGCAGTCCCTCTAGTACCCCCAGGCGTCCAAGGTCAGCGAGGTGTGCAAACCTGGAGGGTACGATCGAGCGCTGGGAGATACGGTCGAAGACGGCGCGGTGTGCGTCGTCTCGAAACGTGATCCTGAGCGGCCCGACCAGTGGAGTCGGTGGTGGTGGCTGTGTAGCGGCGGGGAGTGGCTGTGCGGGCTGTGCGGGCTGTGCGGGCTGTGGGTGCGCTGCAGGCTGTGCGGGGCCTGCAGGCTGTGCTGGGTGGACGGGGTGTGCGGGGGAAGGCGGAGGAGAGTCCTCCACCTCGTGAGCAGGGCCGGCCTCGTCCGATCGCTTCCGCTTGGCGGAAGCTCTCGTCGACCTCGGCCGTGTCCGGGGCGGCATATCAGCCCCGAACGCGCGCCGAAAAGTGAAAAGTGCGGCGTGTGCACAAAGAATGGAAAGAGTATACCCAAACACGCCGCGAGTGCTAAGCAGTGGAAGCGTGCGAAGTCCGCGCCTCCACAAAGTCCTGAACAGCCCGTAGAAGCTCCCCTGGCCTCCCCTAAACTCCAATAAGCAACCTGCGCGTGAAAAAAACGATATCAGCGAGTAATAATCAAAATGTATGGAGCAATAGGGGTATAATGGATAGATATAGAAATTGATTTGGGTTAGGGGGGCGTTTAGCACATGGATCCTCAAAAAATACACAAAAAGAGGAGAAAACGGGCAAATCAAGCTATACCGGAGGTGATCGGAGACAAGGCTGCCGGCGGCGACTCGGGCGGGGTGCGGCGATGGTTGGCCGGCGGTGGCTGGCCGAGCGGCGGCGCGCGCGGGCTTGGTCGGGCGAGCGGGGGCTGGGTGAAGCGAGATCGGGCGATGGGAGCTGAGGGGGCGCGGGCGGATTTGGGATTTGCTATTTCGAAATCCGCGCCCCCTCGCCACTTGTATATAAAAAAGTTACGACTCGGCCGAGTGACGTGCTCACTCGGCCGAGCGAGGCAAATAAAAATTTCTCCCCGATATCGCTTCGGCCGAGTGGCTTTGCCAGCCTCGGCCGAGTGGAGTAAGTCCATTCGGCCGAGTGACTCAAGCTACTCGGCATGACTCGCCCTAGGAGGGTATCCGTTTTACTCGGCCGAGTGAGAATGTAGACTCGGCCGAGTAGCAGTTCTAATGAAATGAGGAAAATAGACAGAGAGTTGGGTACAGCAGACTTCCCTCGTTCGTGAGCGGCTCGGCCGGACGAACTTATGGACTCGGCTGAGTGACTAGTATACTCGGCCGAGTGAGCCTTGTATTCTGCTGTTTGTCTTCGTTTGGGCTCTAAACTCCATCTTTCTTCCTCCAGTCGATTTCATGCTCCTCCTAAGCGTCGAACGCCTTCTTGGGGTGCTCCTCGTCGTCTCGTTCATCCTCCTCATGATGGATCTACCTATCTCCTCTCCTGTCAAGAAAAATAGGACCCGTTATCACAAAATTTTTTTCTTGGCGATCGACTCAAAACACTAAAAATTTCTAAAATGAAAATAAATGAAAAGTAAAAATAAAGCAAAAACCATCGGGTTGCCTCCCGACAAGTGCTCGTTTAAGGTCGTGAGCTCGACCCCCTATAATTTTCAATCAATGCGGGATGTTTGGTGCATACGGGATGCACCCGTCAAACTTTCTAGGGAGAACGCTTGGATTTGGATGTGGCGGCGGCGTGTTCTCCCGCGGTGGTTTCTCGTCTCGAATAGTGTTGGGGGGAGGCTCCCCCAAGCTAGCGTTTGCTCCGGTCAACGGCTTAACCGGTGATGCCGGTCTTCGTGCCGGTGGAGTATTCTTTGGAGACTCTAATTTCGAGAGCTTGCAGAGCTCTCGAATCCTTGCTACGTCAGTGTCGCCTTCATCAACTTCAGCGGAGAGGTCGGGGGAATCATCATTATTGTCTTCATGGCCTAAATCCGGGCCTTCATCAAAGCCTTCATCAAAAAGAGCGCCAATTGAGTGAGGAATCGCCTCCTCTATCACCTCATCAAGGAGGTCCATGTAGTCGAGTTCCTCGTGATAAGGCATATGCTTCATAGCCTTAGGAATGTGGAGCTCCACCTCGATGTTTCCGACGTTTAAGGTTAAGGTACCTTCACGCACGTCGACGATGACTCCGGCGGTGGCGAGGAATGGGCGTCCAAGTATCAATGAGGTGTCTCCCTCCTCCTTAATGTCCATGATGACGAAGTCACATGGTAAGCATATTCCACCCGGGACTTGAAGTGGGATGTCTTCGGCGATCCCCACCGGCCTTGTTATCCGTCCATCGGCTAATTGAATGCGCATGTCGGTGGGTTTCAACTTTGTCCCGGTGTTTAGCCTTAAGAACATGGAGAGGGGCATGAGGCTTACACTAGCTCCAAGATCAACCAACGCCTTTTGAAGAGGAACGCCACCCAAGGTGCAAGGAATCCGAAAACTCCCCGGATCTTTGAATTTCGCCGGCTCCTTTTCTCTCTTGGTGAACCAAGAGCCCTCCTCGGCTAGCATGATCTTCTCCTTCCTCTTTCTCCCCGAAATTAAGTCCTTCAAGAATTTGGCATATGTGGGGATCTCGACGATGGCGTCAAGGAAGGGAATATTTAGGCTAACTCCTCTTAGGTACTCGAGAAATTTTGCTAGCCTTTTCTCCATTTTAGCCCTAGCGAGCCTTTGGGGGAATGGGACCGGTGGCATGAAGCGCCTTTCCTCAATCAATTTCTCCGCTCTAGATTTCTCCTCGTCTCGTGGCTCCTTCTCTTTTTCCACTTCAACTATCGGCTCAATTGGCTCCGAGCTTTCCTCCACGGGCTCCTCAATAGGAATCATGGCGGGGGTGGTGTCCTTCCCGCCTCTAGTGGTAACGGCAACTACGGCATTGATGTGGCCCGTGTTGCCCCGTGGGTTTTGCTCCGGTTGCGCCGGCAAGCGTTGAGTGTTCCGATTGAGCAAAGCCAATTGCTCCGATATTTGAGCCACTACGGTATTAAGGGAGTCTTGCCCCGCCTTCAAAGTAGCATTCACCTTGTTTTGCTCGACCATGAACGCCTCCACTCTAGTTTCGAAATCGGATCGTTGTGGAGCTTGTGGAGGGTTTTGATTTTGATTCCTCCACCCTTGGTTGTATCCGGGAGGCCTATAAGGTGGAACTTGTTGCTTTGGTTGGAAGTTTTGTTGTGGAGGCCCCCTCGGCGGATAGTATTGTTGTTGGGGTGGTGGTGGTCGAGCTTGATTAGGCGGTTGTTGTGGCGGGTTCAAAGCTCCTTCATTGTTGGCGTAGGAGAATCCCGGGTGATTTCTTGCGGCCGGATTGGACCAATACCCTTGGTTCCCCGCAACATATTGTACTTGCTCCAAGGATCCTTCTCCTTGCTCTCCTCCCGAATACATGGCTTGAGATTGGTCTTGCCAATCACACATTTGGCTCGTCGGCGCGGAGGTGGAAGGGCTTCCTTGGGGCTCCGTGATGAACTTCTCCAATCTCTCCACCACCTTGTGGAGAGAATCAAATTTGCTCGTAAGCTCCGCTACGGCCTTCGCCTCGTAGATGCTAGTTGGCTTTAAGGAGGACGTAGAGTGTCCTCGCTCATCGCCCCATTGTTGGTTATTCGAGGCCATCTCCTCAATTAGGGCCGTAGCTTCCTCGGGAGTCTTTGACAAGATTGCACCATTCGCCGCGGCATCAATAATTTGTTTGGTCCCCGGTTGGAGACCGTTGTAGAAGCTATGCACTAACTCCCAATCTTCTATACTGTGGTGCGGGCATTGATGCTGTAAATCCTTAAATCGCTCCCAAGCTTCATAGAGCGTCTCCTGTGGTCCTTGCTTGAAGGACATGAGAGCGCTCCGGATCTTCACCGTCTTGGATGGTGGATAGAATTTGTCAATGAATGCATCCGCCAACCCGTCCCAAGAGGTGAAAACTCCGTCAGCTTGCGTCCTCAGCCAATAGAGTGCTTTGTCCTTTAGCGTGAAGGGGAAGAGGCGCAGTCTGATGGCATCGATGGGGACCCCCGGCATTTGGAATGTGGCGCACTTCGACAAGAATGATTGGATGTGGTAGTGGGGGTTCTCATGAGCGTTCCCATGAAATGGGTCTTGTTGCATCAAAACCACCAATCCCGTCTTTAGCTCGAAGTTCTTGTCGGCCGCCAACTCCGGCACGGCAATGGATGACGTAGTAGAAGAGGTCTTAGGCCGAAGCCTATCGCGAATAGAAATTATTCTCGCCATCCTCGCCGCCAATTCTTCGGGAGTTTCCGGGTTGGTCATAAACCACCCTTCCGGATATTGTCTCCTTTCCGCTCTAAGTCTCCGCGCGGTACGTTCGATCTCGGGATCGAATAATAAGGCTTCGGGGTCCGCCGTAGATCTCGTGTACATGCACAGGGAAAACAGAGTTTCAAAGAGATGATTAGTACCGTGGAAGGGTTAGGTAGGAATAGTAAAGGAAATAATAATGGTAGAAGAAAATAAAAATAAAAGAAAGAAGTAGCTAGGGTGAAAAAGAATCAAACGCAATCGCCTCCCCGGCAACGGCGCCAAAAACTTGATCGCACCCCGGATACACGTCCTGAGGCGACGGTTGTAGTTTTACCGCAAGCGCACGGTATAGCGGCAAGCGGGTATCGAACACAGGGAGGACGAATGACCGTGCTTGTTCCTAATCAACCTGGCTATTCAAGAGAGATAATTGCCTTGGGCGATCCTGTCACAATCGTCAGACAAAAGTGCGAAATATCAAATCAAATAAAGAACGCCTAGGGAATGGGGAATCCCCGCTACTCACCGCATTTCATAAGAATGGTTCGTCGGTATTAAAATTGCTAGAATGAGAATTCGGATGAACTAGTTGCAACTAAATGTAGAACCAAGCTCACGCTCTCGCGCTATTGTCGGTCTATAGCTTTCCTAGGTTCGGGTCCAATCTCTAGCAAACCCTAGCCTAGAGAAGCTAGCATTAGGATCAACATCATCGTCCAATCGCGCACCGAGCCCAATCTCTTGCAAACTCGGCCCACGATCTAGATTAGGATAGTTCCTACCCGTCCAATCTCTTGCAAACGGGTATCGGCATGGAATTGCACCCGGAAATCCTAGTGTCGGTCCAATCTCTTGCAAACCGATACTTCGAAAATCCGACTCCAACCCAATTCGGATTTCTAGGGCTTCCTATCGAATTGGGATCCAATCTCTTGCAAATCCCGATCGATATGAATTCCTAGCCATCCGTAGTAAATTGATCCCAATCTAATCTCTAACAACGATCCTAGCTCAATTTCTACCAATTCATCACAATCATGAAATAGGGCTTGTAGGGTTCATCCCCACGCCCCAAGACGTGGAGACTACTCACAAATCATAGCAATAGCACAATAATAATCAATGAGATAAACAGTAGAATTCATCACAAATATTGAGATAAACAATAAAAATAGAATTTTTAGGGGAGAGAGATGCAAACCAATGGAGTTCTTCAATTTAATCCAACAAAAATCCAAGTTTTCCCTCTTCTCCAATCACAATAATAAAGCTAAAAAGTAATCTAAAAAGCTGCAAAAAATCTAAGAGATGGCTCCTAAAACTAGGGTAAAAACAGGGCTTAAATAGCCCCAAAAATCGTCCAAAAATCCTGACCAAAACGCCCCTGCACAGCCTGTTTTCCGCAAATTTCGCTACAGGCAGCGCATCACACTCGGCCGAGTGACAAAAGTCGCTCGGCCGAGTGAAAACCCTGTAATTTTCCAGTAAGTCGGGGCTTTCAGGGGTCTTCAGTTCGGAGGCGGCTCGGCCGAGTGAGTTGTCGTCACTCGGCCGATGGCTTCACTGCACTCGGGCGGACGGGGTTTACCACTCGGCCGAGTGGGTCTTCTGAAGCTCAGGTGGCCGAAAAACAGTAACTTCGATATTTTTGAGGGCCTTCGTCTGGGCGCCACTCGGGCGGACATGGTATAGTCACTCGGCCGATGTGGTCTCCGTCGCTCGGCCGAGTACACATGGAAAACGTGTCTGAACGGGTCGGCCGAGCGGTGTCTCGCTGGTCGGCCGAGTGGCTCCTCCACTCGGCCGAGTGGGACACAAAAAATGCCCAATCTGCTTATTTTGGCCTCCTCGTCGCTCCTGCGACGTCCATTCTTCTTCCGCTCCTCTCCAACAGCAAAATACCCCTCGGGGAGGTCGTCGGTGGCCGTCTAGAGTAAGTGCATCTCGAGATCACTCCAAATCGCGCCAAATCACCTGAAATGCGACAAAAACAACAAATCGTGAAAAGCATCGCAATATCGTCGATATATCGTGAAAAACATGATTTGGGCGATCTAAATGGCATGCAAACATGCGGAAAAAAGGTGTAAAATAAGGAGTGATCAGCAAGCGCCCCCACAGGCTCATGTCGAAGGCCACGGCCCTCGTGGCGGAACAGCCGTGGGTCCTCCTTGGAGCGAAATTCCATCCGGTCGGTGGGTTGAATCCTTTGCAGACGACTTAAATACGCGACGGGGCATTGTAAGTGGTAGAGTGGCCTTGCTTCCACGATCCACTGAGATCCAGCCCCTCGTCGCATAGATTCGTCCCCCCCAACAACATAGACCCATCCCCCGCCCCCCAGACAGGCCCCAAGGGTTGGTTCCAACACTTAGACGGATTTTCTCTTCCCCGTCTTGGAGGCACTCCGAAACGTCTTCCACGCACCCCTTCCCCCGGCTGTCATCCGAACGGATGCGTTCTGTATGCGAGGAACGTGCAACTGCGGGAAACTCGGCTCCTCGGACAGCGCCTCGCCCTCGCCCCCATGCGGGGTGCACGGGAGGACGCACCCAACCGTGTCGCTCGGGGCCCTGGCCCGTCCCGCGCGTGTCGGGTGCCGGGACCTCATCGTCGGGAAAAAGAAGTCATCACATGTGAGGTGCAGTCGTGCGAAGGGGATCACTACGACGGTGTCGTCGTGCAAAAAAGAACGGCTGCAGGGGAGAGAACGGGCCACTGAGCTCGGGTTTTGGTACGACGGGAAGCCTCTTCGGAGGAAGGATTTGGATACTGAGCATACGATTTCAAGATATCAGCGCTCAGGACCGGTGGCTACCGCCACCGGCCCACGCTCCTGGGGCCAAATTCCAACGTCTTCTACAGTTTTCGGGCACTTTTTCTATGGTTTTTGGGCACTTTTGCATGTTCGGCACCGCGGTGGGAAAATGCGAGGCTACGGCCCGCGCGGTGGGGCAAAATCACGTCGTCGCATGGCCCGGATCGACGACGGACCGCCAGGCTCGCTCGGACCGCACCGCGGGGGGAAAATGCGGTGCTACGCACGGACCGGTGGGGCCAAACTCCCGCCGCCGCATGGCCCGCATCGACCACAGAAATGCGGGGTTACCGCCCGTGCGGTGGGGCAAAATCCCGCCACCGCATGGCCCGAATTGACGACGGACCGCCGTCCGTGTGCCTTCGGTGGGGAAATGCGGGGCTACGGCCTGTGCGGTGGGGCAAAATCCCGCCGTCGCATCGCCCGAATCGACGACGGACCGCTGTCTGTATGCCCACGGTGGGCAAATGCGGGGCTACGGCCCATGCGGTGGGGCAAAATCCCTCCACAGCGTGGGCCAAACCACCTTCTACGTTGTAAGGGGGTTGTCGCTAAAATTTTGCGAATAGATATCGACGTTCCCTACAAAACCGGTGGCTATCGCCACCGCCCCACGCTCCCAGGGTCAAATTCCGACGTCTTCTATGGTTTTCGGGCACTTTTTTCTATGGTTTTTGGGCACTTTTGCATTTTCGGAATCGCGGGTGGGGAAATGCCCGGCTACGGCCCGTACGATGGGGCAAAATCCCACCGGCGCATGGCCCGAATCGACGACGGACCGTCGGCCGCGTGCCGGCGGTGGGAAAATGCGGGGCCACGGCCCTTGCGGTGGGGCAAAATCCCTCCGCCGCATGGCCCGAAGCGACGACGGACCGTCGGGCACGTGCTGACGGTGGGGAAATGCGGGGCTACGGCCCGTGCGGTGGGCAAAATCCCACCGCCGCATGGCCCGGATCGACGACGGACCGCCGTCCGCGTGCCCACAGTGGGCAAATGCAGGGCTGCGGCCAGTGCGGTGGGGCAAAATCCCTCCGCAACATGGCCCGAATCGACGACGGACCGTCGCATTTACCGAATCGACGACGGACCACCGTCCGTGTGCCGACGGAGGGGAAATGCGGGGCTACGGCCCGTGCGGTGGGGGAAATCCCACCGGCGCATGGCCCGAATCGACGACGGACCGCCGTCCACGTGCCCACGGTGGACAAATGCTGGGCGACGGCCGGTGCGGTGGGGCAAAACCCCACCACCGCATGGCCCGAGTCGACGACGGACCGCCAGTCGCGTGCCGGCGGTGGGAAAATGCGGGGCCATGGCCCGTGCGGTGGGGCAAAATCCCTCCACCGCATGTCCCGAATCGACGACGGACCGCCGGGCACGTGCCGACGGTGGGGAAATGCGGGGCTACGGCCCGTGCGGTGGGGCAAAATCCCGCCGTCGCATCGCCCGAATCGACGACGGACGGCTGCATGTACCGAATCGACGACGGACCGCCGTCCGCGTGCTTACGGCGGGAAATGCGGGGCTACGGCCCGCGCGGTGGGGCAAAATCCCACCGGTGCATGGCCCGAATCGACGACGGACCGCCGTCCGCGTGCCGGCGGTGGGAAAATGCGGGGCCACGGCCCGTGCGGTGGGGAAAAATCCCTCCGCCACATGGCCCGAAGCGACGACGGACCACCGGGCACGTGCCTACGGGGGGGAAATGCGGGGCAACGGCCCGTGCGATGGGGCAAAACCCCACCGCCGCATGGCCCGAATCGACGACGAACCGTCAAATTTACCAAATCGATGACTGACTTCCGTCCGCGTGCCGACGGAGGGGAAATGCGGGGCTACGGCCCGTGCGGTGGGGGAAAATCCCACCAGCGCATGGCCCGAATCGACGACGGACCGCCGTCCACGTGCCCACGGTGGGCAAATGCGGGGCGACGGCCCGTGCCGTGGGGCAAAATCACTCCGTCGCATGGCCCGAATCGACGACGGACCGCCGGCCGCGTGCCGGCGGTGGGAAAATGCGGGTCCACGGCCCGTGCGGTGGGGCAAAATCCCTCCACCGCATGTCCCGAATCGACGACGGACTGCCGGGCACGTGTCGACGGTGGGGAAATGCGGGGCTACGGCCCGTGCGGTGGGGCAAAATCCCACCGCCGCATGGCCCAGGTCGACGACGGACCGCCGCATGTACCGAATCGACGACGGACCGCCGGACACGCACCGACGGTGGTGAAATGCGGGGCTACGGCCCGTGCGGTGGGGTAAAATCCCACCGCCGCATGGCCCGGATCGACGACGGACCGCCGTCCGCATGCCCACGGCGGGCAAATGCAGGGCTGTGGCCAGTGCTGTAGGGCAAAATCCCTCCGCAACATGGGCCGAACCCCCTTTTACGTTGCAAGGGGGTTGTCGCTAAAATTTTACGAATAGATATCGACGTTCCCTACAAAACCGGTGGCTATCGCAACCGCCCCACGCTCCCGGGGTCAAATTCCGACGTCTTCTATGGTTTTCGGGCACTTTTTCTATGGTTTTTGGGCACTTTTGCATGTTCGGCATCGCGGGTGTAACGACCACTTTTCGTTGTACGTTTTTCGTGCACGTGCTTTTGGCCGTGCACGTGTTTGTTTTAGACTTTGTTTGTTTGTGAACACTTTCGTGTGATATGTCGTTGTGAACGTCTCTGAGAGTATTAAATAGTGGCACTATCTTGGAACGACATTTCTCGAGTCGTTTTCCCACAATTTAATCTTACTCGATGAGACGTGACGATTTTCACTTTTGACGGGAGACATTTCTATTTTTAGTTTCGACGTCCTACGTCAAAATTGAGATCCGTCTTTAGTTAGCTCACTCTCGTCAACACGATCACCCCGATATTTATTTTATAATTTTTGGAGTTTATTTGACCACTTTTATATTTTTAGCAAGTTTTATAATATTTTTAATAATCACGTTTTAAATTAATTTCGGCCAAATAAAATTTATTTGAGTTTTAAACGTTTTAAATAATTTTTGAGCCAATTTCCAGCTCATTTGGACCAAGTCAAATCCTTGGGTGAGTTGGAGAAGTTGAGATTCAAATTTTAAATTATTTTAAACTCCTAATCTCATTAGGATTAGCCCTAGACCTAGTCAACCCATATACACTATATAAACAACCTCTAGGAAGACCTATTTTCGCAAGAAAATAACCCTAGCCGCTTCCAAAACGCAAATTTGACGTTGCGACGATTCGTCGCAACGTTGCGACGAACTTCCACCGCACGACCGAGAGAACAGCCCCAAAATCCCCGCTCCGCCCGCTGGCCGCCCCCGCACCCAGCCGCTCCGTATCGCCTCCGCTTGCACCCCGTGTCCGACCGAGAGAGTCTCTCGGTCAGACCGAGAGCATTCCCCGCTGTCTCCCGCATCCCCGCTCCGCACAGCGCCCGCCTTGTCGCCCGCCTTGTCGCCCCGCCTCCGCTAGCGCCTGACCGAGTGGATCGCCCGCCCTCCGCAACGTTGCAACGCTTGCAACGTTGCAGCGCCCGCTCCCCCGCATCCAAGGCGCCCGACCGGTGCTGTCCCCCGCACCGACCGACAAATCTCTCTGCACCAAGGCCCGTACCGACCCCAAGCGCTGCACAGCCCCGCCGCATGAGCCCGACCGATGGAATCCCCCGCATTGGCTGTGTACGACCGAGAGCCATTCATCGCAACCCCGCACCCGTCGCACCACTTGCCTCCGTGGGCCCCCCAAGTTCTCCAGAGGTATTGTGGGTCCCCCATAGGTCCCTAGGACTACTGTGGGCCCCACCTAGGTCCTTTCTCTCCGACGATTCGCCGTGCACGACGTTGCGACACGTCGAAGCCCGTCGTCGCACGTGCTAGCTTTGGAATCTGGAACCGTTGCTCCGGTTAATGCTCTGAACTTTCCAGCGAGAAATCCATATTGGAATCAGGACTTGGAGCGCGTTCTCTTATTCCAACCCCTGGCGTCGCTACCCGACGCCAGTGTAGCTTTCGCATCGTGTTGAGGTAACGCTTTGCACCCCTAGGACCCCCAACCCATTGCCTGCTAATCAAGACTAAAATTGATGTTTTTAAAATGTTTTAAATGTTTTAAATTCACTAATCAAGATTAATAATATGGACTTTAGGCCGGTGGACTTGTGCACGTAGGATAATTGTGATTTTGGACTCTCTTGGACGGTGTGCTCAGACGTTGTACTTGCAGGCAAGTGAAACTTGCCAACTCTTGTGTAGGGCCATGTTTTTAGGCCACTTCCTTGCTTTTAGCGTAAAAGAGACTAGTCAGTGAAATGATAGCTGGCTAGACGCCTACTTGATCTAGTTTGACAACGAAACTAGATCCGTCACCTAAATGATCTAGCTTGACAACAAAGCTAGATCCAACTCTTTAAACTTGTTGATCATGCATACTAAACTGTCATGTTTACTTTCCTTACTGTACGCTTTACTACTTGCCATGTCATGTCATCCACGCATTGAATATTGCATTCGTAGCACACGCTACATACTTGTACTTGCTTGTCCTGGCTAGGTGCACCGCTATGCCATCATGAAAAACACTTCCTGGCTCGTGTTCCAGAAGCGAGCATTACCGTTCGGGGGTAAGGCCCTGGCTCGATACACGTGGGAGTGGTAAGAGTTAAGCGGCCAATCAGCTGGGAGTCTGCCTGATCAGCAACTACAGCGGTAAGGCGTAAACTCTGGGTTTGGGGCGGAGTTAAGCGGCCAATCAGTGTGAAAGAAAGTCATTTCAGCTGTAAGGCGTAAACTCTGCACATGACATGAAAACGTGACTAGAGAAATCCTTGTAAATGTTTATAGTCTTGCCACACTTGTCATGCCATGCTAGTTTACTTGTTGTTTTCTTTACCTGCTGCACTCATACTTTACCTGCCATGTCATTGCATACTTTTAGAACTGCTAGGTTGTTTTGCTTTACTTTCAGTTTCCTTGCACAAGTCTCTTGTAGACTTGCTGACATGTGCCCCTTGCTCTTTTGGGTGTCACATGTTAGACCCTGAGCCAGCGACCGTTGCTGAGTACGTGGTGTTTTGCTGACGCTGAGCCTGAGTCCATGTCTTCCCAGGAGGAGTTTTGCAGACACCGACGACCTTTCTTTGTGACCATGCTGAGTTCTCCTTTTGTTTTAGGTTTTCTGTTAGTTGTCGGTGCGTGGCACCTTTGTTTTATGCGTTGTACTTTTGTTGGCCATGTGTGGGCCTTAGACTCTTTTTCTTTTAGCCTGGTGGCTTTTATGTGATGTTGAAACTTATTTTATGGATATTCTGAGATATCTCTTTTGTCTCATTTCATTATTATTATCTTTGTTTCGTTTGCGTTGCAAGGACCTGCAGTTTTAAAATTTGATTGACGCTTATCGGACTTGCAGCTTTGCAGCTTCAAGTCTGAGCGGACCTTCTCACGCTTCGTCTCCATATTTTTGGGAAGCGGGGCGTGACAGGTTTTGTTGGTGGCCCATGCAGGTCCAGTCTTGCAATTGCGAATTAACGGAACAACGATAATAACAGAATGTCCATTAAATAAATTGCAACATCCGAGTCAGAAGCCCTGAGTCTAGTCGTTTCTTATGACACTAGGTGGTAAGAAGACTTAGTTAGACGTCTGTGCTCGCTATTTAGAGGCCCCTGATTGATAGTTAGACCCCCCTTCTAGCAATTGATTTAATCATCGTAGAAGTTACCTTAGTGGTTCATGTCTACCCCTGACCATATTAGACTTCTAGAATTTCCTTTAGTCGTTCGCTTGGGTTCATCGATTTCGGACCAAGCTGAACGCATTTCTTTACCGTCTAACCTTTAGAAGTCTTAGCGCTTAGTTGGTCGACCGTAGGAGTTTCCGTAGACTTTCCTGATTCATATCCTAGGCGTATGTATGTTTTGATCATCCGACTAATTTCCTTGCCTCGATTCACGAGATCGCCTCATGACGATCGTCGACAATCTTCGAACCTCTCCATTACGAACCTTGAAACTCTTGAAAGTATTTTTCGACTTCCTCCTTTCTGAAGTTTAACCTTGTTCCAAATTTTAATGCACATATACTTATACTTCATCCTCCTTCGTTGATTTAAAATTTTAAAACTTAGTCGGAATTTTTGAACACTAGCTTATAATATTTTCCAGCCTATATTTTTCGTACTTATGTAAATGCGTTGTCCCCTCATATATTAATTTTATTCTGAACCTGTAACGACCACTTTTCATTGTGCGTTGTTCGTGCACGTGCTTTTGGCCGTGCACGTGTTTGTTTTAGACTTTGTTTGCTCGTGAACACTTTTGGGTGATATGCCGTTGCGAACGTCTCTGAGGGTATTAAATGGTGGCACTAATTTGGAACGACGTTTCTCGAGTCGTTTTCCCACAATTTAAACTTACTCGATGAGACGTGACGATTCTCACTCTTGACGGGAGACGTTTCTATTTTTAGTTTCGTCGTCCGACGTCGAATCTGAGATCCGTCTTCTTAGTTAGCTCACATTCATCATCACGATCACCCCGATATTTATTTTATAATTTTTGGAGTTCATTTGACCACTTTTATAATTTTTACAAGTTTTATATTATTTTTAATAATTAATTTATAAATTATTTTCGGCCAAATAAAATTTATTTAAGTTTTAAACGTTTTAAAGAATTTTTGAGCCAATTTCCAGCTCATTTGGACCAGGTCAAACCCTTGGATGAGTTGGAGTAATTGAATTTCAAATTTTAAATCTTTTTTAAACTTCTAATCCTATTAGATTTAGCCCTAGACCAAGTCAACCCATCTATACTATATAAGCAACCCCTAGGAAGACCTATTTTCGCAAGAAATTAGCCCTAGCCTCTTCCAAACTTGAAATTGGACGTTGCGACGATTCGTCGCAACGTTGCGACGTTCAGCAGCCGCACGACCGAAGAAAACCCCCGCAATCCCCCGCTCCGACCGAGGGCAAGCTCCGCATCCGCCCCGTCCGCACCGCTGCAGCAACCCCCGCCCCGTTCCCCCGCTTGACCGATGGATCCCCTCGGTCTGACCGAGAAGCACAGCCCGCATCGCTGCTTCTCCGCATCCCCGCTCCGCACCAAGCCCCGCTCAGCGCCCGCACCGTTCACCCGCATCTCTCCATGCCCGACCGGCCCGCATCTCCGCATCGACCGCTGCTCCGCAACGTTGCAGCCGTTGCAACGTTGCAGCGTTGCGCTCCCCGCATCCAACCCGCACGACCGATGGCCTCCCCCGCTCCGACCGAGAGACCCAGCTTCCGCCCGCTGCTGCGACCGACCAAGCGCTGTGCAGCACCCGCTCCCCAGTGTCTGACCGAGCCACACCCCCGCATTTGGCTGTGTACGACCGATGGCCAATCGTCGCAACCCCGCATCCGTCGCACCACTTGCCTCCGTGGGCCCCCCAAGTTCTCCAGAGGTATTGTGGGTCCCCCAAAGGTCCCTAGGACTACTGTGGGCCCCACCTAGGTGCTTGCTCTTCGAGGATTCGTCGCGTACGACGTCGTCGCACGTCGTAGCCCGTCGTCGCACGTGCGAGCTTTGGAATCTGGAACCGTCGCTCCGGTTGAAGCTCTGAACTTTCCAGCGAGGAAACTATATTGGAATCAGGACTTGGAGCGCGTTCTATTATTCCAACCCCCGGTGTCGCTACCCGACGCCGGTATAGCTTTCGCGTCGTGTTGAGGCCGGTGGACTTGTGCACGTAGGATAATTGTGATTTTTGGACTCATTGGACGGTGTGCCCAGACGTCGAATTTGCAGGCAAGTGAAACTTGCCAACCCTTGTGTAGGGCCATGTTTTTAGGCCACTTCCTTGTTCCTAGCGTAAAAGAGACTAGTCAGTGAAATGATAGCTGGCTAGACGCCTACTTGATCTAGTTTGACAACGAAACTAGATCCGTCACCTAATTGATCTAGCTTGACAACGAAGCTAGATCCAACCCTTAAACTTGTTGTTCATGCATACTAAACTGTCACGTTTACTTTCCTTATCTGTACGCACTTTTAACTGCCATGCATTGCATTCTACATGTCATCCAAGTTGAATATTGCATTCGTAGCACACGCTACATACTTGTACTTGCTTGTCCTGGCTAGGTGCACCCCTACGCCATACTTGTTAAAAACATTTCCTGGCTCGTGATCCAGAAGCGAGCATTACCGTTCGGGGGTAAGGCCCTGGCTCGATACACGTGGGATGGGGTAAGAGTTAAGCGGCCAATCAGCTGGGAGTCTGCCTGATCAGCAACTGCAGCTGTAAGGCGTAAACTCTGGGTGGGGCAGAGTTAAGCGGCCAATCAGTGTGAAAGAAAGTCATTTCAGCTGTAAGGCGTAAACTCTGGGTGGGGCAGAGTTAAGCGGCCAATCAGTGTGAAAGAAAGTCATTTCAGCTGTAAGGCGTAAACTCTGCAAATGACATGAAAACGTGACTAGAGAAATCCTTGTAAATGTTATTAGTCTTGCCACACTTGCCATGCCATGCTAGCTACTTGTTGTTTTCTTTACCTGCTGAACTCATACTTAAACTGCCATGTCATTGCATCATGCTAGAACTGCTAGGTTGCTCTTACTTGTACTTTCAGTTTCACTTGCACAAGTCCTCCAGACTTGCTGACATGTGCCCCTTTCTCTTTGGGTGTCACATGTTAGACCCTGAGCCAGAGATCGTTGCTGTGTACGTGATGAGTCGCTGACGCTGAGTCTGAGTCCATGATTGCCAGGAGGATTTTGGTGGACACCGGTGACCTTGCTTTGAGTTTTGTTGAGCTTTATGTTGTTTTAGGCCTTTTGTTAGTTTTGTTGGTGCGTAGCACTGTCGTTGTACTTTGTACTTTTGTTGGCCATGTTTGGGCCTTTAGTCTCTTACTTTTAGCTTGGTGGTTTTTTTCTGTGATGTTGGAAACTTATTTTATGGATATTCTGATATGCTTCTTTTGTCTCATTTCATTATTATTATCTTTGTTTCGTTCGCGTTGCAAGGGCCTGCAGTTTTAAATTTGATTGACGCTTATCGGACTTGCAGCTTTGCAGCTTCAAGTCTGAGCGGACCTTCTCACGCTTCGCCTCCATATATTGGGAAGCGGGGCGTGACAGGTTTTGTTGGTGGCCCATGCAGGTCCAGTCTTGCAATGGCGAATTAACGGAACAACGATGATAACGGAATGTCCATTAAATAAATTGCAACATCCGAGTCATAAGCCCTGAGTCTAGTCGAGTTCTTAGGACACTAGGTGGCAAGGGACTTAGTTAGACGTCTGTGCTTGCTAGTTAGAAGCCTCCGATTGGTAGTTAGACCCCCCTTCTAGCAATTGATCGCCGTAGGAGTTACCTTAGTGGTCCTTGCCTAACCCTGACCATACTAGACCTCCAAAATTTCCTTTTGTCGTTCGCTTGGGTTCATTGATCTCGGACCAAGCTGAACGCATTTCATTACCGTCCAGCACCTTAGGAAGTCTAAGTGCTTAGTTTCAAATCTTTAGTTGGTCAACCGTAGGAGTTTCCGTAGACTTTTCTGATTCATGTCCTAGACGTATGTATGCTTTGACCACCTGACCAATTTCCTCCCCTCGATTCACGAGATCGCCTCATGACGATCGTCGTCAATTTTCGACCCTCTCCGTTACAAACCTGAATCTTCTGAAAGTATTCTTCGATTTCCTCTTTCCCATACTACTTCGTTGATTTAAATTTTTTAAACGTTTGTCGGAATTTTGAACTCTAGCTTATAATATTTTCCCCAGCCTATGTTTTCGTACTCATGTCGTCTTTTCATATATTTTATTCCGAACCGTTTGTCCAATTCGATTTATAATTTTCCTTCTTATTTGTGCCATTTGAATAATACATCGTGTTTACTTTTAATATACTCTTCAAGCCACATGGAATTTCAGATTTCAGCAAGTTGGTTTTTGCTTGTCGCTCTCACTAGTTCAGATTTTTGCAAAATTACTATTTTCATAACCGCTTCCTGCTTTAGACCCTCCCTGATTTGATTTTAAAGATTTGCTATTCGATTCTGATAATTCTTATGCTAAGTTACTACTATTTTCTTTCCGCTCACCATACACGCTTTTAGAAAAAAAAAATTTCTAAACCAAATTGAATTTCAACTATTTTTATAACCGTGCCAGACTTGTTGTGCTCGTATATTAAGAACCTTGTGTAAATCAGTTTTACGTTTCCTGGCAAACCTTGGTTTTCTAAAAAGTAGTTTCAAATTGACTATCTTCAATCTTCCATAGCCTAAAAGTTTCGAAAGCATTTCACATGAGTTTAAATCTTCCGCTACTTGATTTCATTCTTGACCTTCCAAAACTTTTTGGTCAACATTTTATTAAATTACTGACTGATAGAATTTTCTAAACCATGTCCTTGATATTCGCGTAAATGATTTTACTTCCTTTCAAAATGATTTTTAAAACCAATAGGCCATTTTCTATTATTTTGAATGTTCGACTCAAATTTACTTTGAACAACTCTTTTTATCGATCTCCAAATATTTCTTTTCAGACTGGGATTTTAACTTTTGAAGAACGACAGTTTTCTAAATCCACGTACTTTAGCTTATGCTATTCACCCTATTTCCTATTTAAGCATCACTACATCTCCCTTTTCCCTCAACCTAAACATCACCATTGAGTCAATGCTTCGTCTAACCAAGCTGTCTCCTTGTATTCGTCCTATCTGAACTCGTGCTTATCGATCCTTCCCTCGTCACGCTCTCGACCTCTCTTTATTGCTTAGGCCTTAGGGTCCTTCAATGTCTGTGTCAACTCTAGTTGTTAGTAGACCCTTGGACCCTTGTGAGGTTGTCATAGTGCACGTACCTAAGCTGTGTACGTGGGCTTGAATGAGTGTACCCCCATAGTATATTGGTCCTTGCCTATTGTGTGATATATATATATATACTCGGAGTTATTCGTGATAGTATGAAGTTGTTGGGTGTTAGTAGTTATGGATTGTTGTGTGGATAGTTATATTATACTAGGGATGCCCGTGTATATAAGAGTTAGCGTTGAAATATCTAAGTTGTGTATGTAGTAAGAGATACTTATAATGGTTGAAATAAAATGATTGGTAAAGCTATGTGTATGTTAGGTTGTAATAATAATAGGTGGATGTACAGTTAAGAGAGTAGGCCTATTGAGTGACCTATATACTAGTACGAGTGAGTATGTGCTCGTAGGTAGATATATATGGTGCTTATATGTAAGTAGTCATGTTTTGTTGCCTGAGTATATATGTGTTATACATATGGTAGTAGGGTTATAATTTTGATTGGTATTGTTTGCTTTCGCGGGATGTTGCATGCGTGCATACCGTGAGGTATACACGACTATTGCACATCTTAATTATGTATGTATAGATGTGTTAGTATACCAATTATAGGCAGTAGGCTATGGTGCGAATATATATATGTTACATGGGTGTGACTATACGATGAATACGTATGCATGTATTAGGGAGAGTATTATAAATATACGTGTGCTGACGTCTGTATTATTATTATTATGGTATATAGAGTGATTGAACTATGTAAGTATTACCTGACTAAATATTAAGTGTGATTGACCTATGGTATGCATATGGTTGTATTGGTAGATATATATATATATATATATATACATATATATAATGGAGTGGTATTGGTATATGTATGAATGTCGTGTTACGTATATAGAATATTCTAATATGTGTATTGAGTCTCACTCAAGCTTGAGTGGGTATACTCTAAGTATATTGAATGCATGTTTGTAGTCTGAGTATAGCAATGTTTGATGTATGTATAGTGATAGGAGTGTTTGTACCTGGTAGTGCTACACACATGATTGTGGGTCGCTACACCAGTATATAGTTATAGGTGTTGGTCTTGTGGTATAGTTAATTACTAAGGACTTGCCTGTGTGAACGTATGCGTACTAGTTAAAACTAAGTGTGTATGTGTGCTAGTAATATAATGGTATGATTGGTATGCGTAAATGAAATGTTAGCGTGTATGGGAGTGCACCATGCACGGGTAAGTATGTGCTTAGATATAGGTATGGATGACTATGGCATATGTGGCGTGTCGTAAATATAGTTATAGGACCGTACGTGATGTGAATATATGGTGAACTAATTGCATGTAATTGAATGACTATATATTGTGAAATTATAGTAGTGGTGAATGTATATTAGATATAGTGAACTTGATTTAATAATGGTATGGGTGACTATATGTGTTGAGATGCTTGGTATTGGATGAATATTAGAGGGTAGTATACCCTTGATGTTTGTGCATAGGTAGCTACATATAGGCAGAGCGATGATTGTATTGGCTAAGCGTGAAACTATCTTTATATAAGTGTCTGAAATATTGTTTTGTGATTAGGTAGGTAGTAGTTTATAAGGAATGCATGCTTATATATATGATTGAAATACGTGTATGAGTTGACTGGTTACAATAGGCATAATTATATGACGTACGTGAATGTAAATATATATACGTGTTGGTAATAATAATGTTTGACTACCTAGTGCATACATGAGCACTTGTAATGAATATACTTGGTTTGAAATATAATGTGACTTGATTTGGGGTAGTTATTAGAGCGACTAGATATATTAGAAAGTCCGAGGACGGACTTTATTCTAAGGTGGGGAGGATGTAACGACCACTTTTCATTGTGCGTTGTTCGTGCACGTGCTTTTGGCCGTGCACGTGTTTGTTTTAGACTTTGTTTGCTCGTGAACACTTTTGGGTGATATGCCGTTGCGAACGTCTCTGAGGGTATTAAATGGTGGCACTAATTTGGAACGACGTTTCTCGAGTCGTTTTCCCACAATTTAAACTTACTCGATGAGACGTGACGATTCTCACTCTTGACGGGAGACGTTTCTATTTTTAGTTTCGTCGTCCGACGTCGAATCTGAGATCCGTCTTCTTAGTTAGCTCACATTCGTCATCACGATCACCCCGATATTTATTTTATAATTTTTGGAGTTCATTTGACCACTTTTATAATTTTTACAAGTTTTATATTATTTTTAATAATTAATTTATAAATTATTTTCGGCCAAATAAAATTTATTTAAGTTTTAAACGTTTTAAAGAATTTTTGAGCCAATTTCCAGCTCATTTGGACCAGGTCAAACCCTTGGATGAGTTGGAGTAATTGAATTTCAAATTTTAAATCTTTTTTAAACTTCTAATCCTATTAGATTTAGCCCTAGACCAAGTCAACCCATCTATACTATATAAGCAACCCCTAGGAAGACCTATTTTCGCAAGAAATTAGCCCTAGCCTCTTCCAAACTTGAAATTGGACGTTGCGACGATTCGTCGCAACGTTGCGACGTTCAGCAGCCGCACGACCGAAGAAAACCCCCGCAATCCCCCGCTCCGACCGAGGGCAAGCTCCGCATCCGCCCCGTCCGCACCGCTGCAGCAACCCCCGCCCCGTTCCCCCGCTTGACCGATGGATCCCCTCGGTCTGACCGAGAAGCACAGCCCGCATCGCTGCTTCTCCGCATCCCCGCTCCGCACCAAGCCCCGCTCAGCGCCCGCACCGTTCACCCGCATCTCTCCATGCCCGACCGGCCCGCATCTCCGCATCGACCGCTGCTCCGCAACGTTGCAGCCGTTGCAACGTTGCAGCGTTGCGCTCCCCGCATCCAACCCGCACGACCGATGGCCTCCCCCGCTCCGACCGAGAGACCCAGCTTCCGCCCGCTGCTGCGACCGACCAAGCGCTGTGCAGCACCCGCTCCCCAGTGTCTGACCGAGCCACACCCCCGCATTTGGCTGTGTACGACCGATGGCCAATCGTCGCAACCCCGCATCCGTCGCACCACTTGCCTCCGTGGGCCCCCCAAGTTCTCCAGAGGTATTGTGGGTCCCCCAAAGGTCCCTAGGACTACTGTGGGCCCCACCTAGGTGCTTGCTCTTCGAGGATTCGTCGCGTACGACGTCGTCGCACGTCGTAGCCCGTCGTCGCACGTGCGAGCTTTGGAATCTGGAACCGTCGCTCCGGTTGAAGCTCTGAACTTTCCAGCGAGGAAACTATATTGGAATCAGGACTTGGAGCGCGTTCTATTATTCCAACCCCCGGTGTCGCTACCCGACGCCGGTATAGCTTTCGCGTCGTGTTGAGGCCGGTGGACTTGTGCACGTAGGATAATTGTGATTTTTGGACTCATTGGACGGTGTGCCCAGACGTCGAATTTGCAGGCAAGTGAAACTTGCCAACCCTTGTGTAGGGCCATGTTTTTAGGCCACTTCCTTGTTCCTAGCGTAAAAGAGACTAGTCAGTGAAATGATAGCTGGCTAGACGCCTACTTGATCTAGTTTGACAACGAAACTAGATCCGTCACCTAATTGATCTAGCTTGACAACGAAGCTAGATCCAACCCTTAAACTTGTTGTTCATGCATACTAAACTGTCACGTTTACTTTCCTTATCTGTACGCACTTTTAACTGCCATGCATTGCATTCTACATGTCATCCAAGTTGAATATTGCATTCGTAGCACACGCTACATACTTGTACTTGCTTGTCCTGGCTAGGTGCACCCCTACGCCATACTTGTTAAAAACACTTCCTGGCTCGTGATCCAGAAGCGAGCATTACCGTTCGGGGGTAAGGCCCTGGCTCGATACACGTGGGATGGGGTAAGAGTTAAGCGGCCAATCAGCTGGGAGTCTGCCTGATCAGCAACTGCAGCTGTAAGGCGTAAACTCTGGGTGGGGCAGAGTTAAGCGGCCAATCAGTGTGAAAGAAAGTCATTTCAGCTGTAAGGCGTAAACTCTGGGTGGGGCAGAGTTAAGCGGCCAATCAGTGTGAAAGAAAGTCATTTCAGCTGTAAGGCGTAAACTCTGCAAATGACATGAAAACGTGACTAGAGAAATCCTTGTAAATGTTATTAGTCTTGCCACACTTGCCATGCCATGCTAGCTACTTGTTGTTTTCTTTACCTGCTGCACTCATACTTAAACTGCCATGTCATTGCATCATGCTAGAACTGCTAGGTTGCTCTTACTTGTACTTTCAGTTTCACTTGCACAAGTCCTCCAGACTTGCTGACATGTGCCCCTTTCTCTTTGGGTGTCACATGTTAGACCCTGAGCCAGAGATCGTTGCTGTGTACGTGATGAGTCGCTGACGCTGAGTCTGAGTCCATGATTGCCAGGAGGATTTTGGTGGACACCGGTGACCTTGCTTTGAGTTTTGTTGAGCTTTATGTTGTTTTAGGCCTTTTGTTAGTTTTGTTGGTGCGTAGCACTGTCGTTGTACTTTGTACTTTTGTTGGCCATGTTTGGGCCTTTAGTCTCTTACTTTTAGCTTGGTGGTTTTTTTCTGTGATGTTGGAAACTTATTTTATGGATATTCTGATATGCTTCTTTTGTCTCATTTCATTATTATTATCTTTGTTTCGTTCGCGTTGCAAGGGCCTGCAGTTTTAAATTTGATTGACGCTTATCGGACTTGCAGCTTTGCAGCTTCAAGTCTGAGCGGACCTTCTCACGCTTCGCCTCCATATATTGGGAAGCGGGGCGTGACAGAACCGTACTTTTGCTTTGCCCAATTCGATTTATAATTTTCCTTCTTATTTGTGTTATACGAATGATACGTCGTGTTTACTTTAATATACTTTCAAGACACATAGAATTTCAGCTTTCAGCAAGTTGGTTTTGCTCGTCGTTTTCGCTACTTCAGATTTTTTGCAAAATTACTATTTTCATAACCTCTTCCTGCTTTAGACCCTCCCTGATTTGATTTTAAAGATTTGCTACTCGAACTTGATAATTCTTATACTAAGTCATTATTATTTTCTTTCCGCTCACCATACACGCTTTTAGAAAAAAATTGCTAGACTAAAATGAATTTCAATTACTTTATCCGTACCAGGTTCGTTGTGCTCGTATACTAAGGGTTTTGTGTAAACCAGTTTTAATTTTTTTTGCACATCCTGGTTCCTCTAAAAGAAGTTCCAATCTTGATCGTTTTAAATTTTCTTTCCATGACTTAAAAACTTTGAAAGCGTTTAACACGAGCTTAAATTCTTCAGTTACTTTAATTCCATTCTTTGAATTTTC
This sequence comes from Scilla litardierei, assembly GCA_030789695.1. Lineage (NCBI taxonomy): Eukaryota > Viridiplantae > Streptophyta > Magnoliopsida > Asparagales > Asparagaceae > Scilla > Scilla litardierei. The sequence continues at coordinate 198,465,787 of CM061141.1, forward strand.
AAAATTGTTGCCAAAATTATATTAAATTACTGCCGTATAATATTTTCTAAAAACTACGTCCTTAATATTCGTGTAAATGGTTTTACTTCCTTTTAAAATGATTTTATATAAATCAATAGACCATTTTCCCTTATTATGAATATTCGACTCAAACTTATTTCAACTCGCTTTATCGATCTTCAAATATTTTATACAGATGAGGAATTCCAATTTTTTTTTGAAGTACAACAGTTTTCAATTTTGCGTATTTTAGCTTGTGCTATTTACCCTTTTTCTTTTCCCCCTCCTATATAAGCATCACTACACCCCCCCCTTTTCCCTCAACCTAAACATCACCATTGAGCCAAGTTTCGTCTAACCAAGCTGCCCCCTTGTATTCGTCCTATCTGAACTTGTGCTTATCGATCCTTCCCTCGCCACGCTCTCGACCTCTCTTTATTGCTTAGGCCTTAGGGTCCGTCAATGTCTGTGTCAACTCTTAGTTGTTAGTAGACCCTTGGACCTTTGTGAGGTGTCGTAGTGTACATACCTAAGTTGTGTACGTGGGCTTGAATGAGTATACCCCCCATAGTATATTGATGCTTGCCTATTGTGTTATTTATATATATATATATACACACACACACACACTCGGAGTTATTTGTGATATTATGAAGTTGTTGGTGTGTTAGTGTTTATAGACTTGTGTGTGGCTAGCTATATCATACTAGGGGTGCCTGTGTATATAAGAGCTAGTGTTGGAATATCTAATGGAGTGTATGTAGTTAGAGATACTTGTAATGGTTGGAATAAAATGATTGGTAAAGCTATGTGTATGTTAAGTGTGATAATAATAGGTGAGCTTATATATAAGTGAGTAGGCCTATTGAGTGACCTATATACTAGTACGTGTGAGTATGTGCTAGTAGGTAGATATATATTGTGTTTAGACGTAAGTAGTTATGCTTTGTTGCATGAGTATATAAGTGACATACATATGGTAATAGGGTTATAATTTTGATTGGTACTGCTTGCTCTTACGGGATGTTGTATGCGTGTATACCGTGAGGTATACACGACTATTGCACATCTTAATTATGTATGTATAGGTGTATTAGTATACTAATTATAGGTAGAAGACTATGGTGTGAATAAATATATATATATGTTACATGTGTGTGACTATACGATGAATACGTATGCATGTATTAGGGAGTGTATTATAATTATACGTGTGCTGATGTCGGTATTATTATTATTATAGTACATAGAGTGATTGAACTATGTAAGTATTACCTAACTAAATATTAAGTGTGACTGACTTATGGTGTGCATATGGTTGTATTGGTAGACATATATATATATATATGTTGGAGTGATATCGGTATACGTATAAATGTCGTGTTACGTATATAGAATATTCTGAGATGTGTATTGAGTCTCACTCAAGCTTGAGTGGGTATACTCTAAGTATATTGAATGTATGTCTGAAGTTTGAATATAGCAATGTTTGATGTATGTATAGTGATAGGAGTGTTTGTGCCTGGTTGTGCTACGCACATGATTGTGGGTCGCTACGCCAGTATATAGTTATAGGTGCTGGTCTTGTGGTATAGTTATTTACTAAGGACTTGTTGTGTGAACGTATGTGTACTAGCTAAACTAGGTGTGTAGATGTACTAGAAATATATGATGGTATGATTGGTGTATGTAAATGAATTGTTAGCGGGTATGGGTGTGCACCAAGCACGGGTAAGTATGTGCTTAGCTATAGTTATTGGTGACTATGATATATGTGGCGTGTCGTAAATACAGTTATAGGACCGTACGTGATGTGAATATATGGTGAACTATTTGCATGAATTTGAATGACTATATATTGTGAAACGATAGTGGTAATGAATGTATATTAAATATAGTGAAGCTTGATTAATAATGGTATGGTGTGACTACATGAGTTGATGTGTTTGGCATTGGATGTGTTCTAGGGATTATTAGAGGGTAGTATACCCTTGATGTTTGTACATAGGTAGCTACCTATAGGTAGAGCAAGGATTGTATTTGCTAATGTGTGAGACTATCTTTATATGAGTATCTGAAATATTGTTTTGTGTTTAGGTAAGTAGTAGTTATATAAGGGATGTATGCTTATATATATGATTTAAATACATGTATGAAATTGACTGACTATAATAGGTATAAGTATATGACGTATGTGAATGTATATATATAGGTGTTGGTAGTGTTAATGTTTGACTACCTAGTGCGTATATGAGCACCTGTAATGACTATACCTGGTTTGAAATATAATGTGACTTGATTGGGGTAGTTATTAGAGCGACTAGATATATTAGAAATTCAGAGGACGGACTTTATTCTAAGGTGGGGAGGATGTAACGACCACTTTTCGTTGTACGTTTTTCGTGCACGTGCTTTTGGCCGTGCACGTGTTTGTTTTAGACTTTGTTTGTTTGTGAACACTTTCGTGTGATATGCCGTTGTGAACGTCTCTGAGAGTATTAAATAGTGGCACTATCTTGGAACGACATTTCTCGAGTCGTTTTCCCACAATTTAATCTTACTCGATGAGACGTGACGATTTTCACTTTTGACGGGAGACGTTTCTATTTTTAGTTTCGACGTCCGACGTCAAAATTGAGATCCGTCTTCTTAGTTAGCTCACTCTCGTCAACACGATCACCCTGATATTTATTTTATAATTTTTGGAGTTTATTTGACCACTTTTATATTTTTACCAAGTTTTATAATATTTTTAATAATCACGTTTTAAATTAATTTCGGCCAAATAAAATTTATTTGAGTTTTAAACGTTTTAAATAATTTTTGAGCCAATTTCCAGCTCATTTGTACCAAGTCAAATCCTTGGGTGAGTTGGAGAAGTTGAAATTCAAATTTTAAATTATTTTAAACTCCTAATCTCATTAGGATTAGCCCGAGACCTAGTCAACCCATCTACACTATATAAATAAGCTCTAGGAAGACCGATTTTCACAAGAAAATAACCCGAGCCGCTTCCAAAACACAAATTTGACGTTGCGACGATTCGTCGCAACGTTGCGACGAACTTCCACCGCACGACCGAGAGAACAGCCCCAAAATCCCCGCTCCGACCGTTGGCCGCCCCCGCACCCAGCCGCTCCGCATCGCCTCCGCTTGCACCCCGTGTCCGACCGAGAGAGTCTCTCGGTCAGACCGAGAGAATTCCCCGCTGTCTCCCGCATCCCCGCTCCGCACAGCGCCCGCCTTATCGCCCGCCTTGTCGCCCCGCCTCCGCTAGCGCCTGATCGAGCGGATCGCCCGCCCTTCGCAACGTTGTAGCGCCTGCTCCCCCGCATCCAAGGCGCCTGACCGGTGCTGTCCCCCGCACCGACCGACAAATCTCTCCGTACCAAGGCCCGCACCGACCCCAAGCGCTGCACAGCCCCGCCGCATGAGCTCGACCGATGGAATCCCTCGCATTGGCTGTGTACGACCGAGAGCCATTCGTCGCAACCCCGCACCCGTCGCACCACTTGCCTCAGTGGGCCCCCCAAGTTCTCCAGAGGTATTGTGGGTCCCCCATAGGTCCCTAGGACTACTGTGGGCCCCACCTAGGTCCTTTCTCTCCGACGATTCGCCGTGCACGACGTTGCGACACGTCGAAGCCCGTCGTCGCACGTGCTAGCTTTGGAATCTGGAACCGTTGCTCCGGTTGATGCTCTGAACTTTCCAGCGAGAAATCCATATTGGAATCAGGACTTGGAGCGCGTTCTCTTATTCCAACCCCTGGCGTCGCTACCCGACGCCAGTGTAGCTTTCGCGTCGTGTTGAGGTAACGCTTTGCACCCCTAGGACCCCCAACCCATTGCCTGCTAATCAAGACTAAAATTGATGTTTTTAAAATGTTTTAAATGTTTTAAATTCACTAATCAAGATTAATAATATGGACTTTAGGCCGGTGGACTTGTGCACGTAGGATAATTGTGATTTTGGACTCTCTTGGACGGTGTGCTCAGACGTTGTACTTGCAGGCAAGTGAAACTTGCCAACTCTTGTGTAGGGCCATGTTTTTAGGCCACTTCCTTGCTTTTAGCATAAAAGAGACTAGTCAGTGAAATGATAGCTGGCTAGATGCCTACTTGATCTAGTTTAACAACGAAACTAGATCCGTCACCTAAATGATCTAGCTTGACAACGAAGCTAGATCCAACTCTTTAAACTTGTTGATCATGCATACTAAACTGTCATGTTTACTTTCCTTACTGTACGCTTTACTACTTGCCATGTCATGTCATCCATGCATTGAATATTGCATTCGTAGCACACGCTACATACTTGTACTTGCTTGTCCTGGCTAGGTGCACCCCTATGCCATCATGAAAAACACTTCCTGGCTCGTGTTCCAGAAACGAGCATTACCTTTCGGGGGTAAGGCCCTGGCTCGATACACGTGGGAGGGGTAAGAGTTAAGCGGCCAATCAGCTGGGAGTCTGCCTGATCAGCAACTACAGCGGTAAGGCGTAAACTCTGGGTTTGGGGCGGAGTTAAGCGGCCAATCAGTGTGAAAGAAAGCCATTTCAGCTGTAAGGCGTAAACTCAGCTCATGACATGAAAACGTGACTAGAGAAATCCTTGTAAATGTTTATAGTCTTGCCACACTTGTCATGCCATGCTAGTTTACTTGTTGTTTTCTTTACCTGCTGCACTCATACTTTACCTGCCATGTCATTGCATACTTTTAGAACTGCTAGGTTGTTTTGCTTTACTTTCAGTTTCCTTGCACAAGTCTCTTGTAGACTTGCTGACATGTGCCCCTTGCTCTTTTGGGTGTCACATGTTAGACCCTGAGCCAGCGACCGTTGCTGAGTACGTGGTGTTTTGCTGACGCTGAGCCTGAGTCCATGTCTTCCCAGGAGGAGTTTTGCAGACACCGGCGACCTTTCTTTGTGACCATGCTGAGTTCTCCTTTTGTTTTAGGTTTTCTGTTAGTTGTCGGTGCGTGGCACCTTTGTTTTATGCGTTGTACTTTTGTTGGCCATGTGTGGGCCTTAGACTCTTTTTCTTTTAGCCTGGTGGCTTTTATGTGATGTTGAAACTTATTTTATGGATATTCTGAGATATCTCTTTTGTCTCATTTCATTATTATTATCTTTATTTCGTTCGCGTTGCAAGGACCTGCAGTTTTAAAATTTGATTGACGCTTATCGGACTTGCAGCTTTGCAGCTTCAAGTCTGAGCGGACCTTCTCACGCTTCGCCTCCATATTTTTGGGAAGCGGGGCGTGACAGCGGGTGGGGAAATGCCCGGCTACGGCCCGTGCGGTGGGGCAAAATCCCACCGGCGCATTGCCCGAATCGACGACGGACCGCCGGCCGCGTGCCGACGGTGGGAAAATGCGGGGCCACGGCCCTTGCGGTGGGGTAAAATCCCTCCGCCGCATGGCCCGAAGCGACGACGGACCGCCGGGCACCTGCTGACGGTGGGGAAATGCGGGGCTACGGCCCATGCTGTGGGGCAAAATCCCACCGCCGCATGGCCCGGATCGACGACGGACCGCCGTCCGCGTGCCCACGATGGGCAAATGCAGGGCTGCGGCCAGTGCGGTGGGGCAAAATCCCTCCGCAACCTGGCCCGAATCGACGACGGACCGTCGCATTTATCGAATCAACGACGGACCGCCGTCCGCGTGCCGACGGAGGGGAAATGCAGGGCTACGGCCCGTGCGGTGGGGGAAAATCCCACCGGTGCATGGCCCGAATCGACGACTGTCACGCCCAGCTTCCCATTGTACTTGGGAGCGAGGACGCGACGAAGGTCCGCATGTGCTTAAAGCAAGAAGGAGGTATTTTTTTTCTTTTTTCTCTCCTCCTTGGTTTAAGCACATTACGCGTTTGTGTGATAACATCCTGCATGTTCTTCCATGCGACTCAAACAACACAGATAAATCTTGTTACAATCTTAATGTCTCAAAAATGAATACAACAAAAGGGATGTAAAAGAGAGAGGGTCATATAGCCCATACAAGTTTTGGGAGATACAACAATTACAAAGATATTGCATAGGTACGAAGCTTCTCAGCGGGAAAGCTCAGCGGCAAGGTGCTCCTGGTCAACATGCTTAGTCTCTAAGCAACTCCTCTGCAAACCTGTCTACTACCTGACGTATATTTCACAAGACAAGAAATATACGTCAGCGAGGGTCGCTCGGCAAGATTTAAAGCATTAAGTATAAAAGGCCCTCGGCAAGGTTTTCAAAATCATTTCATGATTTCAATAATTTAAACATAACAGCGTAAGAAGCAATGAGCATGACAAGAGTGGTGTACAAAGTAATGAACATGACAAGTGTAATGTGTACAGAAATGAGCATGGCAGGTGTATGTGTGTACAGCAATAAGCATGGCAAGAGTGATGTGTACAACAAATAACATAGCGAGTGTAATGTGTACGGCAGTTATCATGGCAATTGTGTGTGTACAGCAGTAAACATGGCAAGTGTGTGTGTTTATCAAATAACATAACAGTTCTAAGCAAGTTGAAATAAAGTAATGACTTGGCAATTTGTAATTTCACGTCCGTGTTTCTATTCACTCCTAGGGTTCCCGCCTTTAAGACGTGATGAGTATGTTATTCTTCACGCGGGGGGTATAATCGCGATTGATACTAGCCCACCGTATAGGTGGTGCTCTTGAAGACATGACCCCTACATACGCTTAGTAGCCGTTCAACCCTAACCCCACCCAAAAGTTTTCCGAAACACGAGCCGGCCTAGTCGTATTACAAGCACGAAGTTGTCAACTCACATGACATCACGATTTCACTATTTCGCCTCTTGGGCGCATGAATTCATAATTTCACGATTTCACGTATTCCATCATTATACATTCCAACAATAACCGTTCAATCAAAAGTGTGCAAGCATGCTGTGTAACATGACATGAATCAAAACAAAGCATTTCTTGACATAGCGGTTAAATGTAACGATATTTAAAAAAGTTATAAAATGCACACTTGCATATCAGAATGACTCAGGTCAAAGAAATTAAAAACAACGGTTTCAAGATTTGTAAAAAGTGCAATTGCCTGATTTGACGATTTGGGTGCTCAGGTAATCACGATGGAAGGCGTTTTATATCTGCGTCGTTAGGTCCATAACATCAAGTTAGAAGTTATTAACTCAACTAGATTTATTATTAGGTCTAACTTCTTAACGATGTTTTTTTCCTAGAACCACTATTATTATCTTTTTATAACAACTCATACATTAAGCTAATATATAAATGTATTCTTACTACTCTTATATATGTAAGCATATAATTTATATAACCTGCTGAGATACTATAAACATCTGTTAACTAACATAATAAATTGTTTAATGAAACAGAAGGCTTCAGAATTATATGTAGTACTACGCATGCATATGACAATACATATTTGAGACACTTGATCATAAAAATTATATATAAAACTTGTATATAAATAGTTCTGACAGTACCCCTATGAGTTGTCTTAACAAAGATATAGACCTGACACTGTTCAAGTATTGAACCCACATGTGATAAGGTACAATAATTAACTGTCATAGTAATATAATAGCTAAGTGTACTAACATACAAATTTTATATAATAAAACCCACTTACAGATGTTTTCGTTGTGTTGGTTCGCGTGGCAAGCAGGAGTGGCAGCGGCGACGACGTGATCTGTGAGGCGTGGCGTAGATGGAGTAGGGGTGCGACGGATCCGTCTGGCGGTGATCTCTCAGGCGGCTACCAGATTCGAGCGTGCGTCGATGTTGAAGAGGGGAGGAAAATCGTTGCCGGCGGATGACTGAGCGGTACTCGGGGTTTCGTGCGGCCTGAACGAGGAGAGGAGCGGCGGTTTGCAATGCGAGGTCGCCGATGAGGGGGGGGGTCGGACTGGGTGGCGGATGTTAGTGGCGAGGGACGGCGGGGGATGAGATCACCGACGAGTCCCTTGTCGCGTTGGGGAAGAGGAAACAGGGGGGAGGGGCTCGAGTGGGTGGCAGCTGGGCCGGCTGAAGGAGGAAGGGCGGCGGCCCGAGGAGACTGAGGTCGGAGCTTGGGGTGTTAGCGGGGAGATGTGCTGTCGGGAAGTTGATCGGAGGGAAGGAGGAGGAAGGGTTGGCGTTGGGGGGTGTTTGCTGACGGGTGAGAGGTCGGGGCAACTCGAGGGTAGCGGCCTGGGAGCTTGTCGAGTAGGGGAGGTCGGCGATGAGAGGTGATCGCCAAGGCCGTCGTAAGAAGGAGCGGTGGCTTCAGAGCGGTGAGGAGATGGGCGGTGGCTGAGCGGCAAAGAAACGCCCTGAGTGTGTGTGTTTTTTTTAAGAACAGGAAAGGGAGCGACGTGCGACAGTTACGGGCTGATGGGGAGACGTGGCCGCTTGCACAGGGAAGAACATGAAGTGAGGGGGGTTGTTATGATAAGAAAAACAAATAGGTTTAATAATTGACCTCAAATGAGTTTGATTTGTTTGTTTACAGATTTCGAAATGATAACAGTATTCTTAACAAAAAAATATTATTAAGGGGGAAATAATATATGTTTATTATTATTAGGTTGGTATGTTTAAACCAAGTAAGTATACAAAGATTCCCCCCTTTTAACCGTTAGATGATTATTATAGTTAGATGTTTAAAAAATCTCAGTTAGGATTTGATTTGGAGTATTAATATAAGACTCATTAAGATATCATGCGATCATGATAAACATTTTAGTTAAGACATTTAGAAATATTAGGATTTAGAACCAATCAACTTAAGATTAGATCGGGGGATCGGCTTGCTTATGATTTGATATATATATATATATATATATATATATATATATATATATATATATATATATATATATATATATATATGTATATATATTAATAAAAACCAGTTTGATAAATCAATTTGCACGTTGAAAGCTCCAACATTGAAAACCCTTTCCTCTTTCTTTTTTTATAATATATATAAGGCTGGCTTCTGTGCGTTCAAATGCTTTCATTTGAAACTTTTAATATATGATAATATATATAATATTCATATATATATATAGTAAGCTAATATCGGATTATTACGAATCTGTGCCCCGACATCCAAAAATTAGAAAGAAGATAATGGGGCGATCGCGCCTCCGGGAGGATCGTGGATATGGGGTCCGGTCAAGCGTCAGAGCTGTGGAAACTTATTGTTAAAGTAATTTAGATTTGATAAGCTAAGATGATTAGATATTATAGTTATTCAAATTATCATCTATTTAAGATATTTAGCTGTGGTAATATGAGATCTTGGTCGAGATATTTGATCTGTTTAGTCAAGATTTAGACATGTTTCGGATGGTCCGTCAAGTTACTTGGATTAAGATTTGGTTTATGAAATTGATTTGGGATAAATAAATCCAGTTTCATAACATTGAGTAACATTTATTCAGACAAGATATCCTGATTAGGAAGATCAACTCTGCAAGATTTGCTTCGGAGGGTCGGCCTAACCGGGAATTGGTTAGGAGAGATCGATTTGATTAAGACCTAGGATTTACTACGTTCACGGTCTGATTTAGAAAATTGGTGTAGTTAAGATTAGCTACAATTGGGAGGATCCGACAAGATGTTTAGATCGGGATCAGATTGGATGATCGATTCGGTTAAAGTATTTCTCTTGATTGGTAAGATCCGTTTGGCTAGGACAATTAGACGATCACGATATTAAAGTTATTAGGATTTGGTCTGTTAGGATTTCATTCGTATAAAAGATACGATTTGTTAAGATATTAGGAGCGAGTTTATGATTTAGTAAGATCATTTAAGATTCGATCGCTCTTGATTTGGAAATCGATCCGGTTAAGATCAACATCGATAAGATGTTTAGATTTGGCTTGAATGATTCGTCAAGATATTTGATTTTGGAAAATTGAGTTGATTAACCCGATTAAGATTGGGTTGGGGGAGTTCGATGTGATCAACTTATTATTACGATATAGAGTTGGTACATATTGTTGCGTAAGATATTTAGAGTTAAGATTTGGAGATCAGATAGGATCAATTGTTAGGATTCGTTAGGTCATTTGATCGATTTATGAAACGTATTAAGATTCGGATTAGAAAATCGATATACGTTAAGACATTTAGATCTGGTAGCTAGTTTTGATTAAGATGAGATTTGAGGAATCATCTGATCAGGATAATCGGATTATTATGATCCCACCTTTACAATCAACATCAACCAACTTAAAGGAGATATTATCGCGGTCGCTAAGTTGCGTTCTCAAACTATGAAAATAATAATACCAAATAAACTCGTACACTAATACTCAAATAAATCACTATACTAATCGAATACATACGAGATACGTATATACGGAAACAGGCCGTTACATCCTACCCACCTTATAAAAAATTCCGTCCTCGGAATTTAATAAAGCTGACGTGGGATGTAACGACCGACAGAATCAAATGGGTCTCTGTAACGACTGCTTTTCATGTATCTGGATTTAATATAATATAATATTTGTTTTGGTGGATTTTCTCCTCATGTGTGGTTTTCGTCTCCGTAGCTTTCATTTTCGATCGATTCGTCGTATTTTCTCGTTTTTTCCTTAGGATCGTCGATTTCGAAGTATGTCACTCGTGACGGACTTCATAACGGTCGTATCTGACTATTAGATCAAGCCTAGGAGTCTTAGGAATCGATCCCGGGGCCCCGCGCTCCATATCGGAACTTTTTGTGCTCATTAGCCGGTATAAGAAGGGGCACCGACCGACTAGATGACGATCCAGTCGGTCGACAATCCTTCTTGGACCGACTAGTTAGCTTTCTAAATTATTCAGGAGTTACTGTTTATCGTTAGTTGGTCTAAGAACGTTGGTTGACCGACTAGGTTGCAAACTAGTTGGTCGGCAATGCTTCTTTAACCGACTAACACATCAGCTTATTTTTGTATCAGTTATTGTTTACCCTTAGTCGGTCTAAGAACGTTCATCAACCGACTAGATGCTAAACTAGTCTGTCAGCTTTTGTTCATGGACCGACTAACTCTAAATCCTATTTTCGTTCAGGAGTTACTGTTTACACTTAGTCGGTCTGCGTTGGTTGACCGACCGACTAGTTGCCAAACTAGTCGGTCAGTGGTTGCTCTTTGACCGACTAACCAGTGTTGAAACCCTAATTTCTGGGCAGCCGCCAGCCCAACCTATTTAAACCCAACCCAAACGTTTTCTTCTTCCCCAACACGACCCAAAACCCTAAAATCTCCCCCCTTGAGCCCCCATCTTCCTCCAAGCTTCAATCCTTCATTCCAAGCCCTAAATCCATCATCCAAACCATCCATCCACTCTATCTACCTCTCATCTTCCCCAAAATCTCACCAAAATCCATCAAAATCCCCAAATCCCCCAAAACCCTAGTTTCCCCAAACTTCTCCATTTGCTTCCAGATCTGATCCTAGGGTTCCCCGGAGTGTTTCTTCCGCCTCCTCTCGGTAAGAAATCGATCTACCGTTGTTTTTATAACCTATTTATAATTTTATGAGACCCTAATAAATTTCATGTTGTTTGGTGTTTGTTTCCCCCATAACAGCGATTTCCCCGTAGAATAGCATCCGTGAGACGAAGTGGTCGTCATCCCCGGTGCTAGGCAAGTGAAACTTGCCACTTAGGGTTTAGGCCATGTTTTAGGCCATTTGCTTGTTGTAGGCGTAAAAGAGGCTAGGCGACGAAATGATACTCGCCTAGGCGCAAATTGGGGAACTAGATTGACAACGAAGCTAGTTCCGACATTTAGCATGTTGCACAACTACCATGTCATGTTTACTTTCCACTAACGGTACGCAAATTAATTGTCATGTCATTGCATTCTTTAAGTGTTTCTGTGATTGCGTAGCTTCGCTACAATGCTTGTGTTCCTGGCTCGTGTTCCAGAAGCGGGCCATGTGTTGGTTGATAGCCAATGCCCGAATTGCGTGTTCCCGGCTAGGTGCACCCCTACGCCAAATGTTTAAGAATGCGAGCTCATGTGCGGGGCAACCCCAGGCTCACTAGCTGAGCTTCATGTGCGGGGACCCTGGCTCCATTACGTGTGGGTATTGGGGGTAAGAGTTAAGCGACCAATCAACTGGGAGTCTGCCCGATCAGCAACTGCAATGGTAAGGCGTAAACTCTGGGTTTGGGGTAGTTGTTAAGCGGCCAATCAGCGAATGTGAAACCATTCAGCTGTAAGGTGTAAACATCTACAAAACAACGTGAATAGTGAATCGATTGAGATTGATAGTAGCGTGGCTACTCTTGTCTTGTCTTGTCCCGATGATTGTTCTCTTGTACAAATTGTCTTGCCATGTCTTGATTGTGCACTCATGTTATAACTGCCATGTCATGCATACTAAACTGCTAGGTTGCTAGTTGCCTTACTTTCAGTTTCCTTGCCCAAGTCTTTTAGACTTGCTGACATGTGCCCCTTTACTCTTTTGGGTGACACATGTTAGATCCTGAGCCTGAGTACCATGTTGATGTTGGGGTTTTTTGCGGACCCCCAGAGCTCGGATCCGTATCCGTCCTAAGTTGGACGGACCACGGAGGCACAAAAGCGCAGCGGAAAACCAGAAATCAAAATTTCTACACTAGCTAAACTATTTAGCTAGGCTCTGGGGAGCCAGAACCTAGCCCGATCTATGCCGACTTGGAGTGGGTCTGACCACCCCAAGAAGGATCTACACTAAGCGACTAATTAATAATTACGCTAAAAAACGCTTAATCCACATACCCGGAATCTTGGCCCTGGAGCAGGCAAGATGTACCGCACCGTCTTGAGAAGCTCCTCGTAGCCGAGCCGCGTTGACCCGATCTCCCTGAGCCGCCTCGCACCCTCGCACCGATCCGCCCGAGCCGCTTTCGCCTCCGAGCCGATCACACGCGGTAGAAAGTTTCACTTGAGAAGAACCCGCGTCTTAGACGTCCGGATCAGATCCAAACCCCCTTCGTAGTCGTGCTAGGACTACTCCGGAGAATAGAAAAATTAGAGAGAGAGATTTAGTCGCCGATCGAGCCTGCTCTAAAATTCTGGAGCTACTCGATCGTTGACTGGTGTGTTTTTCAACGAGGAGAGTGCACCCCTATTTATATAGGGAGTGAGCACTCACCCTCTTGTTGCGGGCAATGTGGGACAATCCACATGAGGAGAAAAATTGAATTAAGTCATTTGGCTTAATTTCAATCTTAAAGTTAGCCTTTCACAAAGTCAAACTTTAACTAATTAATTCTCCTCGCATACTAAACTTCAGACACCAAACTAGCTATCAATCAGAAAAGCTTGGAATGGTGAACGCGTAGGAACTGACGGTGACGAATTTCGACTTCGTTTGACCCCTCAAACAATTGCTCAAAGTTTAGCAATTTTCACAAAATTCGTAGCCGTCATTAGGGTTTTCAAAAACCCTAATTGACTTAAGTTGCGGGCGCGCCCGCTAGACTTAGCGGGCGCGCCCGCCCAAGGGGGGAAGGGCGGGCCACCCGCCCGCTGCACAAGCGGGCACGGGCCCGCTGTGCAGCAGGCCGCGCCCGCTTGCAGCGGGCCACGCCCGCTAATGCAGCGGGCGCCCGCCCGCTGCACACAGCGGGCCATGCCCGCTGCTGCAGCGGGCCGCACCCGTTTTGCCCTTGCACATGGGCCTCTTGGCCCGGTGGGTCTAACCCACTTCCCCTTGAACTCTTTCTGCGTTTCTGGGCTCGTTTGAGCTCCGATTTGGACACGGTTTGAACCTGTGTTTAGACCGGGACGATCCCGTCATCCAGGTAACCCTTTCCAACAAGTTTGTTCCTACTAAATTCGTCGTAACTAATTTACAACACGTTTAGTTAAAGTTAGCATCTAATGCAACGTTATGTCCCTATTGCTATTGCGACTAACTTTCACAACTTAACTTGTGAATATCATCAAATGACATTTCTCTCTATTCTATATTCCTATTAATAAGACACGAGTACTACTCGGTGTGAGACCCTACAGCCTGACCTTACTACAGGTTGGGGCTCGAAACCCCTGGACGACGGTCACTACGAGCAGTAGCTGTCGTCCCTGTTTCAGAGTCATCATAACGTGATCGACCCTTTGACAAAAGTATCATAGGGTTTGCATTGGCTGTGTTAGTGATGAATTCCGTTAGCTAAAATCCCTTCGTCAAGACTGTGTTTGATGTTGGCCTAGGGTATGGTTTACTGTCAACCCTATCAGACAACATTTGGTCAGTATACGGCGGTCTTTATTGTATACACGTTGTACTACTTGCAACGTACCCCGACCGAGGATTAACATAAAGACCGTACTGAGCCTATAACACTAACTTCCCTTTAATGGAAGTGACGAATCCCATCTTAGTCACTTACTCACCTAGAGAGCTTCTGGTGCAACCCAACCTAAGATCTTTCATCAGGACTGGTCCTCGAAGCTAGATCATGGGTCTAAGCTATACCGTCCGCTCATAGGTTTGTACAGATGACTTCAGGTCTTAAGGATCAACTAACCTATCATCACCCTAGAGTTATTAAAGACAGATCATTAAAGTTAACCATTTAATAACTCTAACTTGGTCGTTCAGTGAACTCATTCTCCAATGAGCACATGTGTCTCGTCTCCGACTTCAGCAAGTCGTATGACTATGAGATCATCATTACCCGAAGGTAAGACGAAGACACAGTGATCTATCCGATGTGTCGATATCCAGTTCTCGACACATCTATGATCACGAACCGTTTTAGACTTATGTTTCTATTCGGTCTCTCACTTACTCATAATCGAGATCTCATCTAGATATGTAAGGACCTAACTATAAGTCTATGGATATCATCTAAGTATATTAATACAAATCATTTCATACTTAGAATAATACGTACCATATACGGTATGAACAAGACGTATAATCAAGATAAATTGCCTTATGGGCATATATCTTCCTACATCTCCCACTTGCACTTAGGCTATTTATCTCGGTATCTCATGCCGTTATAGCATATCAGTCACTTTAACATTTGACATGGCAAACCTAAGAATGGTTCTACTAATAAGTATCTACAACGAATTTTAATGGATTGAAATTACATCTCTTGATCACACAAGGTTGATCCTTTGAAAAATGATCTGGATCAATTTTCCTAACTTCGTATAGCTAACAGTTGGCTTATACGATTTAGATGTGGGGTCTAACATTTCCGTAAGTCAGTTCTAGCACACTTCACTTTATTGTGTCAATATGTCAAGTACATATTTGACACCCTAAGTCTCTATATATATATATGATTAAATCAAAACAATTTTGACTTAATGATTTATATAGAAGATTCATTAAAGTGAAAAATCCTTTTTACTTAGTCCGGAAAAACGGAACTAAGTATACTTACTTGCTCCCACTGACTTTGAGAATTACCTGGTTAAATTACTTCAACATAATATCTAAATCATATTTAGATTTATGAGCTAAATAACCATTTGGTAAGTGCCTTAGATGGAATGTACAAGTGTCAGATTCGGTTTGACGAATGAGTCAAGTCAAGATCGTTTTAAGGAAACTTTACATTGACTCGTTCAATCAAAACGTCCTACATTGTACTTATTCCTTTAACCACATTTAGTATTAACTCTTTTAATAACTAAATGCAGTTAATCACGAGTTAATATTGATATGCGTATTTATTGTGATTGCTCACAATTTATACGCCCCCTGGAACCTATACTTAACTACTGATTGACTTCAGACATTTAGTCAGCTTCAAAATCAATATTATCGAAGCTATACATCATTATTCGAAAATATACGCAATCATCACAGAAAAGTCACATCCACAGAATTTGAGCCAATTCAATTTCAATTGCAACAATTGAGACATTCATTCCAAAACAACGGGTTCATAAAAGGAACCTTAATTTGTTTATCAAAAATAAACTTTGAGTGCAAAGCACTCATTCATTGTTTTCGATCCTTAAAGATGATACATTTTATTCGAATAAGAAAAATATCATCTCCATCACGATCAGCGTCTCCAGAAGTCTTTGAGCGGTCCCAGCAGCAACTGTTGCTCTAATTGCCGACTGATCTCCGTGCTTCTCTAATCTCCAGTTCTTATCAGCCACCTGTATACAGTACACAGATGTCTATAAGTATCTCATACTATATGAATGGAAATGATTGCATTTAATTGAATTTTAATTTGTACCTGAGGTAGAGGCATCAGTATGCCCCTTCTTCTTCTCTGCAAGATAGATCTTGCAGTTCCTCTTCCAGTGGCCAATCTTGTGGCAATGGAAGCACTCAGATTTCGACGGGGCCCCTTTGTTCTTTTTCTTCCCATTCTTAGCCTTCGCAGGTTGTGGGACCTGCCTCTTCTTCCCTTTGCCTTTCGGCTGGTCGGAAGTAGCAGAGCCAACAACCAGTGCAGCCGGCTTCTTATGAATCTCCTCAAACTGCCGGAGCATATTGAGGAGACCCGGAAGATCCGTCTCAAGGCTGTTCATTATAAAGCCAGTTATAAAAGGCTTGAAATCGGGAGTCAAAGACTTTAGGATAATGTCCGTGGACATCTCATTGTCCAGGATAAATCCTAACTGGGCGGCGTCCTCTACGTACCCGATCATCTTGATAACATGATCCTGTACGGGTTCCGTCCCCATCTTGGTGCCCCAGAGGTTGCTAGTGGCCTCGAACTTGGCAGCTCTTGATCGCTTGCCATACAACTCTTGTGCGTTGAGGAGCATGCTTTGAACATCCATATGTTCATGCTTCCTCTGCAACTCGTTGGTCATCGAAGCCAGAGTAAGGCACCTGGCCTTCTCTGCATCCCTCTGGTACAATTTGTAGGCTTCCTTTTCCTCGTGGGTCGAATCTTCATCCGGCTTATCTGGAGCGTCCTCGAACAGTACGTATCCTATTCCGGCTAGGGAAAGGACCAACTTGATGTTCCTAAGCCAGTCTTTGTAGTTCGTTCCATCCAGCACGTTCTTCTCAACCATGTATCTAAGTCCCGAATACATTCTGTATTTTATAGATACTTTAGTTAGTATATGTTCGTAGTATAGTTTTAATGGTTTTAATAAAACTATATTCTCCCACTAAATTTATTTAAAGCCATAATAATAAACAATTTATTATAAAATAATATTTGTGAGAGAGGGATCCGACTACCGTGAGTCTGACAACCTTGAGTGTATCTCAACAAGTTGTCCGACTCTGCAGTCGGTAGACGAACTTGTCGTCAATCATATTTACTATGATTCCCTATCGATTTTTAACCCCTAGTCATTTGTGATCATGAGTGTGCTCAACCGGATCACAATGGCTAGCCTAGTCGGACCCTTGTTTTCGTGTCTAGCCTGACTTGCCCCTTTGCTCGGTGTATGCACGACGCGCCGGTTTGGGTCAGGTCTTAGACTACATTCTTGGTTAGACTTACGCCGAAGCTCGAGGGATGAGACAACAGTTTCAGTCAGGTTAAGATGTCAATCAAGAAATCGGTTTCTATAAGATTGACATGTCACGGCTTGAGTGTAGCTCAACAACCGGAACATGTTTCTTACAGTTGCCAACTCCTAAAACAAGGAGGGCTACGATTTATCTTGAACAAGATTATTATCGTATTGACTTAGGTATAGTCGATGGACTTACATAGTCATGAATCGACTCCTTGCGGTCCAGCGGACGCGGCCAGGGAATTGACTAAGCCAGGACCACTTGTTACCCAGTCTAGCTAGGTTGGTCCAAAAACTTTAGCCAAGCACATTGACCGACATCATGATCCATTGAAGGAGTTGTCATCAATCTTATGTTTTCCAAACAACTAAATGGCTTTTAATTAAAAGAACTAGTTAATCCTTATCAACTAGTGGATCCTAAAATTCAAAATTTTTCAGATTGGTTGAACATCTTTTATTAAGTCATTATCAACTATAAGGTTCAACGTTCAACTTACTACCCCAATCTTATTAGGATTTTAATAAAACAATTCAACATTATTGTCATTTGCGAAAATCATTATTTAAACATTTTAATGAAATGATTTACAAACAAAGGGACTACCCTAATCAGGTATTAGGTTCAATGTTGTTTTGTTTTATCAAACATAACATGTCACTATCATGTTTTAATGGCTAACCTAACAAGGTTTGTGAATACATTATTCAACATGAAATGAAGCAACTAACTTTATCCACATAAAAGAGAGTTTCATTTTTAGTGACATATAAAATGTATTTGCAAGTTTAAAATTATCTATATATAATACAAACATGCAAATCTAAATTTTAACACTTTAAAATTAAAGATTAAAATTTTTAAAGTCTCCCAAAAATTTTATCGCATAAAACTAGGTCGTTCAAAATTATCTAATAATTTTAAACCTAGGCCTTAAAAATATTAACCTTACTTCTAAAATTAAAATGTCACAAAATAATTTTAGAAACCTATATGTAACAAAAAGAAAATAATTTATGCTTCATCTCATGAAATAAAATCATTTCTATACTTACATATATTTAAAATAATTTTAAAACCTTTTTTAAAAAATTTTTAGAAATCACTTAGAAGCTTTCAAATAAAGTTTTTAAAGACTTCTAACTTTATGTAACTAAAGAAAAATTCTTAAATTTAAAAAATAAAATTTTTCTAAAGATTACATAAACATTAAATACTCTTTTAAAAATTTTTAATGTTTCATATAAAAAAAATTTAATAAAGTATTTAAAACAAAGGAGACTACTTTTAGATTTATCGCATAAAAATAATATGCTCCAAAATTAAAATAATTTTCCGTGTTGCAAAATTAATTTTGAAACACAAAATTATTATCAAAACTAAAAAAAAATTTTGAACATGCAAGCTAAGCATTTTTAATAAATTAAAAAATCGCTATAGTAGATCTATAGCATAACCGTGGCTCTGATACCACTGTTGGGGTTTTTTGCGGACCCCCAGAGCTCGGATCCGTATCCGTCCTAAGTCGGACGGACCACGGAGGCACAAAAGCGCAGCGGAAAACCAGAAATCAAAATTTCTGCACTAGCTAAACTATTTAGCTAGGCTCTGGGGAGCCAGAACCTAGCCCGATCTATGCCGACTTGGAGTGGGTCTGACCACCCCAAGAAGGATCTACACTAAGCGACTAATTAATAATTACGCTAAAAAATGCTTAATCCACATACCCGGAATCTTGGCCCTGGAGCAGGCAAGATGTACCGCACCGTCTTGAGAAGCTCCTCGTAGCCGAGCCGCGTTGACCCGATCTCCCTGAGCCGCCTCGCACCCTCGCACCGATCCGCCCGAGCCGCTTTCGCCTCCGAGCCGATCACACGCGGTAGAAAGTTTCACTTGAGAAGAACCCGCGTCTTAGACGTCCGGATCAGATCCAAACCCCCTTCGTAGTCGTGCTAGGACTACTCCGGAGAATAGGAAAATTAGAGAGAGAGATTTAGTCGCCGATCGAGCCTGCTCTAAAATTCTGGAGCTACTCGATCGTTGACTGGTGTGTTTTTCAACGAGGAGAGTGCACCCCTATTTATATAGGGAGTGAGCACTCACCCTCTCGTTGCGGGCAATGTGGGACAATCCACATGAGGAGAAAAATTGAATTAAGTCATTTGGCTTAATTTCAATCTTAAAGTTAGCCTTTCACAAAGTCAAACTTTAACTAATTAATTCTCCTCGCATACTAAACTTCAGACACCAAACTAGCTATCAATCAGAAAAGCTTGGAATGGTGAACGCGTAGGAACTGACGGTGACGAATTTCGACTTCGTTTGACCCCTCAAACAATTGCTCAAAGTTTAGCAATTTTCACAAAATTCATAGCCGTCATTAGGGTTTTCAAAAACCCTAATTGACTTAAGTTACGGGCGCGCCCGCTAGACTTAGCGGGCGCGCCCGCCCAAGGGGGGAAGGGCGGGCCACCCGCCCGCTGCAAGCAGTGGGCGCTGGCCCGCTGCACAAGCGGGCACGGGCCCGCTGCGTGCAGCGGGCCAGCGGGCGCTGGCCCGCTGTGCAGCGGGCCACGCCCGCTAATGCAGCGGGCGCCCGCCCGCACAGCGGGCCACGCCCGCCCGCACAGCGGGCCACGCCCGCCCGCACAGCGGGCCACGCCCGCTGATGCAGCGGGCGCCCGCCCGCTGCACGCAGCGGGCCATGCCCGCTGCTGCAGCGGGCCGCGCCCGTTTTGCCCTTGCACATGGGCCTCTTGGCCCGGTGGGTCTAACCCACTTCCCCTTGAACTCTTTCTGCGTTTCTGGGCTCGTTTGAGCTCCGATTTGGACACGGTTTGAACCTGTGTTTAGACCGGGACGATCCCGTCATCCAGGTAACCCTTTCCAACAAGTTTGTTCCCACTAAATTCGTCGTAACTAATTTACAACACGTTTAGTTAAAGTTAGCATCTAATGCAACGTTATGTCCCTATTGCTATTGCGACTAACTTTCACAACTTAACTTGTGAATATCATCAAATGATATTTCTCTCTATTCTATATTCCTATTACTAAGACACGAGTACTACTCGGTGTGAGACCCTACAGCCTGACCTTACTACAGGTTGGGGCTCGAAACCCCTAGACGACGGTCACTACGAGCAGTAGCTGTCGTCCCTGTTTCAGAGTCATCATAACGTGATCGACCCTTTGACAAAAGTATCATAGGGTTTGCATTGGCTGTGTTAGTGATGAATTCCGTTAGCTAAAATCCCTTCGTCAAGACTGTGTTTGATGTTGGCCTAGGGTATGGTTTACTGTCAACCCTATCAGACAACATTTGGTAAGTATACGGCGGTCTTTATTGTATACACGTTGTACTACTTGCAACGTACCCCGGCCGAGGATTAACATAAAGACCGTACTGAGCCTATAACACTAACTTCCCTTTAATGGAAGTGACGAATCCCATCTTAGTCACTTACTCACCTAGAGAGCTTCTGGTGCAACCCAACCTAAGATCTTTCATCAGGACTGGTCCTCGAAGCTAGATCATGGGTCTAAGCTATACCGTCCGCTCACAGGTTTGTACAGATGACTTCAGGTCTTAAGGATCAACTAACCTATCATCACCCTAGAGTTATTAAAGACAGATCATTAAAGTTAACCATTTAATAACTCTAACTTGGTCGTTCAATGAACTCATTCTCCAATGAGCACCTGTGTCTCGTCTCCGACTTCAGCAAGTCGTATGACTATGAGATCATCATTACCCGAAGGTAAGACGAAGACACAGTGATCTATCCGATGTGTCGATATCCAGTTCTCGACACATCTATGATCACGAACCGTTTTAGACTTATGTTTCTATTCAGTCTCTCACTTACTCATAATCGAGATCTCATCTAGATATGTAAGGACCTAACTATAAGTCTCTGGATATCATCTAAGTATATTAATACAAATCATTTCATACTTAGAATAATACGTACCATATACGGTATGAACAAGACGTATAATCAAGATAAATTGCCTTATGGGCATATATCTTCCTACAGTTGAGGACGAGGTGTTTGCTGACGCTGAGCCCGAGCTTGTGTTTGACGGGGAGTACGTGGACACTGGGGACCAGTCCTAGTGTCTTCGTTGTGTTTTACTTTTGTTAGACAGTTATTTTGTTATCGGTGCGTAGCACCTGTACTTTGTTATGTCGTTGCTTTTGTTGGCCTTGTTCTGGGCCTTTAGACTCTTTTCTTTTAGCCTGGTGGCTTTTCTGGATGTTGGACTTATTTTGATGTTGGACAATTTATGAGATGTGAATTTTATTTCAGTCTCTCCTTGCGTTATTATTGTTATTCCGTTGTGGTTACAGGGACCTGCTTATGTATTATTGACGCTTATCGGGTTTGGGGCTTCACAGCTCCACTCTCGTGCGGACCTTTTCACGTCTCGCCTCCATTTTAGGGAAGCGGGTCGTGACAGGTTTTAGTGGTGGCCCATGCAGGTCCTTCTGTAACTTCGATTTTGGAATAGCGATAATAATATTAGAATGTCCAATAAACTAAGTTCGACGTCCGAGTCATAAGCTATGAGTCTAATCTGATTCGTTCTCTGTGTCATTAGATGGCAGGAAGGCGTTTCACCCATGGTGGGGGTAGTGGTGCGCTCCCTCATGATGAGGAGCCTGAGCGGGAACCCACCAGCGGTGAGATGATGCGGATGATGCTGCAGATGATGCAAGTGCAGCAGGGCGTGCTTCTGCAAGTCCAGAATGCTCCACTTGCTCGAGCTGCCCGGGCTCTTCCAGATGTTCCTCACTCTGAGCCAGGAGCGAAGCAATTTCGGGAGCTGGGTCCCGCATATTTTGATAGTTCTGAGGGTCCTCTGGCTGTCGATGAGTGGATTCGGAATATCGAGGACAATCTGAAGATGTCCAAGGTCAACGAAGTTAGTTGGGTTGACTTGGCGAAGCGCCAGCTGAAGGATAATGCTCGGAATTGGTGGGATGCTGAAGAGAAGATGTTGGTGGAGCCGATCGTCTAGGCTACCTTCAAGGCCAGATTTGATGGTGAGTTCTTCCCGAAGGCTGCCAGGGAGGAGATGCTGCAGCGTTTTATCGATTTGAAGCAAGGGAGCTCGTCGGTGGACCATTATCACCAAGAGTTCATGAGGCTGAGTCGGTTCGCACCGAAGATGGTGCAGGACGCTGAGGAGAGAGCTCAGAGGTTCCTGCAGGGACTCGCTTCGGAGCTCCAGAGTTTTGTGACCTCTTCTGACCGGGAGTCATATCAGAAGGTTTTGGTCGCTGCCAAGAGGCAGGAGCTACTCGTGAACCAGAGGAAGGGGTCTGTTGTTGGTGCTGGGAGGAGGCCTGTGGAACAGGCGAGAGCTGTGGTTAGACCTGGATTCAGGCCTAATCAGTCTGCTCAGTTTAAGAGGCCAGGAGGGCCTATTCTGAAGTTTTGCCATTTCTGCGACAAGCCTGGCCACGTCAAGGATCAGTGTCGGAAGTTTTTGGGCCAGTGTCTGGTTTGCGGTGATGCTTCCCATGTCGCGAAGGATTGTCGGCATGCGAATCAGCTGCGGAGGGCTCCTGTTGCAGCTCAGCCGTTGCAGCAGCGAGCGTCTGTTCCTGCTGGTCGTGGAGCAGCTCTTGTTCCGCAGGGGCAGGCTTTTCGGCAGGCTGTTCCGCCGAGGAGGCAGGCTTTTCTGATGACCGCTGCGGAGAGCGAGGCTGTGGATGAGGTTATCGCAGGTAATCCTCAATCTAGCTGTTACTTTCCTAGCTGGTTTTGATTGTTAGTTTGTGTTGTTTGCTTGAACATGGTTGTTTGCTAGACTAGGGTTTGATTGTTAATTGATTGTTAGGTGTGGTTTTGGTGTGCACATTTCCTGCGCGAGTCCTCTTTGACTCTGGTGCATCGATGTGCATTATTTCTCGGAGCTTCGTGGAGAGACATTCCTTGTCGACGTCCCCTCTTCCAAAGAGTTAGAACATCGTCACAGGGAATGGCGTGGTCTTGGTGCATCGTGGTTGCAGTTCTTGCTCGTTGGTGGTTTGTGGACATGAGCTTTTCGCTGATTTCATTGTCCACGACGTCATCAACTATGATGCAGTTCTTGGGATGGACTGGCTTGCGAGCTTCTATGCTACGATCGACTGTCAGAGGAAGAAGGTGGTGTTCGAGATTCCCGGACATTCAGTATTTGAGTTCAGCCGTGGTAGCAGTTCGCTTGGTCCTGTCAGATTTTGGGCCAGGCCGGTGGAGGCTGTGGCTATGCAGATGGAGCTGGAGTGGCCAGCTGTGATGCGAGATTTTGGCGACGTCTTCCCCGAGGAGATGTCTGGTTTGCCGCCTGATCGAGCTCTGGAATTTTCTATTGATCTCGTTCCAGGTGCGTAGCCGATTTCGAAGGCGCCGTATCGTATGGCACCTGCAGAGTTGGAAGAGTTGCGGAAGCAGTTGGATGAGCTTTTGCAGAAGGGTTATATAAATCCTAGTGTGTCTCCGTGGGGAGCACCGGTGCTGCTGGTGAAGAAGAAGGATGGTTCACGTCGCATGTGCGTGGACTATCGGGAGTTGAATGCGGTGACCGTTAAGAATAAATACCCGTTGCCTCGCATCGATGATATTTTTGATCAGCTTGGAGGTTCGAGGGTGTTTTCTAAATTGGATTTGAGGAGTGGTTACCATCAGTTGAAGGTGAAGAAGGGAGATGTTCCGAAGACAGCGTTCAGGACGAAGTATGGACACTATGAGTTCGTGGTTATGCCTTTCGGCGTAACTAACGCGCCCGCAGTTTTCATGAATCTGATGAACCTGATTTTCTACAACTTTTTGGATAAGTTTGTCGTTATTTTTATTGACGACATTCTGATCTATTCGAAGTCGGAGGAAGAGCATGCCTCGCACTTAAGGACGGTGTTGGAGATTTTGAGGAAACATCGTTTGTATGCTAAGTTTTCGAAGTGCGAGTTTTGGCTGGATCGAGTTGCTTTTCTCGGGCATGTGGTGACTGGAGATGGTATTTCAGTGGATCCCGAGAAAATTAGGGCCATCAGGTAGTGGCCTGTTCCGTCGTCAGCGTCTGAGATTCGGAGTTTTCTTGGACTTGCTGGTTATTATCGGCGATTCATTAAGGAATTTTCTCGTATTGCTGAGCCGATGACCAGGTTGACGCGAAAGGATGTTGCTTTTGTTTGGTCGGGTGATTGTGAGAGTGCTTTTGGTATTCTGAAGGAGAGGTTGACGACTGCCCCTATTCTTGTTGTGCCTGATCGCAGCGGTGGATTTGAGATCTTTTGCGATGCTTCTGGCAAGGGTCTCGGTTGTGTGTTGCATCAGCACGGGCACGTTGTGGCGTATGCGTCTCGTCAGCTTAAGGTTCATGAGAAGAATTACCCGACGCATGATTTGGAGTTGGCTGACGTTGTGTTTGCTCTTAAGATTTGGAGGCACTTCCTGTTGAGTGAGAAAGTGAAGATTTTCACCGATCACAAAAGCTTGAAGTATATTTTCACTCAGAAGGAGCTCAACATGCGACAGCGTCGATGGTTGGAGCTTATGGCGGATTATGAGATTGATTTGCAGTATCACCCTGGCAAGGTGAATGTGGTTCCAGATGCTTTGAGTAGGCTTCCAGCGGTGATGATTTTGAACTCGCAGTGGAGATTGCAGCAGGATTTTTGCGAGTCTGGTGTGGAGATTGTTCTTCCTGGAGAGGCTTCTTCGTTGATGTACATGCAGGTACAGTCGACGATCGTGGATCGGATTAAGGCTGGCCAGGCTGAGGATCCGAAGCTGGTGAGGATTCGGGAGCAGGTGGAAGCCGGTCTGCGGACTGACTTTTTGATTCATGAGGATGGCTCGCTGAGGTTTGGAGCCAGGTTGTGTGTGCCTGCTGGGGATATCAGAGAGGAGTTGATGGTGGAGGCACATAGTTCGCCGTATTCTGTGCATCCTGATGGCACCAAGATGTACCAGGATCTTCGTCTGAATTATTGGTGGCATGGTATGAAGAGGAGTGTGGCTCGGAGTGTAGCCAAGTGCTTGGTTTGCCAACAAGTGAAGGCGGAGCATCAGCGTACGGCCGGGTTGCTACAACCGCTTCCGATTCCAGAGTGGAAGTGGCAACACATCACTATAGATTTCGTGACTTGACTACCTCGGAGTCCGAAGCAGAATGACGCGATTTGGGTGATCGTAGATTGATTGACCAAATCTGCGCACTTTATTCCATTCCGAGTGGGACAGTCCACTAAGGCGCTAGCGAGGAGATATATGGAGGAGGTCGTGCGACTTCATGGAGTCCCCGTGAGTATCGTGTCTGACAGAGACACGAGGTTCACATCTCAGTTCTGGAAGAGTTTGCAGAAGAGCTTGGGTACGCGTCTGAGTTTCAGCACGGCGTACCATCCGCAGACGGATGGCCAGTCCGAGAGGACGATTCAGATTTTGGAAGACATGCTGAGGGCGTGCATGTTAGATTTCAAGGGTTCGTGGGAGGACCATCTACATCTGGTAGAGTTTTCCTACAACAACAGCTTCCAGGCGAGTATTCGCATGGCGCCTTTCGCCGCTCTTTATGGGAGGAAATGTCGATCGCCATTGAGTTGGGATGACGTTGGTGATCGGGAGCTGTTGGGACCTGAGATGATCGTGGAGGCCGTGGATATCGTCAGGAATATTCGGGAGAGGTTGAGAATTGCTCAGGACCGTTTTAAGCATTGGGCGGATGCTAAACGTCGTCCTTTGGAGTTTCAGCCGGGCGACCATGTGTTCTTGAAGATTTCCCCGAATCGTGGTGTGATTCGTTTCAGGAAGCGTGGAAAGTTGAGCCCGCGATACATTGGACCGTTTGACGTTTTGGAGAGGGTTGGCGAGGTAGCTTATCGCTTGGCCTTGCCGCCGTCTTTGGAAGGAGTTCACAATGTTTTCCATGTATCGCAGCTTCGTCGATACATTAGCGATCCGTCTCATGCGGTGGATTTTTCGGAGATTACCGTTCGCCCCGATATGACGTATGACCAGCATCCAGTGCAGATTCTGGACAAGCGTCAGAAATCGCTTTGGAACAAGATTGTCAATCTTGTGAGGGTGATGTGGCGACACGGCTCACCTGGAGAGTCTACTTGGGAGAATAAGGATGAGATGCGAAAGCGTTTCCCACTTCTGTTTCCGGACTCGTGAGTATTCGGAAATTCCGAGGACGGAATTTTTCTTAAGCTGGGGAGGATGTAACGACTGCTTTTCATGTATCTAGATTTAATATAATATAATATTTGTTTTGGTGGATTTTCTCCTCATGTGTGGTTTTCGTCTCCGTAGCTTTCATTTTCGATCGATTCGTCGTATTTTCTCGTTTCTTCCTTAGGATCGTCGATTTCGAAGTATGTCACTCGTGACGGACTTCATAACGGTCGTATCTGACTATTAGATCAAGCCTAGGAGTCTTAGGAATCGATCCCGGGGCCCCGCGCTCCATATCGGAACTTTTTGTGCTCATTAGCCGGTATAAGAAGGGGCATCGACCGACTAGATGACGATCCAGTCGGTCGGCAATCCTTCTTGGACCGACTAGTTAGCTTTCTAAATTATTCAGGAGTTATTGTTTATCGTTATTCGGTCTAAGAACGTTGGTTGACCGACTAGGTTGCAAACTAGTCGGTCGGCAATGCTTCTTTAACCGACTAACACATCAGCTTATTTTTGTATCAGTTACTGTTTACCCTTAGTCGCTCTAAGAACGTTCATCGACCGACTAGATGCTAAACTAGTCGGTCAGCTTTTGTTCATGGACCGACTAACTCTAAATCCTATTTTCGTTCAGGAGTTACTGTTTACACTTAGTCGGTCTGCGTTGGTCGACCGACCGACTAGTTGCCAAACTAGTCGGTCAGTGGTTGCTCTTTGACCGACTAACCAGTGTTGAAACCCTAATTTCTGGGCAGCCGCCAGCCCAACCTATTTAAACCCAACCCAAACGTTTTCTTCTTCCCCAACACGACCCAAAACCCTAAAATCTTCCCCCTTGAGCCCCTATCTTCCTCCAAGCTTCAATCCTTCATTCCAAGCCCTAAATCCATCATCCAAACCATCCATCCACTCTATCTACCTCTCATCTTCCCCAAAATCTCACCCAAATCCATCAAAAATCCCCAAATCCCCCAAAACCCTAGTTTCCCCAAACTTCTCCATTTGCTTCCAGATCTGATCCTAGGGTTCCCGGAGTGTTTCTTCCGCCTCCTCTCGGTAAGAAATCGATCTACCGTTGTTTTTATAACCTATTTATAATTTTATGAGACCCTAATAAATTTCATGTTGTTTGGTGTTTGTTTCCCCCATAACAGCGATTTCCCCGTAGAATAGCATCCGTGAGACGAAGTGGTCGTCATCCCCGGTGCTAGGCAAGTGAAACTTGCCACTTAGGGTTTAGGCCATGTTTTTGGCCATTTGCTTGTTGTAGGCGTAAAAGAGGCTAGGCGACGAAATGATACTCGCCTAGGCGCAAATTGGGGAACTAGATTGACAACGAAGCTAGTTCCGACATTTAGCATGTTGCACAACTACCATGTCATGTTTGCTTTCCACTAACAGTACGCAAATTAATTATCATGTCATTGCATTCTTTAAGTGTTTCTGTGATTACGTAGCTTCGCTACAATGCTTGTGTTCCTGGCTCGTGTTCCAGAAGCGGGCCATGTGTTGGTTGATAGCCAATGCCCGAATTGCGTGTTCCCGGCTAGGTGCACCCCTACGCCAAATGTTTAAGAATGCGAGCTCATGTGCGGGGCAACCCCAGGCTCACTAGCTGAGCTTCATGTGCGGGGACCCTGGCTCCATTACGTGTGGGTATTGGGGGTAAGAGTTAAGCGACCAATCAACTGGGAGTCTGCCCGATCAGCAACTGCAGTGGTAAGGCGTAAACTCTGGGTTTGGGGTAGTTGTTAAGCGGCCAATCAGTGAATGTGAAACCATTCAGCTGTAAGGCGTAAACATCTACAAAACAACGTGAATAGTGAATCGATTGAGATTGATAGTAGCGTGGCTACTCTTGTCTTGTCTTGTCCCGATGATTGTTCTCTTGTACAAATTGTCTTGCCATGTCTTGATTGTGCACTCATGTTATAACTGCCATGTCATGCATACTAAACTGCTAGGTTGCTAGTTGCCTTACTTTCAGTTTCCTTGCCCAAGTCTTTTAGACTTGCTGACATGTGCCCCTTTACTCTTTTGGGTGACACATGTTAGATCCTGAGCCTGAGTACCATGTTGAGGACGAGGTGTTTGCTGACGCCGAGCCCGAGCTTGTGTTTGACGGGGAGTACGTGGACACTGGGGACCAGTCCTAGTGTCTTCGTTGTGTTTTACTTTTGTTAAACAGTTGTTTTGTTATCGATGCGTAGCACCTGTACTTTGTTATGTCGTTGCTTTTGTTGGCCTTGTTCTGGGCCTTTAGACTCTTTTCTTTTAGCCTGGTGGCTTTTCTGGATGTTGGACTTATTTTGATGTTGGACAATTTATGAGATGTGAATTTTATTTCAGTCTCTCCTTGCGTTATTATTGTTATTCCGTTGTGGTTACAGGGACCTGCTTATGTATTATTGACGCTTATCGGGTTTGGGGCTTCACAGCTCCACTCTCGTGCAGACCTTTTCACGTCTCGCCTCCATTTTAGGGAAGCGGGTCGTGACAGTCTCAGAATCGGTAATGGCAGGGATGAATTTCAATGGCTAACGAGAATGGGAAAATACGACGACGTAATGTCACAGTGGGAAACAAGCGAATCAATAGTAAGGAAAATGATCATGTAGACATGACTGGGGAAAGATATTATGGGTCTACTACGAGGGTATCCTATAGCTGTCGGCATAAAAATATAATGTCGAAGATGATTTCAAGGTCAGGAGAAGCTTATTGAGCTAACTAATAATTTGAAATCCTAAGACGTACTAGAATTTTATAAGGAATACGGCTGGGATAGAGTTCAAAGAAGGGTGCTCTTCAGGATTAAGATTGTAATCTTATCTATGTTGTTTAGAGTGTTTTGCATATGCATGACCTACATGGGCCACCACTAAAACCTGTCACGCCCCGCTTCCCATTGTACTTGGGAGCGAGGACGCGACGAAGGTCCGCATGTGCTTTGTCACGACCCGCTTCCCTAAAATGGAGGCGAGTACGTGAAAAGGTCCGCACGAGAGTGGAGCTGTGAAGCCCCAAACCCGATAAGCGTCCACAATACATAAACAGGTCCCTGTAACCACAACAGAATAACAATAATAACACAAGTAGAGACTGAAATAAAATTCCACATCTCACAAATTGTCCAACATCAACAAAAGTCCAACATCCAGAAAAGCCACCAGGCTAGAAGAAAAGAGTCTAAGGGCCCAGAACAAGGCCAACAAAAGAAACGACACAACAAAGATATAGGTGCCACGCACCGAATACAAAACGACTGTTTAACAAAAGTAAAACACAACGAAGACACTAGGACTGGTCCCCAGTGTCCACGTACACCCCGTCAAACACAAGCTTGGGCTCGGCGTCAGCAAACACCTCGTCCTCAACGAGGTACTCGGGCTCAGGATCTAACATGTGTCACCCAAAAGAGTAAAGGGGCACATGTCAGCAAGTCTAAAAGACTTGGGCAAGGAAACTCAAAGTAAGGCAACTAGCAACCTAGCAGTTTAGTATGCATGACATGGCAGTTATAACATGAGTGCACAATTTAAACATGGCAAGACAATTTGTACAAGGGGTCAATCATCGGGACAAGACAAGACAAGGCATGACAAGAGTAGCCACACTACTATCAATCTCAGTCAATTCACATGGTTGTAGTGTTTACGCCCTTCGCTGAATGGCTAGCATGTCAGACCGATCAGCACTAAACACAAATCACATTACACGGTTGTTTTGTAGATGTTTACGCCCTTCGCTGAATGGCATAGCATTTCAGTCCGATCGGCACTAAACACTACCCCACCCCAAAGAGTTTACGCCTTACAACTGCAGTTGTTGATCAAACAGACTCCCAGTTGAATGGTCGCTTAACCCTCACCCCCTATACCCACACGTAATGGAGCCTAGGGTCCCTGCACATTGAGCTCAGCTAGTGAGCCTAGGGTTGCCCCGCACATGAGCTCGCATTCTCAGTTCACAATTCGATATATCGAGCGTTGGGGTTAGCAACTCATTATGCTCGCTTCTGGTCACGAGCCAGGAAACACACAATTCGGGCATTGGCTATCAACCAACACATGGCCCGCTTCTGGAACACGAGCCAGGAACACAAGCAATGTAGCGAAGCTACGCAATCACTGAAATGCATGGAGGATGCAATGACATGACAATTAAATTGCGTACCGATAATGGAAAGTAAACGTGACATGATAATTGTGCAACATGCTAAATGTGTTGGAACTAGCTTCGTTGTCAAGCTAGTTCCCCGATTTGCGCCTAGGCGAGTATCATTTCGTCGCCTAGCCTCTTTTACGCCTACAACAAGCAAATGGCCTAAAACATGGCCTAAACCCTAAGTGGCAAGTTTCACTTGCCTAGCACCGGGGATGACGACCACTTCGTCACACGGACGCTATCTACGGGGGAAATCGCTGTTTTGGGAGACAATCAACAAACAACATAAAATTAATTAGGGTTTCACCAAAAATATGAATAAGTTATGAAAACAACGGTAGATCGATTTCTTACCGAGAGGAGGCGGAAGAAACACTCCGGGGAACCCTAGGATCAAATCTGGAAGAGATTGGGGAAGTTTGGGGAATTAGGGTTCTTGGGTGATTTTGGGGATTTGATGGATTTTGGGTGAGATTTGAGGAAGATGAGGGATCAATGGAGTGAATGGATGGGTTGGATGATGGATTTAGGGCTTGGAATGAAGAAATGGAGCTTGGAGGAAGATGGGGGATCAATGGGGGGATCTTAGGGTTTAGGGTCGAGTTGGGGGAGAAGAAAACGTTTGGGTTGGGTATTTATAGGCTAGGCTGGCGGCTAGGGCAAAACTAGGGTTTACAACACTAGTTAGTCGGTCAAAGAGCAACCACTGACCGACTAGTTTGACAACTAGTCGGTCGGTCGACCAACGCAGACCGACTAAGTGTAAACAGTAGCTACAGGTGAAATTAGGATCTAGAATTAGTCGGTCCATGAACAAGTACTGACCGACTAGTTTAGCATCTAGTCGGTCGATGAACGTTCTTAGACCGACTAAGAGTAAACAGTAACTGATACCAAAAATAAGATGATGAGTTAGTCGGTTCAAGAAGCATTGACGACCGACTAGTTTGCAACCTAGTCGGTCAACCAACGTTCTTAGACCGACTAACGATAAACAGTAGCTTCAAGGAAATTTAGAAAGCTAACTAGTCGGTCCAAGAAGGATTTCCGACCGACTGGATCGTCATCTAGTCGGTCGGTGGCCCTTCTTACACCGGCTAATGAGCACCAAAAGTTCTGATACGGAGCGCGGGGCCCCGGTATCGATTCCTAAGACTTCTAGGCTTGATCTAACAGTTAGATATGACCGTTATGAAGCCCGTCACGAATGACATACTTCGAAATCGACAATCCTAAGGAAGAAACGAGATAATACGACGAATTGATCGAAAATGAAATCTACGGAGACGAAAACCACACAAGAGGAGAAAATCCACCAAAACACATATTATATTATATTAAATCCAGATATATGAAAAGCAGTCGTTACATCCTCCCCAACTTAAGAAAAATTCCGTCCTCGGAATTTCCAAAAACTCACGAGTCCGGAAACAAAAGTGGGAAATGCTCTCGCATCTCATCCTCATTCTCCCAAGTAGACTCTCCAGGTGAACCGTGTCGCCACATCACCCTCACAAGATTGACAATTTTGTTCCGAAGCGATTTCTGACGCCTGTCCAGAATCTGCACTGGATACTGGTCATACGTCAAATCGGGGCGAACAGTAATCTCCGAAAAATCCACCGCATGAGATGGGTCGCTAATGTATCGACGAAGCTGCGATACATGGAAAACATTGTGAACTCCTTCCAAAGATGGCGGCAAGGCCAAGCGATAAGCTACCTCGCCAACCCTCTCCAAAACATCAAATGGTCCAATGTATCGCGGGCTCAACTTCCCACGCTTCCCAAAACGAATCACACCACGATTCGGGGAAATCTTCAAGAACACATGGTCGCCCGGTTGAAACTCCAAAGGACGACGTTTAGCATCCGCCCAATGCTTAAAACGGTCCTGAGCAATCCTCAACCTCTCCCGAATATTCCTGACGATATCCACGGCCTCCACGATCATCTCAGGTCCCAACAACTCCCGATCACCAACGTCATCCCAACTCAATGGCGATCGACATTTCCTCCCAAAAAGAGCGGCGAAAGGCGCCATGCCAATACTCGCCTGGAAGCTGTTGTTGTAAGAGAACTCCACCAAGTGTAGATGGTCCTCCCACGAACCCTTGAAATCCAACATGCACGCCCTCAGCATGTCTTCCAAAATCTGAATCGTCCTCTCGGACTGGCCATCCGTCTGCGGATGGTACGCCGTGCTGAAACTCAGACGCGTACCCAAGCTCTTCTGCAAACTCTGCCAAAACTGAGATGTGAACCTCGTGTCTCTGTCAGACACGATACTCACGGGGACTCCATGAAGTCGCACAACCTCCTCCATATATCTCCTCGCTAGCACCTCCGTGGACTGTCCCACTCGGAACGGAATGAAGTGCGCAGATTTGGTCAACCGATCTACGATCACCCAAATCGCATCATTCTGCTTCGGACTCCGAGGTAGTCCAGTCACGAAATCCATAGTGATGTGCTGCCACTTCCACTCCGGAATCAGAAGCGGTTGTAGCAACCCGGCCGTACGCTGATGCTCCGCCTTCACTTGCTGGCAAACCAAGCACTTGGCTACACTCCGAGCCACGCTCCTTTTCATGCCATGCCACCAATAATTCAGACGAAGATCCTGGTACATCTTGGTGCCACCAGGATGCACAGAATACGGCGAACTGTGTGCCTCCATCATCAGCTCCTCTCTAATATCCCCAGCCGGCACACACAACCTTGCTCCAAACCTCAGCGAGCCATCCGCATGAATCAAAAAGTCAGTCCGCAGACCGGCTTCAACCTGCTCCCGAATCTTAACCAACTTCGGATCCTCAGCTTGGCCGGCCTTAACCCGATCCACGATCGTCGACTGTACCTGCATGTACATCAACGACGAAGCCTCTCCAGGAAGAACAATCTCCACTCCAGACTCGCAAAAATCCTGCTGCAATCTCCACTGCGAGGTCAAAATCATCACCGCGGGAAGCCTACTCAAAGCATCTGGAACCACATTCACCTTGCCAGGGTGATACTGCAAATCAATCTCATAATCCGCCATAAGCTCCAACCATCGACGCTGTCGCATGTTGAGCTCCTTCTGAGTGAAAATATACTTCAAGCTTTTGTGATCGGTGAAAATCTTCACTTTCTCACTCAACAAGAAGTGCCTCCAAATCTTAAGAGCAAACACAATGGCAGCCAACTCCAAATCATGCGTCGGATAATTCTTCTCATGAACCTTAAGCTGACGAGACGCATACGCCACAACATGACCGTGCTGATGCAACACACAACCGAGACCCTTGCCAGAAGCATCGCAAAAGATCTCAAATCCACCGCTGCGATCAGGCACAACAAGAATAGGGGCACTCGTCAACCTCTCCTTCAGAATACCAAAAGCACTCTCGCAATCACCCGACCAAACGAAAGCAACATCCTTCCGCGTCAACTTGGTCATCGGCTCAGCAATACGGGAAAAGTCCTTGATGAATCGCCGATAGTAACCAGCAAGTCCAAGGAAACTCCGGATCTCAGACGCAGACGACGGAACAGGCCACTCCCTGATGGCCCTAATCTTCTCGGGATCCACAGAAATTCCATCTCCAGTCACCACATGCCCCAGAAAAGCCACTCGATCCAGCCAAAACTCGCACTTCGAAAATTTAGCATACAACCGATGCTTCCTCAAAATCTCCAATACCGTCCTTAAGTGCGAGGCATGCTCTTCCTCCGACTTCGAATAGATCAGAATGTCGTCGATAAAGATAACGACAAACTTATCCAAAAAGTCGTAGAAAATCAGGTTCATCAGATTCATGAAAACTGCGGGCGCGTTAGTTACGCCAAAAGGCATAACCACAAACTCATAGTGTCCATACTTCGTCCTGAAAGCCGTCTTCGGAACATCATCCTTCTTCACCTTCAACTGATGATAACCACTCCTCAAATCCAACTTAGAAAACACCCTCGAACCTCCAAGCTGATCAAAAATATCATCAATGCGAGGCAACGGGTATTTATTCTTAATGGTCACCGCATTCAACTCCCGATAGTCCACGCACATGCGACGCGTACCATCCTTCTTCTTTACCAGCAACACCGGTGCTCCCCACGGAGACACGCTAGGATTAATATAACCCTTCTGCAACAGCTCATCCAACTGTTTCCGCAACTCTTCCAATTCCGCAGGTGCCATACGATACGGCGCCTTCGAAATAGGCTGCGCACCTGGAACAAGATCGATAGAAAATTCCAGAGCTCGATCAGGCGGCAAACCAGACATCTCCTCGGGGAAGACGTCGCCAAAATCTCGCACCACAGCTGGCCATTCCAGCTCCAACTGCATAGCTACAGCCTCCACCGGCCTGGCCCGAAATCTGACAGGACCAAGCGAACTGCTACCACGACTGAACTCAAAAGCTGGATGTCCGGGAATCTCGAACACCACCTTCTTCCTCCGACAGTCGATCGTAGCATAGAAGCTCGCTAGCTAATCCATCCCAAGAACCGCATCATAGTTGATGATGTCGTGGACAATGAAATCAGCGAAAAGCTCATGTCCACAGACCACCAACGAGCAAGAATTGCAACCACGATGCACCGAGACCACGCCATTCCCTGTAACGATATTCCAACTCTTTGGAAGACGGGACGTCGACAAGGAATGCCTCTCCACGAAGCTCCGAGAAATAATGCACATCGATGCACCAGAGTCAAAGAGGACTCGTGCAGGAAATGTGCACACCAACACCAAACCTAATAAGCAATTAACAATCAATCCCTATTCTAGCAAACAAGCATGTTCAAGCAATCAACACAATCTAACAATCAAAACCAGCTAGGAAAATAACAGCTAGATTGAGGATTACCTGCGATAACCTCATCCACAGCCTCGTTCTCCACAGCGGTCATCAAAAAAGCCTGCCTCCTCGGCGGAACAGCCTGCTGAAAAGCCTGCCTCTGCGGAACAAGAGCTGCTCCACGTCCAGCAGGAACAGACGCTCGCTGCTGCAACGGCTGTGCTGCAACAGGTGCCCTCCGCAGCTGACCTGCATGCCGACAATCCTTCGCGACATGGGAAGCATCACCACAAACCAGACACTGGCCCAAAAACTTCCGACACTGATCCTTGACATGGCCAGGCTTGCCGCAGAAATGGCAAAGCTTCAGAATAGGCCCTCCTGGCCTCTTAAACTGAGCAGACTGATTAGGCCTGAATCCAGGTCTAACCACAGCTCTCGCCTGTTCCACAGGCCTCTTCCCAGCACCAACAACAGATCCCCTCCTCTGGTTCACGAGCAGCTCCTGCCTCTTGGCAGCGACCAGAACCTTCTGATATGACTCCCGGTCAGAGGAGGTCACAAAACTCTGGAGCTCCGAAGCAAGCCCCTGCAGGAACCTCTGAGCCTTCTCCTCAGCGTCCTGCACCATCTTTGGTGCAAACCGACTCAGGCTCATGAACTCCTGGTGATACATGTCCACCGACGAGTTCCCCTGCTTCAAATCAATAAAACGCTGCAGCATCTCCTCCCTGGCAGCCTTCGGGAAGAACTCACCCTCAAATCTGGTTTTGAAGGTAACCCAAGCTATCGGCTCCACCAACAACTTCTCTTCGGCATCCCACCAATTCCTGGCGTTATCCTTGAGCTGCCTCTTCGCCAAATCCACCCATCCAGCCGGGGCGATCTTGGCCATCTTCAGATTGTCCTCGATGTTCCGAATCCACTCATCGGCAGCCAGAGGACCCTCAGAACCATCAAAATACGCGGGACCCAGCTCCCGAAATTGCTTCGCTCCTGGCTCAGAGCGAGGGGCATCCGGAAGAGCCCGGGCAGCTCGAGCAAGTGGAGCATTCTGGACCTGCAGAAGCACGCCCTGCTGCACTTGCATCATCTGCATCATCATCCGCATCATCTCACCGCTGGTGGGTTCCCGCTCAGGCTCCTCATCATGAGGGAGAGCACCACTACCACCACCACGGGTGAAACGCCTTCCTGCCATCTAATGACACAGAGAACGAATCGGATTAGACTCATAGCTTATGACATCGGACGTCGAACTTAATTTGTTGGACATTCTAATATTATTATCGTCATTCCAAACATCACAGTTACAGAAGGACCTGCATGGGCCACCACTAAAACCTGTCACGACCCGCTTCCCTAAAATGGAGGCGAGTACGTGAAAAGGTCCGCACGAGAGTGGAGCTGTGAAGCCCCAAACCCGATAAGCGTCCACAATACATAAACAGGTCCCTGTAACCACAACAGAATAACAATAATAACACAAGTAGAGACTGAAATAAAATTCCACATCTCACAAATTGTCCAACATCAACAAAAGTCCAACATCCAGAAAAGCCACCAGGCTAGAAGAAAAGAGTCTAAGGGCCCAGAACAAGGCCAACAAAAGAAACGACACAACAAAGATATAGGTGCCACGCACCGAATACAAAACGACTGTTTAACAAAAGTAAAACACAACGAAGACACTAGGACTGGTCCCCAGTGTCCACGTACACCCCGTCAAACACAAGCTCGGGCTCGGCGTCAGCAAACACCTCGTCCTCAACGAGGTACTCGGGCTCAGGATCTAACATGTGTCACCCAAAAGAGTAAAGGGGCACATGTCAGCAAGTCTAAAAGACTTGGGCAAGGAAACTGAAAGTAAGGCAACTAGTAACCTAGCAGTTTAGTATGCATGACATGGCAGTTATAACATGAGTGCACAATTTAAACATGGCAAGACAATTTGTACAAGGGGTCAATCATCGGGACAAGACAAGACAAGGCATGACAAGAGTAGCCACACTACTATCAATCTCAGTCAATTCACATGGTTGTAGTGTTTACGCCCTTCGCTGAATGGCTAGCATGTCAGACCGATCGGCACTAAACACAAATCACATTACACGGTTGTTTTGTAGATGTTTACGCCCTTCGCTGAATGGCATAGCATTTCAGTCCGATCGGCACTAAACACTACCCCACCCCAAAGAGTTTACGCCTTACAACTGCAGTTGTTGATCAAACAGACTCCCAGTTGAATGGCCGCTTAACCCTCACCCCCTATACCCACACGTAATGGAGCCTAGGGTCCCTGCACATTGAGCTCAGCTAGTGAGCCTAGGGTTGCCCCGCACATGAGCTCGCATTCTCAGTTCACAATTCGATATATCGAGCGTTGGGGTTAGCAACTCATTATGCTCGCTTCTGGTCACGAGCCAGGAAACACACAATTCGGGCATTGGCTATCAACCAACACATGGCCCGCTTCTGGAACACGAGCCAGGAACACAAGCAATGTAGCGAAGCTACGCAATCACTGAAATGCATGGAGGATGCAATGACATGACAATTAAATTGTGTACCGATAATGGAAAGTAAACGTGACATGATAATTGTGCAACATGCTAAATGTGTTGGAACTAGCTTCGTTGTCAAGTTAGTTCCCCGATTTGCGCCTAGGCGAGTATCATTTCGTCGCCTAGCCTCTTTTACGCCTACAACAAGCAAATGGCCTAAAACATGGCCTAAACCCTAAGTGGCAAGTTTCACTTGCCTAGCACCGGGGATGACGACCACTTCGTCACACGGACGCTATCTACGGGGGAAATCGCTGTTTTGGGAGACAATCAACAAACAACATAAAATTAATTAGGGTTTCACCAAAAATATGAATAAGTTATGAAAACAACGGTAGATCGATTTCTTACCGAGAGGAGGCGGAAGAAACACTCCGGGGAACCCTAGGATCAAATCTGGAAGAGATTGGGGAAGTTTGGGGAATTAGGGTTCTTGGGTGATTTTGGGGATTTGATGGATTTTGGGTGAGATTTGAGGAAGATGAGGGATCAATGGAGTGAATGGATGGGTTGGATGATGGATTTAGGGCTTGGAATGAAGAAATGGAGCTTGGAGGAAGATGGGGGATCAATGGGGGGATCTTAGGGTTTAGGGTCGAGTTGGGGGAGAAGAAAACGTTTGGGTTGGGTATTTATATGCTAGGCTGGCGGCTAGGGCAAAACTAGGGTTTACAACACTAGTTAGTCGGTCAAAGAGCAACCACTGACCGACTAGTTTGACAACTAGTCGGTCGGGTCGACCAACGCAGACCGACTAAGTGTAAACAGTAGCTACAGGTGAAATTAGGATCTAGAATTAGTCGGTCCATGAACAAGTACTGACCGACTAGTTTAGCATCTAGTCGGTCGATGAACGTTCTTAGACCGACTAAGAGTAAACAGTAACTGATACCAAAAATAAGATGATGAGTTAGTCGGTTCAAGAAGCATTGACGACCGACTAGTTTGCAACCTAGTCGGTCAACCAACGTTCTTAGACCGACTAACGATAAACAGTAGCTTCAAGGAAATTTAGAAAGCTAACTAGTCGGTCCAAGAAGGATTTCCGACCGACTGGATCGTCATCTAGTCGGTCGGTGGCCCTTCTTACACCGGCTAATGAGAACCAAAAGTTCCGATACGGAGCGCGGGGCCCCGGTATCGA
Organism: Scilla litardierei; assembly: GCA_030789695.1. NCBI lineage: Eukaryota > Viridiplantae > Streptophyta > Magnoliopsida > Asparagales > Asparagaceae > Scilla > Scilla litardierei. The sequence goes on from CM061141.1 coordinate 198,505,057, forward strand.
TTCCTAAGACTTCTAGGCTTGATCTAACAGTTAGATATGACCGTTATGAAGCCCGTCACGAATGACATACTTCGAAATCGACAATCCTAAGGAAGAAACGAGATAATACGACGAATTGATCGAAAATGAAATCTACGGAGACGAAAACCACACAAGAGGAGAAAATCCACCAAAACACATATTATATTATATTAAATCCAGATATATGAAAAGCAGTCGTTACATGCTTAAAGCAAGAAGGAGGTATTTTTTTTCTTTTTTCTCTCCTCCTTGATTTAAGCACATTACGCGTCTGTGTGATAACATCCTGCAGGTTCTTGCATGCGACTCAAACAACACAGATAAATCTTGTTACAATCTTAATGTCTCAAAAATGAATACAACAAAAGGGATGTAAAAGAGAGGGGGTCATATAGCCCATACATGTTTTGGGAGATACAACAAGTACAAAGATATTGCAAAGGTACGAAGCTTCTCAGCGGGAAAGCTCAGCGGCAAGGCGCTCCTGGTCAACATGCTTAGTCTCTAAGCAACTCCTCTGCAAACCTGTCTAATACCTGACGTATATTTCACAAGACAAGAAATATACGTCAGCGAAGGTCGCTCGGCAAGATTTAAAGCATTAAGTATAAAAGACCCTCGGCAAGGTTTTCAAAATAATTTTTATGATTTCAATAATTTAAACATAACAGCGTAAGAAGCAATGAGCATGACAAGAGTGGTGTACAAAGTAATGAACATGACAAGTGTAATGTGTACAGAAATGAGCATGGCAGGTGTATGTGTGTACAACAATAAGCATGGCAAGAGTGATGTGTACAACAAATAACATAGCGAGTGTAATGTGTACGGCAGTTATCATGGCAATTGTGTGTGTACAGCAGTAAACATGGCAAGTGTGTGTGTTTATCAAATAACATGACAGTTCTAAGCAAGTTGAAATAAAGTAATGACTTGGCAATTTGTAATTTCACGTCCGTGTTTCTATTCACTCCTAGGGTTCCCGCCTTTAAGACGTGATGAGTAAGTCATTCTACACGCGGGGGTATAATCGCGATTGATACTAGCCCACCGTATAGGTGGTGCTCTTGAAGACATGACCCCTACATACGCTTAGTAGCCGTTCAATCCTAACCCCACCCAAAAGTTTTCCGGAACACGAGCCGGCCTAGTCGTATTACGAGCACGAAGTTGTCAACTCACATGACATCACGATTTCACTATTTCGCCTCTTGGGCGCACGAATTCATAATTTCACGATTTCACGTATTCCATCATTATACATTCCAACAATAACCATTCAATCAAAAGTGTGCAAGCATGATGTGTAACATGACATGAATCAAAACAAAGCATTTCTTGATATAGCGGTTAAATGTAACGATATTTAAAAAAGTTATAAAATGCACACTTGCATATCAGAATGACTCAGGTCAAAGAAATTAAAAACAACGGTTTCAAGATTTGTAAAAGGTGCACTTTCCTGATTTGACGATTTGGGTGCTCAGGTAATCACGATGGAAGGCGTTTTATATCTGCGTCGTTAGGTCCATAACATCAAGTTAGAAGTTATTAACTCAACTAGATTTATTATTAGGTCTAACTTCTTAACGATGTTTTTTTTCCTAGAACCACTATTATTATCTTTTTATAACATCTCATACATTAAGCTAATATATAAATGTATTCTTACTACTCTTATATATGTAAGCATATAATTTATATAACCTGCTGAGATACTATAAACATCTGTTAGCTAACATAATAAATTGTTTAATGAAACAGAAGGCTTCAGAATTATATGTAGTACTGCGCATGCATATGACAATACATATTTGAGACACTTGATCATAAAAATTATATATATAACTTGTATATAAATAGTTTTGACAGTACCCCTATGAGTTGTCTTAACAAAGATATATACCTGACACTGTTCAAGTATTGAACCCACATGTGATAAGGTACAATAATTAACTGTCATAGTAATATAATAGCTAAGTGTACTAACATACAAATTTTATATAATAAAACCCACTTACAGATGTTTTCATTGTGTTGGTTCGCGTGGCAAGCAGGTGTGGCAGCGGCGGCGACGTGATCTGTGAGGCGTGGCGTAGATGGAGTAGGGGTGCGGCGGATCCGTCTAGCGGTGATCTCTCAGGCGGCTACCAGATTCGAACGTGCGTCGATGTTGAAGAGGGGAGGAAAATCGTTGCCGGCGGATGACTGAGCGGCACTCGGGGTTTCGTGCGGCCTGAACGGGGAGAGGAGCGGCGGTTTGTAATGCGAGGTCGCCGATGAGGGGGGGGGGGGTCGGACTGGGTGGCGGATGTTAGTGGCGAGGGACGGCGGGGGATGAGATCACCGACGAGTCCCTTGTTGTGTTGGGAAAGAGGAAACATGGGGGAGGGGCTCGAGTGGGTGGTGGCTGGGCTGGCTGAAGGAGGAAGGGCGGCGGCCCGAGGAGACTGAGGTCGGAGCTTGGGGTGTTAGCGGGGAAATGTGATGTCGGGAAGTTGATCGGAGGGAAGGAGGATGAAGGGTTGGCGTTGGGGGGTGTTTGCTGACGGGTGAGAGGTCGGGGCAACTCGAGGGTAGCAGCCTGGGAGCTTGTCGAGTAGGGGAGGTCGGCGATGAGAGGTGATCGCCAAGGCCGTCGTAAGAAGGAGCGGTGGCTTCAGAGCGGTGAGGAGATGGGCGGTGGCTGAGCGGCAAAGAAACGCCCTGAGTGTGTGTTTTTTTTAAAGAACAGGAAAGGGAGCGACGTGCGACAGTTACGGGCTGATGGGGAGACGTGGCCGCTTGCACAGGGAAGAACGTGAAGTGAGGGGGGGTTGTTATGATAAGAAAAACAAATAGGTTTAATAATTGACCTCAAATGAGTTTGATTTATTTGTTTACAGATTTTGAAATGATAACAGTATTCTTAACAAATAAATATTATTAAGGGGGAAATAATATATGTTTATTATTATTAGGTTGGTACGTTTAAACCAAGTAAGTATACAAAGATTCCCCCCTTTTAACCGTTAGATGATTATTATAGTTAGATGTTTAAAAAATCTCAGTTAGGATTTGATTTGGAGTATTAATATAAGACTCATTAAGATATCATGCGATCATGATAAACATTTTAGTTAAGACATTTAGAAATATTAGGATTTAGAACCAATCAACTTAAGATTAGATCGGGGGATCGGCTTGGTTATGATTTGATATATATATATATATATATATATATATTAATATATATATATATATATATATTAATAAAAACCAGTTTGATAAATCAATTTGCACGTTGAAAGCTCCAACATTGAAAACCCTTTCCTCTTTCTTTTTTTTATAATATATATAAGGCTGGCTTCTGTGAGTTCAAATGCTTTCATTTGAAACTTTTAATATATGATAATATATATAATATTCATATATATATATAGTAAGCTAATATCGGATTATTACGAATCTGTGCCCCGACATCCAAAAATTAGAAAGAAGATACTGGGGCGATCGCGCCTCCGGGAGGATCGTGGATATGGGGTCTGGTCAAGCGTCAGAGCTGTGGAAACTTATTGTTAAAGTAATTTAGATTTGATAAGCTAAGATGATTAGATATTATATTTATTCAAATTATCATCTATTTAAGATATTTAGCTATGGTAATATGAGATCTTGGTCGAGATATTTGATCTGTTTAGTCAAGATTTAGACATGTTTCGGATGGTCCGTCAAGTTACTTGGATTAAGATTTGTTTTATGAAATTGATTTGGGATAAATAAATCCAGTTTCATAACATTGAGTAACATTAATTCAGTCAAGATATCCTGATTAGGAAGATCAACTCTGCAAGATTTGCTTCGGAGGGTCGGCCTAACCGGGAATTGGTTAGGAGAGATCGATTTGATTAAGACCTAGGATTTACTACGTTCACGGTCTGATTTAGAAAATTGGTGTAGTTAAGATTAGCTACAATTGGGAGGATCCGACAAGATGTTTAGATCGGGATCAGATTGGATGATCGATTCGGTTAAAGTATTTCTCTTGATTGGTAAGATCCGTTTGGCTAGGACAATTAGACGATCACGATATTAAAGTTATTAGGATTTGGTCTGTTAGGATTTCATTCGTATAAAAGATACGATTTGTTAAGATATTAGGAGTGAGTTTAAGATTTAGTAAGATCATTTAAGATTCGATCGCTCTTGATTTGGAAATCGATCCGGTTAAGATCAACATCGATAAGATGTTTAGATTTGGCTTGAATGATTTGTCAAGATATTTGATTTTGGAAAATTGAGTTGATTAACCCGATTAAGATTGGGTTGGGGGAGTTCGATGTGATCAACTTATTATTACGATATAGAGTTGGTACATATTGTTCCGTAAGATATTTAGAGTTAAGATTTGGAGATCAGATAGGATCAATTGTTAGGATTCGTTAGGTCATTTGATCGATTTATGAAACGTATTAAGATTCGGATTAGAAAATCGATATACGTTAAGACATTTAGATCTGGTAGCTAGTTTTGATTAAGATGAGATTTGAGGAATCATCTGATCAGGATAATCGGATTATTATGATCCCACCTTTACAATCAACATCAACCAACTTAAAGGAGATATTATCGCGGTCGCTAAGTTGCGTTCTCAAACTATGAAAATAATAATACCAAATAAACACGTACACTAATACTCAAATAAATCACTATACTAATCGAATACATACGAGATACGTATATACGGAAACAGGCCGTTACAACGACGGACCACCGTCCGCGTGCCCACGGTGGGCAAATGCGGGGCGACGGCCCTTGCGGTGGGGCAAAACCCCACCGCCGCATGGCCCGAATCGACGACGGACCGCCGGTCGCGTGCCGGCAGTGGGAAAATGCGGGGCCATGGCCCGTGCGGTGGGGCAAAATCCCTTCGCCGCATGTCCCGAATCGACGACGGACCGTCGGGCACGTGCCGACGGTGGGGAAATGCGGGGCTACGGCCCGTGCGGTGGGGCAAAATTCCGCCGCCGCATCGACCGAATCGACGACGGACGACCGCATGTACCGAATCGACGACGGACCTCCGTCCGCATGCTGACGGCGGGAAATGCGGGGCTACGGCCCGCGTGGTGGGGCAAAATCCCACCGGCGCATGGCCCGAATCGACGACGGACCGCCGTCCGCGGGCCGACGGTGGGAAAATGCGGGGCCACGGCCCGTGCGGTAGGGAAAAATCCCTCCGCCGCATGGCCCGAAGCGACGACGGACCGCCGGGCACGTGCCTACGGTGGGGAAATGCGGGGCAACGGCCCGTGCGGTTGGGCAAAACCCCACCGCCGCATGGCCCGAATCGACGACGGACTGCCGTCCACGTGCCGACGGAGGGGAAATGCGGGGCTACGGCCCGTGCGGTGGGGGAAAATCCCATCGGCGCATGGCCCGAATCGACGACGGACCGCCGTCCGCGTGCCCACGGTGGGCAAATGCGGGGCGACGGCCCGTGCCGTGGGGGCAAAATCACTCTACCGCATGGCCCGAATCGACGACGGACCGCCGGTCGCGTGCCGGCCGTGGGAAAATGCGGGGCCACGGCCCGTGCGGTGGGGCAAAATCCCTCCGCCGCATGTCCCGAATCGACGACGGACCGCCGGGCACGTGCCGACGGTGGGGAAATGCGGGGCTACGGCCCGTGAGGTGGGGCAACATTACTACAAAAAGGACCTTTAATAGCACACCTTTAATAGCGCTTGCCAATTATAAGCGCTGTTAATTATAGGCACATATAATAGACAGCGCTTCTTTTTGGAAGCGTTGTTAAAGGTCGGAGAATAGACATCGCTTCTTTCTGCAAGCGCTGTTAAAGGTCGGACAATAGATAGCGCTTCTTTCTGCAAGCGCTGTTTATTAGAAGCACACATAATAGACAGCGCTTCTTTTTGAAAGCGCTGTTAAAGGTCAGATAATAGACATCGCTTCTTTTTACAAGCGCTATTATAGGTTTGACAATAGACAGCGTTTGTCTTTTTGCAAGCGCTGTTATAGACCAAAGAGGTCAAAAAATTTCGCAAGTGGGGCTTCCAAATGTTTCCCCCCGTCGTTTTTCGTTCGCCCCCTTATCCCCATACCCTAGCTTCTCCGCTTCTCCTGTTCTGATTCCCAACCACGATCGACGACTGAGCTCCCCTCTCGTCGATTGAGCTCCATCGATCGATAGCCTCCGACCAAGTTGACCTCGGTGATGACCCATCGAGCCAACATTGGCATGGAGATCGATCCCATCATCCTCCGATCAAAGCTGAGCAGGGATGTCGACCATCCAACCTTCCTCTGGCCATTCACTCAGGGGGACCCCAGATCCGTCGATGTTCGAGACTGCCGAGACCGCTGCACTTAAGATCCAACGATGATTAAGCTAGTCTATCAACCTATCGGTGCCCTAGATCCGTCGACGTTCGAGCTCGCTGAACCAACAATGGCCAGCAAGGCGTCATCTGACCTTGATCGAAGCTTCATCCGAGGAAGCTTCGTCCAAATTGCCAGGGAGGTGCGGCGACCGGAGTTTCTCCTAAGCCCGATCGGCGACGGGGCCATCCCCAAGTCCGATCCGAGCACCTGAGAGTCATACGAGCTTTGTCGCACCTCCCCGAAGATCGAACGGCAATTGGAGCTTCTCCCAAGCTCGATCGACGACGAGGCCATCCCCAAGTCCGATCCAAGCACCTGTTCCATCTGCTTGGCTTTGTTATATGAGCTCTCCATCTTTGGTAAGACTATCAGCTTTTCCTATGAAAAGTTCCTAGGATATCTTAAAATCTTAATTTGTGATTGCCAGGCTTGAAATTAGCTTGTTATCGAGTATGCATATGCAATCCACAAGTTTAAGGTCATATTTGCTGATTGCAAGCTACAGATTCGCTAGAAAGAAATCTAAGCCGAAACACAATGTTGTTTCAATTCACAAATATATATCTTTACCAAGAAATCGCAGGAAGGTCAGCATACACACACACAAACCCCCTGCTGGCGTTGGGTAGGGCCTAACTTTCAAGTCGATGTGAATGTTTGCAGCAAAGAGAGGCCAGGACAGTACTAGAGCCACTATGCATTCATAATGCCAGGGCTATGCCGATATGTATCAGGCATCAATGTGTTCAATCCAAAATTCAACATAGCTCCTCCGGGAGTCGATCAGTCCGTGTATTTCCCTTACACGCAGAAGCAGAAGAGACTGACTCAATTTCACGAGGCCATCGATGAGCTGCTCTATAGTAAATACGATAACACCGAGCATATGTAAGTTGAACATTTTGTCTCCATCAGATCGCATATTTGTAGCATAATTCCTGTTGAATTTGAACATGAATGAATGGTACAGGAGTTACCTTGCGGATGTGTATCACACATGCCAAATATACTTACCAAATTAAATCTACATCAATAATAATGATAGCTGAAGATTTGACAGATTAGATTATTTTTGAAAACATTGGTTTCATGGGGGATCTAATTTCAGGAAAGATCCCAAAAGAACGGACACTGCAAGCAAGGAGCATCGTGTAAGCATATCCATTCATAATCAGATGTGGAGGTACCAGATGCATTTTTGTTTTTGTGGTGTACAATATATTTCTTATTTTCCAATGGAACACGCTAAAATTGTATGTATGCATGATGGCTGTATTGTCATCTCGTGTGGACATTTGTGCAGTTAGAATGAAATATACACAGCCTTGAGGATTTCTTTGAAACGATATCTTAAGTTTTGTGGAGCTTCTGATGTGTTTAGGATTCACTACTACAATTGACTCTATAGGCAACGGTTATAATTTAAACCATTGCTAATAGTACATATTAGTAATGGTTATTAGCACAACTGTTACTAATGTTTTATTAGTAATGGTTATGTTCTAATAGAAACAGTTATCTTATAATAAATAATTTTAAATAATTAAAAAAATACTAAAAAGGTTTTTATCATATTAGAAATAAATGTTTCTAATATTAGAAATGGGTGGTTATTGTTATTATCCTTTCAAAGATAAATAATTTAAAATTAAACAAATATGTGCTGTACACATTTATTATGAAGGGGTAGCCAAAAGGATTTGATCCCAGGACCAAACGAAAACATGTCAACGTCCTAACCAATTGCCCATAAGGAGGCAGTGTTATAACCTCATAATAAAATATCAAAGTATATTTGCAAGGGGAGTCCATGCCTTTAAAATAAGAAAGTTTCCGCAACGAGGACTGTGTGATTTCCCATTAAATTTTTTTTCGCTCCGCACTAATCCCAATTATTTTCCCCGCAATTTTTCCCCTTTCTCATTTAATCCCTCCATTCATCCCCTAATTTCCCCCGCCGCTATTTTCATCTCTTAGACGAGATCGATCTCCTCGATTGGACGCCCTCGTCGATTTCAAGCCCAATTATTTTGCCCCCAAAATTTCCCCTCTCATTTAATCCCTCAATTCATCCCCCAATTTCCCCCCGCTGCTATTTTCATCTCTTAGACGAGATCGCTCTCCTCGGACGCCCGCGTCGAGATCATGCCCGGAGATTGGGATCATTTCTGGCATCCTCGAGGAAAACGTCAAGAGCTAGGTAAATCAGTCTCCTCTGGCATTGATAATAATTCCTTTTTACCGAAGTTAATGTTCCTTAATAAATCTCCAAATTGTTACTCCATGTTCCTTTCACGAATTATGTAAAGAAAAATCTTGACTTGGGTGAAATTTGTTCTCATTATGGGCAATTTTACACATCAGTTGCATTTGTTGTTATATTTTGCATGCAATTCTTGTGCTTAATTTAAATCACTTGTAAATTGCATGCACTGGCCTTTATGGATTTGATTTCTTTTTTTGGATTCAATATTAAGCATAATGGCTCTCATATTCATGTTTAGTGGACGTGCTTGTTGGTTTCCTATTTGTTCTTTCAAGTTATTATAAGCTATTATACTGTCTGTTTGGAGATTAACTTGTCCCATAGGGCGTCGCCTTCGTAATCTTGTCAATTTTGTTGCGTGAATATCGTTTGTGTTAATAATATAGTGTTCAAGGGTTGTTGGATTACAACATGCATCGGCAATTACTAGATAGAGATAGGACAATTGCATTTTTTAATATCTATCCATCATAACTGCTTAAACTTTTATAAATGTATTCATTTGAAATGTGACAGAAAACAAAGGTTATGTCTGCCATTAATTCAATGATTAACAGTTTACATACTTCTATGTTTTTAAAGAAAAAGCTGGCCTTAATTCATATACTGTATGATTATCATTGTTAAGGAGTTTTTTTGGGAGATCAATTTGTGCTTTAAATAATGGCAGAACCAATTTTGCAAGAATTATTTGCCAAAGCAATGTATTACATTAGACATTATAATCATAGTTAGTTCTCATGCTATCACATTACTTTACTATCTGCTGCTCCATTAAATGATAGACTTAAATATTATCATCACAATTAGTGGTGATATTGTATCATTACTCTTATTATTTCTACTTTAGTAATGGATACTTTCTTCTATTATTTCATTTTGTAGTGTATTTCCTATATTTACACTACACTATTGCTGTAAATTATCACAGTATTCATGTGACTTCAAATTTATCTACCTAGTTTATCAAATTAAATTCTTATGCTCTTTTTAAACTATAAGCAATAATTAAAGTTAAAATGCATATAATTGCTTATATCCCAAATTTGGGCCATTTATACCAAACTGAATCAATAATATTACTTTGTTAAGTTCAAACACTACATAGAAAGCTCATGGATAATAGTTATCAGAATTGAAAAAACAAGAAATTTTCAAAAGAAAATATTTGGGGAGAAGATGAAAAATTAAGTGTTCTGTGCTCATTAACACAGAAGATTTCAACAGAAATTTTCAAGAAATTTTCAATAGAAAAGATTTGGGGAGAAGATTTCAACAGAACACTAAACCATTCCGAAGAACCCGAAATCCTTAATGTTTTGTGATCATTAAGTGTTCCAAATCATTGAATGTATGGGTTGCTTTTTTCAATTATGGTGATTAAGGTGGCATCTACGGAAAAGAGGAAAAAAGTTGCATTTTAGTGTTCTGTGCTGGTTATGGAGACAATCAACAATAGAATATGATTGATTTGGACTGATATAGATTCTTGGGTTATGAAAAGAAATTGGATTTCTGAAGTACTTACGAAGAGCATCTAACTATGTTCTAACATCTTGTAAACCCTTTTTTCTCTTCAGGGTGTAGGTCTGAAATTGGAGGATGTTATTGCTTTCTGGAAAGCTGAGTTCTCACAAAAGGTATATTGCTTTATAATGCCTCTTCCACATGGACTTTTCTTGCTTGCATTAATCATATTTTTCTAGCCTGCATTTCATATCATCAATTACTTACACTAGCAAGAAACCATGACAGCCACTTCAAGATATCATGGTAACATAAAAACATTGCTACCTAAGCTATTCAGCCTCTTGATTTTTGTGCTCTCCCTATCACATGAAACATGGATGTTTTGGACATGCACAGCTGGATATGAACTTTGGAAGTTTGGCTCACTAATGACTTTGTGGAACACGTAATCCAGTTCCTGACATGAAGTAGCATATCAAAACATTACTCCTTTTTAACCTTTTTTTTAAGTCGTAATCATTCTCAAAAAGTTTTGTTCTATCACGTTGAATCAAAATATTTGAAAAATTGATTATTTGACAGTTCAATGTCTTTTGTGGTAAATCTTGGTTAGGTACAAATTGCAAAATTCATGATCCAGGCCATTCTCAAAAAAAAATTCTGTCAATTTTCTGATATAGTAAATGCATCTACCACAAGCCACAATGTTTAATTGGAAACCTGTTTTCTGTTGGAATAGAAAGTTGATACCACTATTCTTGGATTTGTGGATGACGGGTTAGGATTTGTGGATGGAGGGAAGGAGAATGAGGTGGATGAGGAGCCGGTGGTGTTTGGGTTTTGAGGAAGGAGTGGATGTATTGCTTTAATGAGGTAATTATTTTCTTTGAATTTATGGATCAAATCGAATTTTTTATTTTACTACTTCAAAAATAATTATATTCGTGCTAAATCCTTCAACTTTATCTTGTTTGGGATCAATTCAAAAATCATGTCCTTTCATAGAATTGATAACCTAATATGATTTTATGGAACTGTGAGTTCATAGAATTGAGAACCATGGAATTTCTTTCCAACTCATATTATTTTGTTTGTTGTAGTTGTGATGCTGATATATGTTAATAATTAGAATTCATGCATTTGCTTGGATTGATCTGAAACATCTGCACTATGTTTTGTTTTACTTTGTACTATATGATGATTAATCGACTTCCAATTCCAAGCCCCCTTTTGGATGTTAAAATTTTGCTGATTCATTCTTGCCTGTTTTATTCTAGGCAAAGCAATGGGACTATTTAGTCGAACAATTCAAGCAGAAAGTTTGTAGATTGTTTGGCATAACTCTGGGACGTTTACTGAATATCTATCTCCATGCTGGATTGTCCGCGCCAAAAATTCAGTATCCTTATGCTGGAAAAATAACAACTTGCCGCTTAATTTTCTTTTCTTTTGTTTTTACCATGTAAATAGTAAAAGTAGGCCTGCTTGTGTACTGTTTTTTTCTTTGTTTCAAAAACATTTTTGAGTATTGTTTCTTTCTTAACCTCCTTAAGATTTTGTGACGAAGAGAATTGTCCCAAGAAATACCCTTTTTCACTGGGGGGGGCTTCCGCAAATTGGCAGAGGAATTGCCATTCTCAAAACAACACAGTTCGAAGCTTGCTTGATACATAACCAAAGAGGTGATGGTTAGTGAGAATTAACCTTGGCAATATCACAGTTCTCTTATTTACTTAATTTTCTCTTCTATATTCATAATTTTTACTCCTAATTCTGATTCAAGTTAAAAACTATTCTGAAATTTGGTTTATTTTTATGGGCATCATGTATGTGTGGGTATTGTCTTAGATGCGCGAGTTTTTTTGCGAAGGGGACGGTGGGACCCACATGATGAGGTTGGGTTTGACACCAACTTATTTATGGCAAGACGAAATGCCACTCTTCCTTATATGGAGATGACCAAGTGGTTTGACACCAACTAGTAAGATATTCGAACTGAATAAACTCTACTTAAAATGGATGCACTCCAGTTTGCAGTTTTTAAAGTTTTAAAAGGTAATGCATATATGCATCTTGATAACACGTCTCTTGTTTTTATTCAGCCATTACATTGTGCCCGAACTGGGCCGAGATACAAATTTCGCCTGCTCTTCCACAAGGCTGTGGCTGAATACAAGGAGGCAAAAGGGGTATCAATTTGTTTAGTTTATAGTTTGATTAGTGATATTCATATCAAATAATTTTAAATTTGTTTATATTCCTCTACATGTAGGAGAATATAAAACATTTGTTGCAGAATGATTCTATTATGAAAATTTGCAGGCATTTTTATAGTTTATCTTTCCCGATGCAGTATTTATAGTTTATCTATAAATTTTCCAGCTATGAAGGAATAGGGATGCCAACGAGTTGGATTCAGGTTAGATCCTACGAGGCTACAACATCTACTTGCTGATTGATCTAATTTGTAGGATCCATGCCTGAATCCAAACGCATTAAGATATTTTGGTTTCACGAACAAATACACTACAATTTATCATCTTCGCAATTTTCTGTAACCCAAATTCAATCCCCTATGGAATTCCTCGTTTGTGTTAAGGATAAAAGGCACAGATATTTTCTTGATCATACTAATTGGTTTCCTGTGATATTACTTTTCAATACTAGACATGGCTAACCACAGCAAAACGGTTGTAGAAAAATTTGCATTGGATGAGAATTGTCTTATAGGGATTTGACAGACCTACATCATATACTCTGATCGATTTGGACTATACCCAGATCGTAGAAAACAGCTACAAATAAAAGGATTCAGACTGTAGCCAGCAACCTATTTGATGAATCCAAAACCAAAATCTCATTACCGCTCTATATAAAGTTGATTGGCTTATTGTATCAGCATTCTGACATCTGACTCAATGTAAAATCCCTATTTCCTTCTACCTTCTTGACCTAACTGGTGCATAAACTTCTGTATTGGAGCCATAATTAAAGTATGTTTCAGTATCTTATGTCTTATGTATGAAAATGATAGCTGGACACTGCATCAAGGCAACATGTGGATTTCACATGGTTAGACACACATCAAGACTTCAAATGCACACCTCTAATTTTAGACCAAGCAAATAGCAACTTGCGGCATGATTGAACGCACTACAACTAACCTATTCTTTCAGGTTCACTCCATAATCTTTTTTCCCCCAATCCGATTGTTATCATGGGCTTGTATCTATGCTTTTAGTATAACAGTGATATCTCAAAGTCGTGTGTATGCCCATAAAAAACGATACCACATCCAATGATTTCTTTTTGCAGTTCCTTTCGGGTTTCAAGTTTTCAGATAGTGCTGTATACATAATGACCATTCTTTTTCGTGCAGGTGGATTCGATGATCTCTCTCCCTATCTCTCCGAGAGCTTTTTTGTGGGCAGGGATAAGACATGTTACTTTGTGGGTCTATTCGTGAATCATCCAACGCACGGGCCAGGCAACATACGAAAAAAAGGTATGCTAGCTTCCAATCTTACCATATTTGCATCGCTAAAGCCTGAGCTATAAACTGACATCTTCTGCTGGATTCAGTCTTGAAGTTAGTAGTATCTAACATTTGATTCTGCGTTAGTGGGACGAGGGGAAAATTACAAACCTCGTCATCCTAGAATAATCATCATGTGTGTTATCAACCATGCTGAATTATTAACCTGTTATCATCATGTGTGTTATCTACTACATAATCAGTTGGGAGAGTAGCCAAGAGTGATCGATCAACCTGACTTCTGATGCATGTTATCAACCATGCTGAATTATTAAACTGTAGTTCACTAGTTATACATGTTTCATACTTAATTGTTGCTGCTACTGTTCTGTGGAAAATTGATTAACTTTGTCATACCTAATTTTGTGGAAAACATATCAGGTAATATGCTCATATTATCTGAGGAAAATCATTGTTCAAGGTAGATCATCCAAGTCAACCAAGGTTGGTGACATCATGACTGAAGAGGTACTTGTTGAATTATGAAATATGCAGGCTGTTTCAAGATATTTGCTTCTTTTCTTTATTTGTCTAGTGAATGGTTTATGCTTTGGTGGTATATGAAGAACCAGTGATGTCAGAAGCTGGGTACATTACCAACGCAATCGGAGTATAGCAACCTTGAATTCATAGTTAAGAACTGAATTACTTTTCGTTTTTAACGAATGCTCTTTTGGCTTAATACATACAGAATAATCTGATCACTGTCAGCCCGAACACCAAAGTTCTTCAGGCCATGCAACTGATGACAGGCTCTTGCAGTTATCATAAACAAGTTAGAAGATATACAGGAGATTTGCACTTTTTTGACTGCACTTCAAAGTTATTTCCTAATTTCTTTATCCTATTTTAACTTTTGCGTAGGCCATATCTTTTAATGAAACTGCACTTATCTTTCAGAGGGTGAGTTAAAAAAATGCATAATGGACTTTATGCAGGTAGTAGAATTTGTGACTATTCAGAATGATGATGAACTATGGGAGGAATTGATTAAGTAGTGCCTTCGCAAGCCTGAATACAGAAGAACAACAAATTAGGAGAAGATGCATCAGAAAAGATTTTTGAGATGGAACCCGACAATTCTGGAATGTATCTACTGCTGTCGGGAAATGTATTGTTTAAGGAGTGATTTAATGGATAATGACTGATCAGATTTTATATGCGATAATGTTTCTTATTTGTATTATGGATCATCTTCCAATATCAATGTACATTGTCTAATTTATGTGATTGTTGAATAAAAGCAATTTAATTTGATTGTTTCTTGTAATGACTGTTTCTTGTAATTTAATGTTATTGGTGGTTTATTTAAGCATTTTGAACATTAAATGGATCTATTTAAATATAAAACGTAGGGAAAAACAATAAAATGAATTGAAACAAGCGCTGTCTATCAAGGACCTTTAACAGCGCTTGCACTAACGAGCGCTGTTAAAGGCCCCCCTTTAACAGAGCTTGCACTAACAAGCGCTATTAAAGGAGGGCCTTTAACAGCGCTTGCTAGTGAAAGCGCTGTTAAAGGTCCCCCTTTAACAGCGCTTGCACAAACAAGCGCTGTTAAAGGGGGGCCTTTAACAGTGCTTTCACAAACAAGCGCTGTTAAAGGGGGGCCTTTAACAGCGCCTTCACTAGCAAGCGCTGTTAAAGGCCCCCCTTTAACAGCGCTTGTTTGTGCAAGCGCTGGTAAATGCCCCCCTTTAACAGAGCTTGCACTAACAAGCGCTGTTAAAGGGGGGGCCTTTAACAGCGCTTGCACTAACAAGCGCTGTTAAAGGCCCCCCCTTTAACAGCGCGTCCACAAACAAGCGCTGTTAAAAGCCCCCTTTAACAGCGCTTGTAAAGTACTATTAAAACTAGCCCCCCTTTAGCAGCGGTGAGATAGACAGCGCTTGTAAAGCGTTATTAAAGACCTTATTTAAGCGCTGTTAAAGGTCCATTTTGTAGTAGTGCAAAATCCCACCGCCGCATGGCCCGAGTCGACGACGGACCGCCGCATGTACCGAATCGACGACGGACCGCCGGACACGCACCGACGGTGGGGAAATGTGGGGCTATGGCCCGTGCGGTGGGGCAAAATCCCACCGCCGCATGGCCCGGATCGACGACGGACCGCCGTCCGCATGCCCACGGTGGGCAAATGCAGGGCTGCGGCCAGTGCGGTGGGGCAAAATCCCTCTGCAACCTGGCCCGAATCGACGACGGACCGTCGCATTTACCGAATCAACGACGGACCGCCGTCCGCGTGCCGACGGAGGAGAAATGCGGGGCTACGGCCCGTGCGGTGGGGGAAAATCCCACCGGCGCATGGCCCGAATCGACGACGGACCGCCGTCCGCGTGCCCACGGTGGGCAAATGCGGGGCGACGGCCCGTGCGGTGGGGCAAAACCCCACCGCCGCATGGCCCGAATCGACGACGGACCGCCGGTCACGTGCCGGCGGTGGGAAAATACGGGGCCTTGGCCCGTGCGGTGGGGCAAAATCCCTCCGTCGCATGTCCCGAATCGACGACGGACCACCGGGCACGTGCCGACGGTGGGGAAATGCGGGGCTACGGCCCGTGCGGTGGGGCAAAATCCCGCCGCCGCATCGACCGAATCGACGATGGACGACCGCATGTACCGAATCGACGACGGACCTCCGTCCGCATGCTGACGGCGGGAAATGCGGGGCTACGGCCCGTGTGGTGGGGCAAAATCCCACTGGCGCATGGCCCAAATCGACGACGGACCGCCGTCCGCGGGCCGGCGGTGGGAAAATGCGGGGCCACGGCCCGTGCGGTGGGGAAAAATCCCTCCGCCGCATGGCCCGAAGCGACGACGGACCGCCGGGCACGTGCCTACGGTGGGGAAATGCGGGGCAACGGCCCGTGCGGTTGGGCAAAACCCCACCGCCGCATGGCCCGAATCGACGACGGACCGTCGCATTTACCGAATCGACGACGGACTGCCGTCCGCGTGCCGACGGAGGGGAAATGCGGGGCTACGGCCTGTGCGGTGGGGGAAAATCCCATCGGCGCATGGCCCGAATCGACGACGGACCGCCGTCCGCGTGTCCACGGTGGGCAAATGTGGGGCGACGGCCCGTGCCGTGGGGCAAAATCACTCCGCCGCATGGCCCAAATCGACGACGGACCGCCGGCCGCGTGCCGGCCGTGGGAAAATGCGGGGCCACGGCCCGTGCGGTGGGGCAAAATCCCTCCGCCGCATGTCCCGAATCGACGACGGACCGCCGGGCACGTGCCGACGGTGGGGAAATGCGGGGCTACGGCCCGTGCGGTGGGGCAAAATCCCACCGCCGCATGGCCCGGGTCGACGACGGACCGCCGCATGTACCGAATCGACGACGGACCGCCGGACACGCACCGACGGTGGTGAAATGCGGGGCTACGACCCATGCGGTGGGGCAAAATCCCATCGCCGCATGGCCCGGATCGACGACGTACCGCCGTCTGCGTGCCCACGGTGGGAAATGCAGGGCTGCGACAAGTGCGGTGGGGCAAAATCCCTCCGCAACATGGGCCGAACCCCCTTCTGCGGTGAATGGGGGTTGTGGCAAAAATTTTATGCGCTTCCACAGACACTTTGGACCCCCGGGGTCATTTTTAAGCTAAATTTGCAAATCTACTATAGGGGAGTGCATGTTGCAAGGTGCTAGCCCACCGTCGACGGTGGTCTTTGCTGGGCGCTGGCTGAGCATTGGCAGCCAGTGCCCATGGGATTTTGGCCTGCGGGCAGGGGGCCTCTGCCAGCCGTGCCCATGGGCAGCTGGGCCATGCGCTGGGCGGCGCCATCGGCCGCGCCACCGGCGGCGCCACCGTCGGAAGCTCGCCGTCTTCCAGTGGCGAGCGCCCCAATGGGGCTTTTGCTGGAATTTTGGCCACGGGCCACAGGGGACCCATGCCAGCCGTGCCCATGGGCGGCTGGGCCAAGCGCCGGGCGGCGCCACCGTCGGCGCCACCACCGGCGCCACCGCCGGCGTCGGAAGCTCGCCGCCTTCTGGCGACGAGCGCCCCCGGGGGGATTTTGCTGGAATTTTGCCGTAGGCCACATGGTACCCACGCCAACCGTGCCCATGGGCAGCTGGGCCAAGCGTCAGGCGACGGCACCGCCGGCGTCGCCGCCGACGCCGGAAGCTCGCCGTCTTCCGGCGGCGAGCGCCCCCGGGTGGATTTTGCTGGAATTTTGGCCGCGAGCCACAGGGGACCTGTGGGATCCTGCCAAAACAGAGTTAGGATCGATAAATAAAGTTGAGACTTACGTTTGCGTATGCGGCACAGTAGTCTCAGAACTTTGCCTTCGGATTCGCCACGACGGATCGAGTCTTCTCACGAACGGAGTAAGGCTACTAAATCCACAATCTAAATCTCTACTTTTAGATTAAGAACTTGGATAGAGGGAGAGGAAGTATTTCGGCAGAGCTTTGCTAGAATGAAGATGCATGCAAGAATGCCATGCAAAAGTGTAAGGAAAAAGGCTAACCCTTGGGTCTTATTTATAGCCCCCAAGGTAGTTATTTTAGGATCAATTGTTCCTTTGGAACAATTTAACTAAGGTGTACCATCGTACATGGCATATTATAAGCTTAAGTTGTACCATATGCATGGTACAATATAAGCTTAAGATATTACCCCTTTATTAGCCATATGTCGCATGCACTTATGCACATATAATGCGACTTTCCCATCAATCTAGAGATCCTCTCCGCAAGGGAACATATTCCCTTTGCGCACGACTTCGTGTACGCGACGTTCGAGGTCCGTATTCCCTCGTACATCCCCTACAAGGGTGTACTAACGTCTTCCATATCCAACATCTCCCACTCACACTTGAGGGGATTGTAAGAGAACGTCTTTCTCTTAGTTCTTTCATCTATCATTCCGAGAAATAGACCGTGCGACCGTCATGCGCGTAGAGTCTGTTGTTGTGCACTTGTTAGAGATATACAACGACCTCGAAGGTGCAAAGTTGAGTAGTTCAACGCATGCTTTACCCTAGATTATTTCTTCACATTTCTTATACTTTATATTCAACAATTGAATCCCATCTGGATTACAATTGGCTGGCCAGCTTTGAATCATTAAAGTCCAAATGCGAATATGAAATCAATCTTCCTCTTCTTGCGAACCTTCTGATCTTGACTTGATTCGCTTTTCTAACGTGCCCCACCGAGCCGAATTATCATAGCCCATTAGCAACACGCTAAGATAGCGATCATCTCGTCAAATCTAAAGGAATCAATTGGAGTCCTTGAGGGTAAGAGTTAAGACCCGTATGGCCTTTGAGTCTCACATAATAGCAAACACTATTGCTACTAACTCAGTGGTCGAAATGCATACGTGGTATGAACACGTATTACAACATCACTCCTTTCCCAGGGAGAGTATGTCTTAATGATGTTGTACGGATGAAAGATCAGACACCACCGTGCCTATCTTTTGAGTCCCCTTACTACTCATGAAATATTCCCGGACTCTCATCCTGCATAAGACAGATAGGATTTAAAAAATCCTATGAGATCTCTTTCAAATATCCTTGTGATACAGATCTCAGATCTTTTGTAAGCATCCATATGATGCAGATCTTTTATTCGACTATCTTGTTTAAGTCACGACTCTAAATCATTTGTCTAATGATTTTGACTTTAAACTAGTCTCATCTCTATCTTATCCATCTGATAAGATAAGGCGGTTGCTCATGTGAGAGAGCCAACCTTAATCTGTCCGACATACACACAATAAAATAGCTGAGACTTAAACATAAATGTATATAAAAACATTTGTAAGAAACTTGTATGCAAATTAAACTTTGATCTTCTATACACATGGGAAATATTACATGATACAGCTCAGCACCTACGCATTCCCATAGATGATAAGTGTTTGAAAAACACATCTCTGGGGATCGCCTTAGTAAGGGGATCCGCTATCATCTCATGCGTGGATATGTATCCTATGTCTACTTCCTTCCATTTGTCATAGTCCTTCGCAAACTTGAATCGAATGTCAATGTGTTTGGTCTTACAATGAAATTTAGGATCTTTGACATAGGCAATCGAAGCTTGACTATCACTATATATAGGAATAGTGCTCGAGTCAGTGGCATTCGTCAGCCTGTCTAAGAATTTCCTAAGCCAAACAGCTTCTTGGACCGCCATGCTGAATGCTACGAATTTGACTTCCATGGTTGATAGGGCGATGCAGGTTTGCTTCTTGCTGCTCCAGGATATTGCACCATTCCCGAGCAAGTAAACAAAGCCTGAGGTAGATCTTCGCTCTTCGAGATCACCCGCCCAATCAGCATCGGTATAGCCTTCGAGTCTCAAGGTATTGCCTTGATAGCATAACGCATAGTCCGCAGTCCCTTTGAGGTATCTTAATATCCTCTTCACCGCTTTCCAGTGTGCCTGTCCTGGGTTGGATTGGTAACGGCTTACCATACCAACATCATAGCAAATGTCTGGTCTGGTACACATCATGGCGTACATCAGACTCCCGACAGCACTGGAGTATGGAACCTTTTCCATAGCTTTCTTTTCTTTTGGATCTTTGGGACACATTTCCAAACATAGACCCTCGCCTTTGCTTATTGGAGTATCAATTGGCTTGCAGTCCTGCATATTAAACCGTTCTAAGACTTTCATTATATATGTCTCTTGAGAGAGAGAGAAAGAAGTTTCTTGGAACGATTTCTTGAGATCTTAACCCCAAGGATATATGCAGCTTCACCCATGTCTTTCATTTCAAAGACGGATGAAAGCCAAGCTTTGATATCCATGATAAGACGCTTATCATTTCCGGCTATAAGTATGTCATCTACATAAAGAGACATAATTACATACTTGTTTTTAATCCTCTTAATATATACGCAGTTGTCTTCGTCGAGCATGGAGAAACCATACGACAAAACGACTTCTTGAAAGCGCATATACCACTGCCTTGAGGATTGTTTAAGACCATATATGGATTTACGAAGTTTACAAACCTTATGTTTGTTTTCTTCTTGTATGAACCCGTTTGGTTGTTCCATGTAGATCTCCTCATCTAGTTCTCCGTTAAGAAAAGCAGTCTTTACATCCATCTGATGTAACTCGAGGTCCAAACAAGCCACCATTGCCAGAATTAAGCGAATGGAGGTAAAACGCACGACAGGAGAGAAAGTCTCTTCGTAGTCTATTCCTTCCTGTTACGTGAAACCTTTCGCAACAAGGCGATCTTTATATTTCTCGATAGAGCCATCAGCCTTATGCTTGATTTTGAGAACCCACTTGTTTCCAATGGCTCTACGTCCCTTAGGTAAATCAACCAAGTCCCAGACTTGGTTTGTTTTCATGGATTGAAGTTCTTCTTCCATAGCCGCTATCCATTTATCTTTAGCAGGGCATGTGACGGCCTGTTTGAAATTTGCAGGTTCGTCATCATCTTGTAGTAATGTCATGAATGTTTGAGGAAATTCATCCTCAAATCTCAGAGGTGTTAGCCTCGTTCGATTACTACGTCTTGTTTGAGTTTGATCACTCCCACTTGGAATGACATCACTCCCACTTGGAATGACATCACTCCCACTTGGAATAATATCACTCCCACTCGGAATAGGATTGGTATCGTTCGTATCATCCATTGGTGAAGTTTGAAACGTATTTTCTTCTTCACCAAGAATTCTCCCACTCGAACGTTCCGATCCTTCTTGATCCCAAGTCTCAAAGAAGGATAAGTCTTGACTTATCTCACCCTGTCTTGGAAACTCGTTTTCCAAGAAGACAACATCCCTCGATTCGAATTCTATTAGACCCCCATTGTCCTCTTGACCGACGAAAACATATCCTTTGGAGTTTTTAGCGTATCGGATGAAGATACACTTCCTCCCACGTGGCCCAAGTTAGCCATATTTGTGAGAGGATAAATGTGCGTAAGAGGCACAACCCCAAGGTTTTAGAATGTTTAAGTCTGGAGTTCTATTGTTCCACAACTCATAAGGAGTAGAACTTACCGACTTCGAGGGTACACGGTTTAAGATGAATGCTGCCGTCAATAATGCATCACCCCAAAAGGTGATGGGCAAATTTTCCTGAGACATCATTGATCGGACCATTTCCATCAATGTCCTATTTCTTCTTTCCGCAACACCGTTTTGTTGCGGAGTATAAGGCATAGTTATTTGATGAACTATGCCTTTTTCATCACAGAGTTCCTTAAAACTCGTTGATTGATATTCTCCACCCCGATCGGTTCGCAAGACCTTTATCTTGCGATCTAGTTGATTTTCCACTAAACTCATATAGTTTTTGAAGCAAGTTAAAGCTTCATGTTTGTGGGAAATCAAATAAATATGACCGAAACGAGTGAAGTCATCAATGAAGGTGATGAAATAGGACTTTCCGCGTCTTGTCTTAACATTCATTGGACCGCAAATGTCCGAATGGATAAGCTGTAATGGAACTTCGGCCCTTGTGCCAGTTCCAAACGGCTTGCGACAAGTTTTCCCTACAAGACAATGTTCACAAGTTGACATTTCAACTTTTGAAACATTAGATAGCAAGCCACTTTTGGCAAGTCTATCCATTCTAGTTGGTCCAATATGACCAAGTCTTGCATGCCAACAAATGATCTCAGATTCAGAGTTAGAAGCATTTGTCAAATGGAAACTTTCATTAATGGAAGAAGAATCATCATACATTGTATTTAAAACAATTAATCCATTACAAACATTACCCGACCCAATTAAAGAACTATTACAAACAAGGTCAACCTTCTGTTTATAGAACCTCCATTCATAATCTAAAGACATTAACATGACCACGGATACGATATTTCTTCTAATATCTGGAGCAAAGAGGACGTCGTGCAATAATAAAGTCCGGCCGTTGTCGAGAACTAGCTTGCATGTTCCGACGCCTTTGACTTCAACACGTGTGTTGTTGCCGACGTATATCCACTTTGTTCCTTGAGTTATCTTTCGATACTCTACGAAGAACCTTCTGTCCTTCGCTACGTGGTCTGTGGCCCCTGAATCAATCAACCAAAAATAGTTAGATTCAGCAAGAAACATGGAACTAGAAACACATATGTAACTAGCCCTACAAGTTACCTAATCACTTCCATTCGTACACGTACGGGCGAAGTGACCGTACTTGTTGCACTTAAAGCACTTGATCTTCTTCAAGTTTTTCTTCTTTGAGTGCACATTCTTTTGCCACTTTTTGTTCTTAGTCTTCTTTGAGGTTTCCGGTTCTTGCTTTCGTTCGTTCACAAACCTTAAGCGTTTATTCTTCCGCTTATTTCCTCCATGTGAGGAACTAGCGGCCATGTGCACTTCTGCACTTGGTTTTGCGGCTTGAATCCGCTCTTCCTCGAGTTCGAGGTGTTTCGATACATCGCTTAAAATTTTAATGCACTCATTGTGAGTGAGGTGCATTTTCATGTTATCCCAGCTATCTGGGAGTGAACGAATGACTGCTTGGATCTGCTGTTTGTCAGACAGCGTAACACCCGCATCCTTTAATTCAGATATGAGATTCGCCATGTGGCAGAGATGCTTTTTCATAGAATGATCTCGCCGCATCTTGTACGAATCAAATTGAATATTTAAGGAGCGGAGTTTGGTAACCGAAGTTCCACCAAACTTTATTTCTAGCTCAGACCATATGTCTTTGGCTAGGTCGAATTCCCGAAATAGACGCATTATGTCATTGTCCATTGCGGACAGTAACGTAATACGTGCTATTTTGTTCTTTCGAGTCCAAGTCTCATAAGCTTCCCGGTCCCTCTTGTGTTTGGCCGTATTGCCCAACTCAGGTTCTTCCATTATGTTTTGGAGTGTTTCAAGCACATCTTGATCCTCCAAAACATATTGGATTTTTATTGACCAAAGTTTATAATTGTCACCGTTGAGCTTTTCACCTTTGTTAAGCTCTGCGACAATGTTCTTAGAAGCGGTAGACATATTCGATTCAAAAAAAAACTGCAAAGAGAATGAAAAACACGATCAAAATTCTATGCATATAGTTTCGATTCTTTAAACACTTGATAAGTTCCTTGGATGCGTTGAAATGTTACTTTAGAATCGAGAAGTTCACTACGTTCCCAACTACCATCTAGAAGTAACTTTCAAAGTATCCCTCTTGCTTATCTCAAGTAAAAAGAAATCAGAAATAATACCCGTATGGTATTAGCAGCGGAAAAATACTTTGAAAAACATATCTTTCAAAATGGAATAGGTGAGAGTTTGCGCAAAGAATTTTAGCGCAACAATTGCCAAGCCACGAGACCTGTTCTACACACCCATGGGTTAGATAACCATGGCCGGATCGTGGTAGGACTTGGAATTCTGAATTGCGCTATCCCGATTAAGGACGGGACATAACCTATTTGAAAACACCTTTTTCAAAAAATTGAAAATACATTGGCTAATCTCCGTAGAGTAGAGCACAATGTTATAAGTTCATTGGCTAATCTCCGTAGAGTAGAGCACAATGACATGGCTAATCTCTCATGAAGTAGAGCACTATGGCTAATCTTCAAGGAGTAGAGCCCAAGTAAAAACTTCATTAAAATGTTAGCCCCGTATGGGCTAGTCGGCACTGTGGTTAGCCCCGTATGGGCTAATCGGCACAATCGAGTTTGACCAAGGCCTTTTGTCACCCCGTATGGGTCATTCGACAAGTTCGCGATCGACCAAGACCTTCTGTCGGATTGGTCGACCAAAACGACC
>CM061141.1:198539439-198564439 GCA_030789695.1 Scilla litardierei
ACGGACTGCCGTCCGCGTGCCGACGGAGGGGAAATGCGGGGCTACGGCCCGTGCGGTGGGGGAAAATCCCACCGACGCATGGCCCGAATCGACGACAGACTGCCGTCCGCGTGCCCACGGTGGGCAAATGCGGGGCGACGGCTCGTGCCGTGGGGCAAAATCACTCCGCCGCATGGCCCGAATCGACGACGGGCCGCCGGCCGCGTGCCGACGGTGGGAAAATGCGGGGCCACGGCCCGTGCGGTGGGGCAAAATCCCTCCACCGCATGTCCCGAAACGACGACGGACCGCCGGGCACGTGCCGACGGTGGGGAAATGCGGGGCTACGGCCCGTGCGGTGGGGAAAAATCCCACCGCCGCATGGCCCGGGTCGACGACGGACCACCGCATGTACCGAATCGACGACGGACCCCCGGACACGCACTGACGGTGGTGAAATGCGGGGCTATGGCCCGTGCGGTGGGGCAAAATCCCACCGCCGCATGGCCCGGATCGAGGACGGACCGCCGTCCGCGTGCCCATGGTGGGCAAATACAGGGCTACGGCCAGTGCGGTGGGGCAAAATCCCTCCGCAACATGGGCCGAACCCCCTTCTGCGGTGAATGGGGGTTGTGGAAAAATTTTTGTGTGCTTCCACAGACACTTTGGACCCCCGGGGTCATTTTTAAGCTAAATTTAAAAATCTACTACAGGGGAGTGCATGTTGCAAGGTGCTAGCCCACCGTCGACGGTGGGCTTTGCTGGGCGCGGGCTGAGCATTGGCAGCCAGCGCCCATGGGATTTTGGCCTACGGGCAGGGGACCTCTGCCAGCCGTGCCCATGGGCGACTGGGCCAAGCGCCGGGCGGCGCCACCGGCCGCGCCACCGGCGGCGCCCCCGCCGGCGCCGGAAGCTCGCCGTCTTCCGGCGCCGAGCGCCCCAAGGGGGCTTTTGCTAGAATTTTGGTCGCGGGCCACAGGGGACCCACACCAGCCGCGCCCATGGGCGGCAGGGCCATGCGCCGGGCGGCGCCACCGGCGGCGCCACCGCCGGCGCCGGAAGCTCGCCGCCTTCCTGCGGCGAGCGCCCCGGGGGGCTTTTGCTGGAATTTTGGCCGTAGGCCACAGGGGACCCACGCCAGCCGTGCCCATAAGCGGCTGGGCCAAGCGTCGGGCGGCGCCGCCGCTGGCGCCGCCGCCGGCGCCGGAAGCTCGCCGTCTTAAGCGGCGAGCGCCCCCGGGGGGATTTTGCTGGAATTTTGGACGCGGGCCATAGGGGACCCACACCAGCCATGCCCATGGGCGGCTGGGCCAAGCGTCGGGCGGCGCCGTCGCTGGGGCCGCCGTCGGCTCCGCCGCCGGCGCCGGAAGCTCGCCGTCTTCCGGCGGCGAGCGCCCCAGGGGCTTTTGCTGGAAATTTGGCTGCGGGCAGGGGACCCACGCCAGCCGTGCCCATGGGCGGCTGGGCCTTGAGCCGGGCGGTGTCAGTGGGGGCGCGGGCGGCGCCGCCGTCGGCACCGTGGGCGCCGCCGGAATCTTGCCGTCTACCGTCGGCGAGCGCCCAAGGGAGGCTTTTTGCTTGGCATTGGCCCTGCCAGCGTCCATGGGTGGTAGGTCCCAGTGCCGGACGGCGGCGGCGGCGGCCGCCGCCTTTCACCGGTGGGCCCCACGGGACCCCGGTGGGCCCCTCAGAAGCCTTTTGTGGGGAATTCGACTATGTGACCGCATATTTGGCCCGTCACCCGTGGCTTCCTTGCTGGCCGACGAACGGCCCATTTGTTTGATTTCTCGTGCTCGGCGGAGTTTCCTCGCCGGTGCCTCGCTGACCCGTTGCCTGCCGCACGTCAACAGGCCGCTAGAATAACTGTCGCTACGTCGGTCCTGGGCCAGGTGGGTGCGGGAGGTGAGGCCCGGCTTGGCTGTGGCCGTGTCGGCACGTGAGTGGTTTTGGATATGCATGCCCCGGTGGGCTCCCTGCCCATGCGCAGCCAACCGCCGGGAGGCAGTCCCCTCATTCGTTTGCCCCGTTGACCGCCGACGTCTCGGTTCCCCGTAACGTTGCATGTGCATGATACATAACCCGATGGAAAACCAATGTCGCCCACGTTCTCGACCGTCGACCCCTCCCCGACGGAGGAGGGGCGGCACCCGTCGGCGTTCCTCGCGGTCCCTCGGGCGGCGGCCTTCACGGCCGTCCAGCCCAATCGGCCCGCGGGGACTCGCCAGCGCTCGCGGATGCCCGTGCATTCGTGGGGACGGGGCGCCGGCCCCGAGTCCCCTTTCTCGGTTGCGATTCGGCTTTTTACGCCGCTCTTGGACGGATGACGATCGGACTGCCGAAGGCCCTCCGGGGCGCATCCCGCCAGGGGTGCGGCTCGCGAGGCGTCTCGTCGCGCCGACGTCGCCGAAGATGTGCTACCTGGTTGATCCTGCCAGTAGTCATATGCTTGTCTCAAAGATTAAGCCATGCATGTGTAAGTATGAACAAATTTAGACTGTGAAACTGCGAATGGCTCATTAAATCAGTTATAGTTTGTTTGATGGTACGTGCTACTCGGATAACCGTAGTAATTCTAGAGCTAATATGTGCAACACAGCCCGACTTCTGGAAGGGACGCATTTATTAGATAAAAGGTCGACGCGGGCTCTGCCCGGCGCTCTGATGATTCATGATAACTCGACGGATCGCACGGCCCTCGTGCCGGTGACGCATCATTCAAATTTCTGCCCTATCAACTTTCGATGGTAGGATAGTGGCCTACCATGGTGGTGACGGGTGACGGAGAATTAGGGTTCGATTCCGGAGAAGGAGCCTGAGAAACGGCTACTACATCCAAGGAAGGCAGCAGGCACGCAAATTACCCAATCCTGACACGGGGAGGTAGTGACAATAAATAACAATACCGGGCTCAAAAGAGTCTGGTAATTGGAATGAGTACAATCTAAATCCCTTAACGAGGATCCATTGGAGGGCAAGTCTGGTGCCAGCAGCCGCGGTAATTCCAGCTCCAATAGCGTATATTTAAGTTGTTGCA
Organism: Scilla litardierei; assembly: GCA_030789695.1. Lineage (NCBI taxonomy): Eukaryota > Viridiplantae > Streptophyta > Magnoliopsida > Asparagales > Asparagaceae > Scilla > Scilla litardierei. The sequence goes on from CM061141.1 coordinate 198,542,453, forward strand.
GTTAAAAAGCTCGTAGTTAGACCTTGGGCTGGGTGACGTGCGTTTATATTTCATATATTTACGCACGTTTTCTTCCGTGTTTTTTCCGTATTTTACCGCCGTCTTTTATTCGTTTTCGCGTGTTTTCTTGTTTTCTTTCACTTTTCCGTGTTTTCCGTGTTTTGCAGGAATTTACAGCATTTGGGACATAAAACGATGATATCATGAGTCCCCGGAGCAACGGGAGGGGTCACGCGTGATCCAGGGGGTCAAACGACCAAGATTGCCACTTTTCAGCCCCCACCCGATCGGTTGGACACAGCCAACCGATCGGGTGATGCACGCGTGCACGACCCGGACTGAAGTTGGAGCAAAGTGCAAAGTCAACCGACCGGTTCGCCGACCGGTTCATCCCAACAGAGTTCTCGGGTAGTTGGAGCTTAATTCCAACCGATCGGGTGATATCTCACCCGATCGGTTCATCTGAAGCTGAAGTTTCCCAAACGACGACCCGGTCATGCCACCCGTTCTCCTCAGCGACCGGTTGAAGCTCCCGAAGCCCGACGGCCAAAGCAACAAGCGGCTCACCCGATCGGTTGATGTTTCAACCGATCGGGTGGCCTTTTCTTCCGCTTTCACGCACCGCTGCTCATTCATTGAAGATCTGCTATCATTCCAGAAAGATTTTTGGTGATCTCTTATTTTTCTAGCGTCGGCATCGTCGTTAGCTTTCCAACGATAGGTCGCATGCCCAAATCAGATTTTTCTAGATTTTTCTGGAATTTTCTAAGCGCAGCTATGTGCTGAAACTGGCTACAGTCTGGAATTTCATTTCACCCGATCGGTTGACTTGTCAACCGACCGGGTGAGATCTGTTTCTGCGAATCTTAGCTCTCTGTTTATTCCACCCGATCGGGTGAGTTTCCACCCGATTGGGTGGGCCTTTTTTGACAGTTCTGGACCCGAACTGTTAATTTTTTTGGGGGGGGGTTTATAAATAGAAGTTGGGGCACGACTTGGAGGGGGTTCTTCTCAGCTTTTCTAGGGCTTTTTGCCCCTTTCTCTTGTAAGTTTAGATTAGGTTAGATTAGCTTTTCCATTGTAATAAATCTTGTATTGGATTGAAGATTCAAACTCAAGATAAGTATTTTCTTCTCTCATTTTCCATTGTTTTGTGTTGTTTTCATTGTTGCTTGATGGTGAACATTTGTATGTCATTTCTATTGCTTGTTTTTATGTTATTCACCATTGAGTAGTGTCGATGAACCCTAATACGGGTTAGGGTAGGATTGATGCTTGGGTTGTTTGATTTGACTTGGTTGCATGGCATGTGTTCGATGAAATGTGTCAATGGCGATTTCTAGCAATCTGGGTCCAATTCGTATGGCAACACACTAGATGTGTTGGGGATTGGGTTCCGGTGCTTGTCCTGTCAAGATCCGCTTCGATGTATTGCTAGAAATCACATTTGACCTATTTGGCCATTAGGGTTACGTGGGGGCGTTTCATTGTCATTGGCGGGAGAAAGACCGCCCCTGACCGTCGGGCCAAGGGGGAATAAACTTGGCGGTTGACTCCCTAGCCATAGCTCACGCCCCGAGCGTTGACATCGAGTCCTTGCGCGCGGGAGCGGCTTGGACGAAGTGTTGGGAGATATCATTGTGGCCTTAATGCTCCCGGTTGCGGAAGGTGTTAATGGACATGGGAATGCCCACCGTCCGGAACCGGGTAGGCCTAGCGTGCTTGGCACCGATCGGAATATCGGGCCATGGACGCTAGGTACCACCTTTTGGGGCAATGTCTCACCCTGGGTCAAGTCAAATGCCAAGTGTCATGAGTGCTCTAGCCCGTGTTAGCAGGGATTCATTTTGTGTCATTTTCATTTCTTTCTTTTATTTCTGCACTTCACCCACATTATCCGCATAGCTAGCACACGACCTAGGCGAGGCTAGTAGCCATTCAAGCCATCCACCTCCCTGAGTTCGATAAACCCGCACCCTACACTAACTGTGCACTTGCGGTAAAACGACACCGCGCCCAAACCGTAAACGGGGCGCCGGTCAAGTTTTTGGCGCCGTTGCCGGGGAGGCGTTCGGTTTGATATTAGCTTAGCTTGGGTTCGTTAGACTACGCATAAAAAAACAAAAAATTTATTTTTCTTTTTTTTAAAAAAAAATATTCAATTACCAAGAAATTTTTCCCCCACTATTATATTATCTTTTTGTTATTTTCTTGTACTATTGACGCTCCTCTCTAGTTTTCTTATTTTTGTTGTCCATGTATCTTTGGTGTAACCATGTGGAGATCAAATTTCGATGCTCAGATGGGAGGATACAATCCTTATTCGGTTGTGGTTTGTGAGACTTGTGGGATGGCGGGGCATGTGTATTATGATTGCCCATTTACGCTTGAGAGCCTTCCCCCACCCCAAGGCCAAACATTTTCCCACAACCTTAGCCCAATCACCTCCCATCCATTTCCTCAACCTTATACCCCTCCACACACACACAAGAATAATCAAGCCTCGTGTCTCTCCTTGAAAGTGCCATGTTTAACCAAGGCCAAATATTACAAAACTTGATGGTACCAATCACCGAGCCGACATCGAGGAGAGGGGATGAAGGAGAGGATATACCCACCTTCATGGTTGAGACCACCATAGACACATCTCATGCCGATGCCCCAATTTTCCCACACTACCACTTGGATGACGAAGCATTTTTTGATGATGATAGTGAGGATGGGGAGATTTCTCTAGGATCTGTGGGAGAGACTTTTCATCTTTATCTGGATACCCCATATGAGTCCTATGAGAGCACCGAGGATGTAATGCCCTACCAGCTACTGCACAAGTACTAGAGGGGGGGTGAATAGTACTTTTAAAATAATAAGGAGTATAATTCCAAATTAAATTGCAAACAACTACCAAATCAATTTGCGGAAGCTTAAATTGAATGACAACACAAAATTAACAAAGCAAACAAACGATGTTAATGGGTTCGGATCCACCCAAGTCTCCCCGACTTGTTCCCGGTGATCCTACGTCCCAACCACCCGGATCCCCTCCGGATACTTGAGTTAGAAACCCTAACTCAAGATTTCCACTATGAATATCTTGTGAAAAACCTTCACAAGATCAAATCATACATGCAATGGCAAAGTGAATCCCACAACCCGGGATCATAAACTTCTCTCACAACCGAGAGAACCAATAAGCAATATTAAAGAGTTTAAATGAAATAAATACTCTTACCACAAAATCCTATACCTTGAGTTTTTCTTACCCAATAGGTGGAATGAAGGATTTGAGGAAGATGAAGTCACCAAGACCTAGCACCAAGGAAATGACCAGCAATCGGTGCCTAGGAAAGAGTTGGAGACTAGGATCAAGCAATAGCTTGAAGAGCTCACCAAGAACAAGCTTCTCTCTAGATCTAGAAATGAGAGAGAATGGGTTTCTTGTGAGGAAGAGAGCTTTAGATTTGAGGGAGAATAGCTATCTCTTTAGAACTCAATGAATCTCTGAATAGAAGCTCTAACCTTGATAGAAATGACCTAGGTTCGTATTTATAGGAACCCAAAAACACAAGTTAGGTCATTCACCAACGGATAGAAATCTGTGAGACTTAGTCGGTCAAAGAACAATCACTGACCGACTAGTTCATCAACTAGTCGGTCAGCCAAACAACATGGACCGACTAAGAGGAGATCTGAGAAGAAAAAGAATTTCAGACCTAGAAATCTAGTCGGTCCAAGAAGACTGTCTGACCGACTAGTTTCACAACTAGTCGGTCAGCCAATGAACGTAGACCGACTAAGAGGCAAAATAACTTAGTCTGAATGCAAAGTGACTTAGTCGGTCCAAGAACAAAAGTTGACCGACTAAATTGTCAACTAGTCGGTCACCAAACGTTCTTAGACCGACTAACGGTAAACAGTAGCTTAGGAGAATTTTGGAGTGAACAGTAAGTCTCAACTAGTCGGTCAAAGAAGCATCACTGACCGACTAGTTCACAAACTAGTCGGTCGGTGAGTCAACGTAGACCGACTAACTGTAAACAGTAAAGTCCAAGAATTTAAGGAATCAAACTAGTCGGTCCAAGAACAGTTGCCGACCGACTAGATCACCATCTAGTCGGTCAGTACTTGTTCTTGTACCAACTAACATGCACAATAAATCCGAATCGAAGCGCGACGCTTCGAGGAAGTTAGAATGAACTTGTGCAAGGATCCTAGAGCTACGTAAAGAGCGAAATGAAGATAGAAACGTAAGATATACTCAAGGCTTAACATTCTATATATCGAAGCTAAAAGACTATAAATAAAACCTTAATAAACGGTCTTTGAGAGCTTCGATTGAATCTTCATATCTTCCAAAGCGTCGCAAGAGCTTCAATGAAGCTTTAGGCATGAATATGAGCTTTGGGAAGTGTTGAGATGTCGCTTTGAATGTTCTCGTGAAATTGGCGACGATCTCCAAAACTGCGCTCACAAATTGTTAGTTCATGGATTATTTATGTTTGCTCATCATCAAAACCAAATCCGGGGAGTCCAATATTCAACATTCTCCCCCTTTTTGGTGATGACAAACCAACATAAATAATAATCGAAAATAATGATTCAAATGTAAAATACTTACTCCCCCTGCATTGATGACACGTTAATTCCAAAATGAGTATATATGAATTGCATCAAGCAGACGAGTAAGATAAATAAAGATAATCGATTTTCGAAATATCGGATTCTGAAAATCCTTATATATATCTTAACTCCCCCTGAATCTAACATATCAAACTAGATTCTTGGAAATTGAGTTAAATTTTCATTTGCGCTATTTATTATCATTATCTCTCCCCCTTTGGCATTATCCCAAAAATGGGGGGCATACAACGACAACAATTAGGAAATGTAAAATCTAACATCGGGAGTCGTAGACAAAGACAATGGACCAAATTGACACCAAGGGAAAAAGTGTGGAAATCAAAACAAGGTGTGCCAAATTTTCCATTATTAATAAAAATCAATGATAATCAAAATCATCAAAAATAATATTTGGTATTTTTTTTTCATTTATTGAATAATGAAACATACTCTCCAATATTCAATATTTCTTGGTTAAAAATGTGCATGGAAAACAATTCTATATGAATATAGAAATATAATCTATTTAACCAAGTTTTTAATCGTCGAGCGACGAATTCACAATTCAAATGCATTCAACGAATATATATATATATATATAAAATGCACGACGAATAAATGACAAAGTGAATGACGATGAACATATATATATGTAGAGACAACATGAGTACATCCAAAAAGATATCACATCGAATATATGAGATACATCATATCAAGCACTACATATCATCAAAAAGAAATACATCAACATCATCGACATCATCAAAGTATATCAACATACATCAAAACAACATCATAACATAATATCCAACTCCGACATCCAGAAATCACAAAAATACATCAAAACATCTCTCAAGCCCCAGCCTAACCCAAAAAACACTCTCACTAAGATATATCATCCAAAGTGCAGTGGAGAGTCCTCGGAACAACGATCACGAGGAGGAGGCTGGATCTGCAGCGTCCGTGGGTCCAGTCGACGGAGTGGACTCAGGATCTGCAGGGAGTAGAGGTGTCTCAACAGATGGAATCGTTGGGGCAGGAGTCGAGATCTCAGCAACAGGCTCATCAGCAGCAAGGGTCTCGACAGCAGAAGTGTCAACAGGAATATCAGCAGGCTCAGCAACAGGGTCAGCAGGAGGCTCAGACGACTGAAGTGCTGAAGCAGAAGGCTCTGGAGCACCGGAAGTGGTGCCAACTCCAGGAGCAGAAGTGGAAACACCAACACCAGCAGCAGCAGCAGTGGCCTCATCGCCACGGGCATAAGAAGTGACAAGCTCGTCAAGCTCCTCATCGTCCATCTCCTCGGCCTCAGACACCGAAGGAGGAAGCTCAATCCCCATCGTACGAGCCATACGACATACGACCTCCTCAGTACGAGCCAAACGGGAGTCGTGCTGACGAAGTAGACGTACGACATCGTCCAAAGTAGCAGGGGAAGAGGAGGCTGCAGCAGCTGACGGAGTAGACTGAGAAGCAGATGCGGTAGACCTCTGCACGTGACGTAGTGCCGCTAAAGATTTCTTCACGGCCGTCGCGTTCAGAGGAGTACCCAAGGGACGCTCATCGTCAGGAGGGAGGGGAACTCGGAAATGACGGAATACGAGAGTCAACAGGCAGGGGTATGGAATGTCCGCAGACTTATTGGTCTTGCGTATACACTCGAAAGAATCCATCTTATCGAGTATCACGCGAGCCCAATTTATCTCGCACCCCAAGAAAAGAGCGTATATGAGCTTCAAAAACGGCTGAGAGGGGAGTGAAGAGGATCCATATTTCGGGAGAAGACATGATTTCAAAATCAGGTTAAGAACCCACGCATTCGGCTTGAAAGATTTCGAAGGAACACCAATGAATGCGGAGGGGATAACCTGGAAGATATCTGCAAGAATAGACTGATCCAAGGAAGAAATGTCGTCTACGGAAATGTCCGAGGGGAGGAGACCACACGACGCACAACCAAGGATCTCCCCCAAGATTTCTGCCGTGAGAACTATAGGAGTTCCCAAGACAGTCGTCTCAATGGAGTGGCTGGCGTCGTACTGGCCTCGAATACGGTTGGCATAGAACAATTTCACGAGGCGAGGATAAGGTTTTGGGTTGGCCTTGGGGTCGTATCGGAGATAATCTAGAAGGCCACTATAAGAGAGAAGATCAACAAGGCCGAGAAAATCAGAGAACTGAACGTAATGCTCTAACAACAGTGGACAGTGCTCTATACGGTTGTACGCTGCGAGACACTGAGGGTCATCGCGGCACAACGATATGTCTACACCGCCAACTGGCATAGGAGCTTTACCCTTAGCCTTACGGGTCTTCGGAGGAGTAGTAGGTTCCCTAGTAGGCTCATCCTCAGGGATAAATTCAGTGTCGGAATCGGGAGGAGTAGCCGGAGTGTGAAGTAAGGGCTTTTTGGTCTTGGATTTGCGGGGCTTGACGGACGCAGTCCTAGGCTTCTTAAGAGGGGGCGACGATGGAGAGGCTTGGGTAGACTTGGCACGACGCTTAGGCTTCGGGGGATTCCTAGCGGTAGGTTGTTCTACGGTCATAGGAGAGGCCCCGGAAGAGGCGATAGGAATTCGAGTCTTAGCCATAGCACTACGAGCACAATCAATCGAAGAAAATCACAAGCAACCTAGAGATCACAAGAAAACAACCCTAGAAATCAAGAACTTCGAAAATCAACCAAACCCTAGAATACCTAGGAGGAGAAATCGAACCCTAGGGCAAGAAATCGACCTAGGAGAGGGAGGAAGATACCTAGGGGCTTGAGTCGACGGCGGGGGACGGCGGCGATGGCCGGAGATATGGCCGGAGACGACGAGAATGTGAAGGGGCTCAAACGGGGTTTGGGGGTTTTCGAGTTTGAGCTGGAGAGAAGACCGACTAATTGAGAAATTAGTCGAATGAAAAATGAGTATAAGTCGGTCTGGAATCAAAAAGACGTAACTGCCCTAGCACACTTAGTCGGTCACAGTTCAAGCACTGACCGACTAGATTACGATCTAGTCGGTCGGTCAATGAGCTTGAATCGACTAAGTCGAAACAGGGGCACAGAGAGATTTTCAGGGCTAGATTTAGTCGGTCGCAGTATACTTACTGACCGACTAGTTTTCAATCTAGTCGGTCGGAAAGTGTACTGTGACCGACTAACGAAAGAAAATGATAGGAGATGGATATTGGCTTGATCTAGTCGGTCTGAGTTCATTTGCTGACCGACTAGATGAGCATCTAGTCGATTGACAAGTGAACTGAAACCGACTAGAAGAGTCCAAAAAATTGACAATTGATTTCTCTTCACAAACCACTTGGATGAGACATCTCAACTCACTCATTAGTCATCTAAATTACCCTATAAAACGTCGAAATCTTAAATACGACATTGAAATACGAATTCGAGCAATAAATTCAAATATATCACATAAAATTCCCAAAAATTCAATAAATCTAGCATGAATGAAATATCGTGAAATATAATAGCATGCAAGATATTTGAATGAAATATGAATCCTATATCTCGGATTCACCCATAATCCCCAATTCTCGACGCAACCGCACAAAGGAGTCCTCCTTTAGGGGTTTCGTGAAAATATCGGCGATTTGCTTTTGGGTTTCAACGTACACTAATATAATGTCCTTTTTAGCAACATGATCATCTAAGAAATGGTGTCGGACATCTATGTGTTTCGATCGGGAATGGTGCACCGGATTCTTTGAAAGACAAATAGCACTTTGGTTATCCACCATGATAGGGCTAGTATCACAATGAATACCAAAATCTTCAATGTGTGTCTCATCCAAAGAACCTGGGCACAAGCGGCACCGGCGGCAATGTATTCCGCCTCGGTGGTTGAAAGTGATACCGAATTTTGCTTCTTGGAAAACCAAGAGACAAGAGAATTTCCTAGAAAATGGCAAGTGCCACTAGTACTTTTCCTGTCGGATTTGCATCCCGCATAATCAGCGTCACTATATGAGACTAACTCATACGTGCTAGATTTCGGATAAAGTAATCCAAAATCTAAAGTGTAACTTAAATAGCGAAAAATACGTTTTACCGCTACTAAGTGAGAATCCTTAGGTTGAGACTGATAACGAGCACATATACATACGACAAACATAATATCGGGCCTACTCGCGGTAAGATAAAGTAAGCTACCTATCATACCTCGATATAGACGAATGTCTACATCTTTTCCGCCCGTATCTTTATCAAGATGCGTAGTCGTGCTCATTGGAGTCTTTTTCCCGGAGGCATTCTCCATTCCAAATCGCTTTAGCAACTCCACCGTGTACTTCGTTTGGTGGATGAAGATTGCATCGTTCAATTGGCGAATTTGGAGACCTAAGAAATATTTGAGTTCGCCCATGTGGCTCATCTCAAATTGTTCCTTCATAACATTAGAAAACTCTTCGCAAAGAGCGAAGTTAGTAGCACCGAAAATGATATCATCAACATAAATTTGAACTAATAATATATCATTATTCGCATGCTTAATAAAAAGTGTTGAATCGGCTTCACCCATTTTAATATTCAAATCCAAAAGAAAATTCTTTAGGCGATCATACCAAGCTCGAGGAGCTTGTCTCAAACCATAAAGAGCTTTCTTTAGTTTAAAAACGTGATTTGGAAATTTTTCATTAATGAAGCCCGGAGGTTGAGAAACGTAAACTTCCTCAACGACATCTCCGTTTAAAAATGCACTTTTAACATCCATTTGAAATAATTTAAAATTCTTATGGCATGCAAAAGACAATAATAATCTAATTGATTCTAATCTAGCTACCGGAGCGAAAGATTCTTCGAAATCGATACCTTCCTCTTGTCGATAGCCTTGAGCAACTAACCGAGCTTTGTTCTGGACGACGACTTGATTTTCATCGGTTTTGTTCTTGAAGATCCACTTTGTCCCTATGACGGTGTGGTTCTTCGATGGCAAAGGAACAAGCTCACATACCTCATTCCTTTCGAATTGAATGAGTTCCTCCTCCATGGCAAGGATCCAAGCACTATCTTCGCATGCTTCATTAATATTCTTTGGCTCTATCGATGAGGCATAGGCACAATTTGCGAAGTGGTGGACTTGCGATCTCGTCTTGACACTATCATGAATATTGCCAATTACTTGCTCATGGGGATGGTCACGAACGGTATGAAGCCGTTTGGGAATACCTTGATCACAAGGAACATTCTCAACAACTTCAATAGTTGGGTTAGTCTCAATAGAATCAATAGAATCATTAGACTTAGAATTATCAAACGAATCACATAAAACATCCATAGAATCATTATCATTTGAAATTCTAGTTGGAACAAATCCTTCATTAAATGAGACATGAAGCGACTCCTCGATTGTTGAGGTTCGTTTGTTGAATATCCGGTAGGCTTGGCTACGCGAAGAATATCCAACAAAAATCCCCTCATCGGATCTTGGATCGAATTTGTCCAAACTACCATATGTGTTCTTAATAAAACATTTCGAACCAAAAACACGAAAATGTTTAACTTGAGGCAACCTACCAAACAACAATTCATAACAAGTTTGTTTAGTGCCGGGCCTCAAAAGTATTCTATTAAACACATAGCAAGCGGTGTGTACCGCTTCCGCCCAAAATTGATGGCCAAGTTGGCTATCATCAAGCATAGTGCGAGCACACTCCACTAGCGTCCTATTCTTTCTCTCAACTACACCATTTTGAGGAGGTGCACGAGGGAAAGAGAAGGTGTGAGTAATACCAACTTCATCACAAAATGTCTCAAAAGACTCATTCTCAAATTCACCTCCATGATCACTACGAATAGTGACAATGGTGGTTCCTAAGAGATTTTGTACTTTCTTAACAAAAATTGTGAAGTTTTCAAAAGCTTCATTTTTATTACATAAGAAGAATACCCATGTAAATCTTGAATAGTCATCTACGATGACAAGTCCATACCTTGCATTTCCTAAGGAAGCTACTCTAGTTGGCCCAAATAAGTCTAGATGTAATAGCTCTAGTGGCCGTTTAGTAGAGATGCTTTTCTTAGGTTTAAATGAAGATTTAGGAAGCTTGCCGCGTTGACAACAATCACAAAAACTTTTCTTTTCAAAAACAAGCTTCGGAAAACCTTTAATAGAATTCAATTTTGAAAGCTTATATAGTGTTCCAAAGTTCACATGTCCAAAGCGTCGATGCCATAAGTGTTGTTCACTTGTGTTGGCAACGAGACATTGTTCATATGACTTAGGAAGATCCAAAATATAAATGTCTTTACGACGAGTTCCGGAAAATAATAATTTTTCATTATCCTTTCTTAAAATATGACACAATCCTTTCGCAAAGCTAACTTTGTAACCTTTGTCACAAAGTTGGCTTATTGAAATAAGATTATGATTTAAACCACTAACAAGATAAACATCACTAATTAATGGTTTAGAAGGGTTACCGACTATACCAACACCTATGATGGTTCCGCTCTCGTTGCCTCCAAATACGACGCGGTTTCCATTCGCAATGGGAACCACTCCGGAGAGCAATCGAGCGTCACCCGTCATGTGTTTGGAACACCCGCTATCGAGTATCCAATTCCCTTTGGAGCTAAATTTAAATTTGTTGCTCCTTTTCTTTTTCTTTTCCTTGAGTACCTAAAGATAGACAATTTCATATCATGGTACCCAAGGTCATTGGGTCCAAGGGATTAGACCTTTGGAAGCCAAGTCCAAGTGGACTTAGACTTCCCCACATAATTCTTACTATGCACAACATCCGAAAAATAAGCATTCATATACATTTGTTTTTCGTCCATGCTTGTGTCCTTTGTGCTTCAAATAGTGAAAATTTTGGGAGCCATCATCCTATTGGGTGCATGCATGCGACGTTGATTTCTACGTGATGCATGTTATGGATAGGCATACTGGACATGATGGAATGGTGCACGATGAGAATTATTCATATGATGTTGTGGGTGAACATATGCATGTGTGGAAACACGTGCGTGAGGGTGTCTCACTTGGTGTGCACGTGCCCGAGAATGTGTTGCATAAAAATCATCATATGTGTGAGACGGTGGAGTAGGACGTGTGTTCCTACGTGGCATGGTATTAGTGTACATGTAGGCATGCCCCTTCTTTGGAGGTCCACCCAAGGTGGGTTTCTTTCCGAAAGAGGGTGTGGACGAGGTGGAAGCACCATTGGTAGATGAACTACCAATAGAGTGTTTGCTCCCACTCGTTGAGGCTTCGGAAGTTGGCCTAACAAAAGTAGTGACCGACTTGGATGAATTTCCCATCATATACCCCAAGCCAATGTGGTGTTTGGCCGGTAGTAAATCTTTTAGGATATTATCCAAATGGCCCTTACCCTTGTTGAATTTGTTGATTCGGCCCAATGTGTCCTCATATTTCTCTTTGAGAGAACGCAAAGAAATATCCAAAGTGGATATTTGCGATGTGAGCACATAAACACGAGATTTAAGATTTTCGTTCTCAATACTCAAAGTCGAGTTTTGAGAAGTTAAATCCGCTATCTCATGTTCTTCCGCATCCTCAATGCTAGCATGTTCAAGTTTAGATTTAAGATTCACAATCTCATTTCTTAACTCTTCAACAACGGTGTCGTTGCTGGTGATGATATTCTTAGGCGATGTTTGAATGCTAGCTAGGTCATCTTTTACCTTAGTATATCTATTTACTAACTTAGTGTATTTTGACCATAGTTGAGTGTTAGCATCCCTAAGATCATCCATCGTTACCTCATCGCTTTCTTCATCACTATCATCGGACGAGGAGGATCCTTGATCGTGCTCCTCTCTTGCCATGAAGCACATGTGTGCTTGCTCCACTTGCTCATCATCCGACTCTCCGCTTGAGGAATCCTCGGAGTCGGTGAAGGTAGCTCCGTCAAGTCCCTTCTTGTTTCCTTTCATGTACTTCTTGGACTTGTCATACTTTGGCGCCTTCCACTTCTCCTTTTGCTTGTTTTGAGGACAATCCACTTTGATGTGTCCTGGCTTATTGCATTTAAAGCACAAAGGTGGAGAGGCGTTAGTAGAAGTAAACTTAGATTTTTGTTTGAAGTTACACTTTTGGAAGAAGCGATTGAACTTCTTTGCCATGAGTGCAATGGATTCCATGTCCATTTCTTCTTCCGAGTTCTCATCATCGGTAGAGGTGGATGAAGCCGCCTTGAATGCAATCGCCTTTTTCTTAGGCGCATCTAGGTTCAAATATGACTTCATCTTTTTTTGTAACTTCACCTTGCTATCTTTGCGTACCTCGTATGACATCAAAGTACCCATTAGTTGAACTACGGTGTACTTATCCATGTCATTACCTTCCTCGATGGCGAAGGTACGTTTTTCCCAAGAAGAGGGAAGTCCTTCAATAAGCTTTGAGCACTTCTCCTTTTGAGTGTAGGACTTGCCGAGGGCCTCTAACTCGTTTATTATGTCAACGAAGCGAGCGTAATATTCTTTCATCTTCTCGCCTGTTGCATATGAAACATTTCGTAATCTTTGTTTACGACTACGAGTTTAGAGTCTCTTACCCAACTCGTCCCTTCATGAAGAATGAGGAGGGAGTTCCAAATTTGATATGCACTCTTACATGTGCATATCTTATTGAAATCCTCGGGCTCCAATGCGCATTGCAAGGCGTTCATTGCCTTGGCATTGCTTACCTCCGCGGCGACCTCCGCGGTAGTCCATTTCTCAAAATCTTCTTCTTCGGGTTCAATATACTCCTTCATTGTAGTTCTCCATAAAGATGCACTTCGGAGGAAGGTTTCCATCTGACACTTCCAGTACCCGTAGTTGGTACCGTTGAAGAATGGAGGCCTCGTAGAGGAATGTCCTTCCATCACGGAAGATGCTCCTTCACGGTTCCTGAAGGTGTCATAGTTGGAAGGTGGACGCACGGTCTTGTTGTCGTTGGCAGACATAGCTGTGAACCTGGCTTTGATACCAAATGTAATGCCCTACCAGCTACTGCACAAGTACTAGAGGGGGGGTGAATAGTACTTTTAAAATAATAAGGAGTATAATTCCAAATTAAATTGCAAACAACTACCAAATCAATTTGCGGAAGCTTAAATTGAATGACAACACAAAATTAACAAAGCAAACAAACGATGTTAATGGGTTCGGATCCACCCAAGTCTCCCCTACTTGTTCCCGGTGATCCTACGTCCCAACCACCCGGATCCCCTCCGGATACTTGAGTTAGAAACCCTAACTCAAGATTTCCACTATGAATATCTTGTGAAAAACCTTCACAAGATCAAATCATACATGCAATGGCAAAGTGAATCCCACAACCCGGGATCACAAACTTCTCTCACAACCGAGAGAACCAATAAGCAATATTAAAGAGTTTAAATGAAATAAATACTCTTACCACAAAATCCTATACCTTGAGTTTTTCTTACCCAATAGGTGGAATGAAGGATTTGAGGAAGATGAAGTCACCAAGACCTAGCACCAAGGAAATGACCAGCAATCGGTGCCTAGGAAAGAGTTGGAGACTAGGATCAAGCAATAGCTTGAAGAGCTCACCAAGAACAAGCTTCTCTCTAGATCTAGAAATGAGAGAGAATGGGTTTCTTGTGAGGAAGAGAGCTTTAGATTTGAGGGAGAATAGCTATCTCTTTAGAACTCAATGAATCTCTGAATAGAAGCTCTAACCTTGATAGAAATGACCTAGGTTCGTATTTATAGGAACCCAAAAACACAAGTTAGGTCATTCACCAACGGATAGAAATCTGTGAGACTTAATCGGTCAAAGAACAATCACTGACCGACTAGTTCATCAACTAGTCGGTCAGCCAAACAACATGGACCGACTAAGAGGAGATCTGAGAAGAAAAAGAATTTCAGACCTAGAAATCTAGTCGGTCCAAGAAGACTGTCTGACCGACTAGTTTCACAACTAGTCGGTCAGCCAATGAACGTAGACCGACTAAGAGGCAAAATAACTTAGTCTGAATGCAAAGTGACTTAGTCGGTCCAAGAACAAAAGTTGACCGACTAAATTGTCAACTAGTCGGTCACCAAACGTTCTTAGACCGACTAACGGTAAACAGTAGCTTAGGAGAATTTTGGAGTGAACAGTAAGTCTCAACTAGTCGGTCAAAGAAGCATCACTGACCGACTAGTTCACAAACTAGTCGGTCGGTGAGTCAACGTAGACCGACTAACTGTAAACAGTAAAGTCCAAGAATTTAAGTAATCAAACTAGTCGGTCCAAGAACAGTTGCCGACCGACTAGATCACCATCTAGTAGGTCAGTACTTGTTCTTGTACCAACTAACATGCACAATAAATCCGAATCGAAGCGCGACGCTTCGAGGAAGTTAGAATGAACTTGTGCAAGGATCCTAGAGCTACATAAAGAGCGAAATGAAGATAGAAACGTAAGATATACTCAAGGCTTAACATTCTATATATCGAAGCTAAAAGACTATAAATAAAACGTTAATAAACGGTCTTTGAGAGCTTCGATTGAATCTTCATATCTTCCAAAGCGTCGCAAGAGCTTCAACGAAGCTTTAGGCATGAATATGAGCTTTGGGAAGTGTTGAGATGTCGCTTTGAATGTTCTCGTGAAATTGGCGACGATCTCCAAAACTGCGCTCACAAATTGTTAGTTCATGGATTATTTATGTTTGCTCATCATCAAAACCAAATCCGGGGAGTCCAATATTCAACAGAGGAGACCACAGAGCTTATGCATACCGGCGAGGAGGATGTACGTGAGGACGACGACACCACGACCACATACGAGTGGTCCGCTCCACATCCACCTCCACAGCCATCTCTGTCACAGCTTCCTGCTTGGTCGGTGGTCAACCATGAGGATGTCATTCAGGACATCGGGCAGATGGTGGAGCATGAGCATATCGTCGAGGAGGATGTGCATGAGGGTTTGGATACGATGGTCCACTCTATGGAGCCCGAGTCACATCTACCTTTACCGTCGCTCTCCACTTCTTCTGCGGCTGAGCATCTACTTGAGCATATTGCCCCTATTCAGGGAGATTTTCATACTCACTCCACTTTTGAGTCTCGCTTTTCACTTCCTATCTCTTTAGACTCGTATATATTTGACATACCATATCTCTCGCAGGACACAGGATCTATTTCCCTTGAGGTATGCCGCGGTGTGTCACCACCTGGAGAGCAACTTCACATGGAGAGCGGGGATTTGATCGTCGCTAGCACAGAGGATAGCATACCATTTCCAGGGAGTGTTCGCCACATTTCATATATTTTACCATCATTTACCGGCGACTATCTCTGGGATACATTTATTTTGGGAAATAATTTCTTGCCATGGACTAATGCACCTCGTCCTTTGCAGGTCACAGGTGGACACCTACGAGGGATGCTTGGAGGTGCATTGCTTGGGTCCATTGGCACACGTGGCACAGTGCTTCTGGCGGAGCCACAGAAGGAGCAGTTAGAGCAGCTACCTGCCCCACTTCAGATCTTGGATCCACCTATGCTCAGGTGTATCCTAATCCAGTAGTGTAAAAATTTACAGCTTTCTAGTTTAGATTTGAATAATCTCGTCTCCTCTCATTAGCGAGGGGAGCGTATCTAAGGTTTGCTTTTGCATCTTAATAACCCTTCATGTCGTGCCCTTCTATCATTTCACCCTCATCCTCTTCCAAGGAGAGTGAGCACACCGTCTCTCCTGCATTTTGATTTCTTTCTTTTCTTTTCCGATCTTCCCCTTGCATATTTCTGCATCACATTGATCATATCGTTTCGCTGGCATTGTCATGTTCAGCTTGGGGGAAATCGATTTGTGTGCATGTTTTCGTGTGTCGTTGTTGTGTGTTTGTGTCTAGGTGTTCTTTTGTCGTGTTTTATACCTTTTATTTGAGTGTTTCTTTTTCTTTATTTTTTAGTTTCGCTCATGTGTTTTTCGTGTTTTTCATTTTTTGTGTCGGTGCGTAACTCCCCCCCATTTTCATTGCCCTCCCGTATTCACTACTATTGCATTGAGGACAATGCAAGTTTCAGCTTGGGGGAGTCGCACTTCGTGCGTCATTTGTGTCGTTTTTCTTCGTTTTTGAGTCGTTATCCATCGTGTTTTTCTTTTTCTTCTCATCTTTTGTTCTCTCTCTCTCTCCTAGAGATGACCCCATATGATGAATTGCCACAAAATCACACACACCTAGCATGGCATCGATAATCACACTCACTAACCCTAGGTTATCGAGTCCTCTTGCATTTCACGCTTCGTGGGTCCACTTTGCTTTTATGTGAGTCGTGTGTCGTATCTAGCTTATAGTGTGCTTCTACTTTGTGATGTTGTTTTATATACCTACCCTTGGATGACCCCTAGATTATCATGCTTCGATTTGAATATGCGGAATTTATTTTCCATGTCTGCTTCTGCATGCTATATATATATCGTGTACTTCATTTCGCATGTGTCGGGATTCCACAACTAAGGACTAGGATAACCCATTTAGCCTATGCTCCAATTAGCGAGAATAGTTTCCTTTGCCCAAATGTTTAGATTCCGATTTCTTTTTTTTTGTTTTACTTGGTGCAAATCCCCTCGTCGTGTACCGTTCTCCCACTTGGGAGAGTACACATGTAAATATCACAATATCCAAAAATCCAAAAAAAGAGAGAAAAGAAAAACCCAAAAAAAGAAAAGAAAAAAAAATATGTATATCCAAAAATCCAAAAAAAATACAAATACCCAAAACCCAAAAAAATTCCCGTGTGAATATTTTTTCCTACTTGCCGAGAATAAAGGGAAGGCGAGAATTTGCACCGAGTTTCTACGCCACATCATCTCAACCCCCATCGTTTTCGAAAACACTTGGCTTAGGAACTTTTTGGCTATTATCTAGGTTATAGTGTGGTGATTTCCTTAACCCTAGTTGTGGAGTCCATGACGCATGATATGTTTCGATTCTTGCTCTATTCTCATGCATGCTTGAGCTATATATTCACCGCTTTATTCGAATCGAATCGATATTTGGGTCTTTCTTTGGGTACGTGTATATGGAGCTTTATTGCACATCGTAGATAGTGACACCGTCTGCTAGCACACGACCGCACTCACTCGCGCTTCACCGCGTGGGCCCATGGCACTTGTCTGGACTCGTATTCCTTGGTTTAGTGATAAGATTTGGTGTCTGCTTGCTTGGTGTATCGTTTTTGATTTTGTTGGCCCTGACGGGCGATCTAGGATACAGAGTTCTCTTTTTCTCTCTTTCCCTCTATTTTCTCCCTCCGAGCTCCTACTCTCACTCGTCTTCCTCGAGGACGAGGAAGAGTTCAGCTTGGGGGGATTTTGACGTGCGTTTATATTTCATATATTTACGCACGTTTTCTTCCGTGTTTTTTCCTTATTTTACCGCCGTCTTTTATTCGTCTTCGCGTGTTTTCTTGTTTTCTTTCACTTTTCCGTGTTTTCCGTGTTTTGCAGGAATTTACAGCATTTGGGACATAAAACGATGATATCATGAGTCCCCAGAGCAACGGGAGGGGTCACGCGTGATCCAGGGGGTCAAACGACCAAGATTGCCCCTTTTCAGCCCCCACCCGATCGGTTGGACACAGCCAACCGATCGGGTGATGTACGCGTGAACGACCCGGACTGAAGTTGGAGCAAAGTGCAAAGTCAACCGACCGGTTCGCCGACCGGTTCATCCCAACAGAGTTCTCGGGAAGTTGGAGCTTAATTCCAACCGATCGGGTGATATCTCACCCGATCGGTTCATCTGAAGCTGAAGTTTCCCAAACGACGTCCCGGTCATGCCACCCATTCTCCTCAGCGACCGGTTGAAGCTCCCGAAGCCCGTCGGCCAAAGCAACAAGCGGCTCACCCGATCGGTTGATGTTTCAACCGATCGGGTGGCCTTTTCTTCCGCTTTCGCGCACCGCTGCTCATTCATTGAAGATCTGCTATCATTCCAGAAGGATTTTGGGTGATCTCTTATTTTTCTAGCGTCGGCATCGTCGTTAACTTTCCAACGATAGGTCGCATGCCCAAATCCGATTTTTCTAGATTTTTCTGGAATTTTCTAAGCGCAGCTATGTGCTGAAACTGGCTGCAGTCTGGAATTTCATTTCACCCGATCGGTTGACTTGTCAACCGACTGGGTGAGATCTGTTTCTGTGAATCTGAGCTCTCTGTTTATTCCACCCGATCGGGTGAGTTTCCACCCGATCGGGTGGGCCTTTTTTGACAGTTCTGGACCCGAACTGTTAAGTTTTTTTGGGGGGTTTATAAATAGAAGTTGGGGCACGACTTGGAGGGGGTTCTTCTCAGCTTTTCTAGGGCTTTTTGCCCCTTTCTCTTGTAAGTTTAGATTAGGTTAGATTAGCTTTTCCATTGTAATAAATCTTGTATTGGGTTGAAGATTCAAACTCAAGATAAGTATTTTCTTCTCTCATTTTCCATTGTTTTGTGTTGTTTTCATTGTTGCTTGATGGTGAACGTTTGTATGTCATTTATATTGCTTGTTTTTATGTTATTCACCATTGAGTAGTGTCGATGAACCCTAATACGGGTTAGGGTAGGATTGATGCTTGGGTTGTTGCATTTGACTTGGTTGCATGGCATGTGTTCGATGAAATGTGTCAATGGGGATTTCTAGCAATCTGGGTCCAATTCGTATGGCAACACACTAGATGTGTTGGGGATTGGGGTCCGGTGCTTGTCCTGTCAAGATCCGCTTCGATGTATTGCTAGAAATCACATTTGACCTATTTGGCCATTAGGGTTACGCGGGGGCGTTTCATTGTCATTGGCGGGAGAAAGACCGCCCCTGACCGTCGGGCCAAGGGGGAATAAACTTGGCGGTTGACTCCCTAGCCATAGCTCACGCCCCGAGCATTGACATCGAGTCCTCGCGTGCGGGAGCGGCATCAACGAAGTGTTGGGAGATATCATTGTGGCCTTAATGCTCCCGGTTGCGGAAGGTGTTAATGGACATGGGAATGCCCACCGTCCGGAACCGGGTAGGCCTAGCGTGCTTGGCACCGACCGGAATATCGGGCCATGGACGCTAGGTACCACCTTTTGGGGCAATGTCTCACCCTGGGTCAAGTCAAATGCCAAGTGTCATGAGTGCTCTAGCCCGTGTTAGCGGGGATTCATTTTGTGTCATTTTCATTTCTTTCTTTTATTTCTGCACTTCACCCACATTATCCGCGTAGCTTGCACACGACCTAGGCGAGGCTAGTAGCCATTCAAGCCATCCACCTCCCTGAGTTCGATAAACCCGCACCCTACACTAACCGTGCACTTGCGGTAAAACGACACCGCGCCCAAACCGTAAACGGGGCGCTGGTCAAGTTTTTGGCGCCGTTGCCGGGGAGGCGTTCGGTTTGATATTAGCTTAGCTTGGGTTCGTTAGACTACGCATAAAAACACAATAAAATTATTTTTCTTTTTTTTAAAAAAATATTAAATAACCAAGCAATTTTTCCCCCACTATTATATTATCTTTTTGTTATTTTCTTGTACTATTGACGCTCCTCTCTAGTTTTCTTATTTTTGTTGTCCATGTATCTTTGGTGTAATCATGTGGAGATCAAATTTCGATGCTCAGATGGGAGGATACAATCCTTATTCGGTTGTGGTTTGTGAGACTTGTGGGATGGCGGGGCATGTGTATTATGATTGCCCATTTACGCTTGAGAGCCTTCCCCCACCCAAAGGCCAAACATTTTCCCACAACCTTAGCCCAATCACCTCCCATCCATTTACTCAACCTTATACCCCTCCACACACACAAGAAGAATCAAGCCTCGTGTCTCTCCTTGAAAGTGCCATGTTTAACCAAGGCCAAATATTACAAAACTTGATGGTACCAATCACCGAGCCGACACCGAGGAGAGGGGATGAAGGAGAGGATATACCCACCTTCATGGTTGAGACCACCATGCCATCAGCCACCATAGACACATCTCATGCCGATGCCCCAATTTTCCCACACTACCACTTGGATGACGAAGCATTTTTTGATGATGATAGTGAGGATGGGGAGATTTCTCTAGGATCTGTGGGAGAGACTTTTCATCTTTATCCGGATACCCCATATGAGTCCTATGAGAGCACCGAGGAGACCACAGAGCTTATGCATACCGGCGAGGAGGATGTACGTGAGGACGATGACACCACGACCACATACGAGTGGTCCGCTCCACATCCACCTCCACAGCCATCTCTGTCACAGCTTCCTCCTTGGTCGGTGGTCAACCATGAGGATGTCATTCAGGACATCGGGCAGATGGTGGAGCATGAGCATATCATCGAGGAGGATGTGCATGAGGGTTTGGATACGATGGTCCACTCTATGGAGCCCGAGTCACATCTACCTTTACCGTCGCTCTCCACTTCTTCTGCGGCTGAGCATCTACTTGAGCATATTGCCCCTATTCAGGTAGATTTTCATACTCACTCTCACTCCACTTTTGAGTCTCGCTTTTCACTTCCTATCTCTTTAGACTCGTATATATTTGACATACCATATCTCTCGCAGGACACAGGATCTACTTCCCTTGAGGTATGCTGCGGTGTGTCACCACCTGGAGAGCAACTTCACATGGAGAGCGGGGATTTGATCGTCGCTAGCACAGAGGATATCATACCATTTCCAGGGAGTGTTCGCCACATTTCATATATTTTACCATCATTTACCGGCGACTATCTCTGGGATACATTTATTTTGGGAAATAATTTCTTGCCATGGACTAATGCACCTCGTCCTTTGCAGGTCACAGGTAGACACCTACGAGGGATGCTTGGAGGTGCATTGCTTGGGTCCATTGGCACACGTGGCACAGTGCTTCTGGCGGAGCCACAGAAGGAGCAGTTAGAGCAGCTACCTGCCCCACTTCAGATCTTGGATCCACCTATGCTCAGGTGTATCCTAATCCAGTAGTGTAAAAATTTACAGCTTTCTAGTTTAGATTTGAATAATCTCGTCTCCTCTCATTAGCGAGGGGATCGTATCTAGGGTTTGCTTTTGCATCTTAATAACCCTTCATGTCGTGCCCTTCTATCATTTCACCCTCATCCTCTTCCGAGGAGAATGAGCACACCGTCTCTCCTGCATTTTGATTTCTTTCTTTTCTTTTCCGATCTTCCCCTTGCATATTTCTGCATCACATTGATCATATCGTTTCGCTGGCATTGCCATGTTCAGCTTGGGGGAAATCGATTTGTGTGCATGTTTTCGTGTGTCGTTGTTGTGTGTTTGTGTCTAGGTGTTCTTTTGTCGTGTTTTATACCTTTTATTTGAGTGTTTCTTTTTCTTTATTTTTTAGTTTCACTCATGTGTTTTTCGTGTTTTTCATTTTTTGTGTCGGTGCGTAACTCCCCCCCATTTTCATTGCCCTCCCGTATTCACTACTAT
>CM061141.1:198579439-198594439 GCA_030789695.1 Scilla litardierei
GACTTTCGGAGAATCGTGCGAGGACCAGATCTGAAGCTGAGGAGTCCTCCGATCAGACACGACATCCATTCTACGACAAACTCCGGTTCAGGTTGGTTCCCCGAAACTCGTAGAAACCCCCACAATAGCTGACTGAACCCTAAACTAAAAACCGTCAACTTGAACTAAATTTTACTTTCCAGCTCCTGTAAAACGTTGTACGAACATAGATAATCGACGAATGGACTTTGTTGACTGTGCACATAGGATAGATCGTCGATTAGGCTGAAACATCAAAAAGTGACTTTTGACGAATAGGATAGTCCCGAAAACCTAGAAACGAAACCTAATAGGATTTGATGAATTTGAGGCCTGACATCGTCGCCATGGCGATTTTTAAGACGGACTTCTGCGGACGAGACGCTTCGAGAGGACGACACACTCGCCATCGCAGGCAAGTGTACCCACTTGCGTTTTTGACCGTGCTTTGGTCTTAGATTGCTAGAACTGTTAGACTATGAATGTATAGAACCGGACGTGAAATGATAGCGTCCGGGACGACTTCTGATGGCTCAGACTTGACGACGAAGTCTGAGCCTGACAACAACAACTTTTGATGATGTAGGGCTATCATGTGTGTGCGTGTGTGTGGACACCCTAGAATAACCCTTCCTGTCTTGTCACGTCCCGTCCCGTCTTGCACAGCCCGCTGGGCAATAGGGCACTCTCCGAGTGATCCCTTGTACTGTTTCACAGCCTGCGGGCAATAGGGCACTCTCCAAGTTAGAGAGAGTGATCCCTTGTACTGATACACAGCCCGAGGGCAATAGGGCACTCTCCAAGCTAGAGAGAGTGATCCCTTGTACTGATTCTCAGCCTGCGGGCAATAGGGCACTCGCCAAGCTAGAGCGAGTGATCCCTTGTACTGGTGTCATGTCTTGTCTTGTCTTGGGGTTTTGGGTTGGGTTGAGCGTGTGCACGGCAAGAGGGTCTGATCCCCCTCGAACCGTAAGGCGTGAACCCTTTCGTGTCTCACTTTTCTTGTCCTGCCTTGTTTCCGTCACGTCCCGTCTTGTCTTGACACCTGTAGGTTAGTCCCGTAGTTGGTAGCACACGCTACGACTACTACTTGTCCCGTTTTACTTTCCTGCTGCGTTACTTCCTGTCGTGTTACTCTGTTATAACCACAGCATGCTAATCAACCAGTAAACTGTTGTGTAAAAGAACCTCAGCATGCTAATCAACCAGTAAACCGTTGTTTAAAGTTCGGTGCACTTGCAGTAAAGTCTAACCCTTCTTGTAGACTTTACCTGACGTACAGTTCCTTTTTCTTGGGTGCTGTACATCAGGTGTTCAGCCAGAGATCGTGGACGAGGCAGACTCGCTGGAGTACGTGGAGCCGAGGACGTCGACATCAAAGTATGTACCTGACAAGGACCAGACCTTGAGGTCTTTTTAGTCGTCACTTTTAGAGGTTACTACTTCAGTTTTCTTTTAGATAGTTTGTTGCCACGCTTAGGCTTCTTTCAGACTTTGTACCAGTTGGATATTATATCTCTATTTAATGAATGCAACTTCCTTTATGTACTTTTGTTGTTTCGAACTATATTAAATGCAAGAACCTGAAAATCTTTTAAAATGGTACCCCCCCTACAGACGCTTATTGGGTCCGAGCTTCTAAATCTCTGGCCTAAGCGGGCCTCGTCACGTTTCGCTTTCGTCCATTTTGGGAAGCGGGGCGTGACAGGTTTTAGTGGTGGCACATGCAGGTCATGCAAAAGTTCGGAACAATAAGAGTACCGCATTCATTTAATATCCACGTACAAGTCTGAATTAGTTTCCCAGTCTCAGATGGTAGGAAGACTTAGATAGACGCCCAGGTTTGAGAGTCTGACGCTTTGGTTAAGATTTAGTCGTCCTCGTCCTACACTACCTTAGCATCCCCATTTGATTCTGACCGTGTTAGATTTCTGGAGCCCCTCTCTTTTAATCGTTCGCTCGGGTCCATCGACGTCGGGCCCAGCAGAATGTAATCTTGATTCTCTTAGGAACCTTCTCTTTAGATCATGATTATATTCTAGCTCATTAGGAAGTCTTAGAGCTGAGTTATCCTAAATCTTTAGACGACCCGATGATTAGAACCCTTGTCCTCTAGCATCCCTCTGATCCTTGCAAATTTTGTGCTATCGACCATAGAGTCCCATCGTAGCTCTTCACGATTCATATCTTACGTGTAATCTTCATGCGATCATTTTTCCTTTCTCTCGATTCTCGAGATCGTTTCTTGACGATTATCATCGATCCTTCGAAATCCTTCCTCGACCAATTCTACCTCCTCTAAAATTATTTTCGACTTTCCTTATTAAGTTTTCGCTCTGGCTTGATTTCTTTGAAAACCCCTATATTATATATTTAAAATTTGTTGTTTTGGGTCGAGTTAAAACTTTTAATTGACTTGGAGCTTTCTTGGACGTAAATGTTTTAAGTCAATATCTCGCATTATTTGCCTCGTTTCCAAAATATATATATTACTTTTATAAACTACACAATTTATTTCTACTATCTTGTACTTATTTTCGAATTTTCCCTTTTTCCCAATACCTGCTTCCTTTAAAAGTATTTTCGAAATTCATTATTAAATTCTCCGCCCAATTTGACTTCTTTGAAAACTTTTATTAATTATTTAAAATTTCTTCGTTTCGGTTGAGCTAAAATTCTTTCGCAAATTTTGAAACCTTTCGGTCGTAAAAGTTTTAAGTTACGACCTCGTACTTATTTTCGAATCAGTATCCATCGTATTTTAGTTTTAAAACTTTGTTACCATTTCGGGAATTCGATATATCATTTTTTTACCTACGAAATTTATTTTAACCATTTACGTATGTACTTTAGAATATTTTTCTAAAACAAAGGGGGGATTTTAAATTTCTTTACATATAAACATCTCTATGTTCATCGTGCTCATACTTCAAGAACCTTTGTTTAAATTCATTTTCATTTGCAAAACAATCGCTACCTCATCCTACTTTTATTTCTTTTATTTCTTGTTTTTGAAACTCATTATTAAATTTTTCGCTCGGTTTAACTCCCTTGAAAACCCTTTAGTATATATATATTTAAAATTTCTTGCTTTTCGGATGAAAGTTTCCTTCCGAGATTTTGAAACCTCCTTGGTCGTCAAATTTTCAAGCTACTATCTGGTAATTATTTCAAATCGGTATCTTTCATATTTTCATTTTTAAAACCGTGTTAACATTTTGATAATTCAATTTATATTTTTCTGGGCTACCAGATCTATTTCTAAATTGCTTACAGTGCATACTTTTAAAATATTTTCTGGACTAGGTGGAACTTCAATTATTTTATTATTATCATTATATCTGTTCTATGTTCCTCGTGACCACATTTCAAAACCTTTGTGTAAACTTATTTTCATTTGCAAAACAATCGTTTTCCCCTACCCATCCATTCATTCGTCTTACTTTTTTCAAAAAAAAAAAAACTTAAAAGTATATGATACCATATTCTACATGTAATTCTCCTGTCATCAATCTAATTATTTTGAAGAATATTTTGTCTCATCCAACCAACTATCTCCTTACACTCCGTCTTATTTGAGCTCGTTCTTCCGATCTTATTTCGTTTCGCTTTTGATTTAGTTTTCTTTTCCTTCTATTATTTAGACATTAGATCTTGTAGTTATCCATGCTATCTCCAGTTTAGGAGTAGGCCCTTTGGTAGGTGATGTCGTTGCAGTGCCTGAGTATAGGTAGAGTGTGTAGACCTGTATGCGTGTGTTATTGTTAGGATCCTGATGATTGCCCTTGTGTCATGAATGAGCGCTCCGTGTTAACCATGGTATGATGGGAGTTGTCTGAATGACGGTATTCATGCTTATAAGGATGGCGTCATCGCAGGCAGATCCTTAGATTTAGTTTTAGTCTTAATGAATGGTTTATCTTGGTTGTATGTGACTGTATCAAAAAAAAACTTTGTTTTCTTTAAACCAGATCTTTAAAGTTTTCAAACTAGCCCACAAGATCACAAATCACTTAACCTCCCTCATCCATTACCGCAACACCACACGTTTTTCCAAATGTTTTTAAAATATTTCTTTGGCCTTAAGTCCCTCTTTCTCTTCTCTTCTCTTCCCCCCTTAAAGAAAGTTTTCGTGTTTATGGTTGTTATATTAGTTAGGACTAGCCATTATCGTTATAGGATTTTTGTTTGCAGGTAGGCTTGGAGTGAGATGAGTTTTATTATGGCAATGATTAATTGATTTTGGGAACACAAGGATGATGGATTAGAATATCTTTTGGATGAAAGGAATGGACTGTCCAAGACTTATTTATAATACCGATGTGAGACGTACTCAATGGAGAATTCTGGTTGAATGAGATTATATGCGAGGAGATGAGAACTCATTAGACTTGAGGCTTAGACGGGTAGTAGATAGGAGTAACTGCGGGGAATAGTATGAGTCAGGATGACCACGAGAATTAGTAAAGCTTTGTGAGAACCAAGACTTGGTTGTCGAGTTGACAAGAGAAGGCTTTGAGAATGATACGACGTGTCGAGATAAATGGATGTTTAGGTAGTCGGACTTAATGTGGGTTGGGATTAGTTATAGTGAGTAGGATGAGGGGTAATTCTGACAGATCAAATTATTTGGTGGATAAACTTATGGGGAGATATGACGAGAATGTATTGAAGACACGACGATTGCTGATTGGTGAAGGTATTATAGGATAGACAAATGATTATGTCTTGGATTGGTGGATGACTAGAATCTAATTTTTTTGGAGATTTATTAATGTTGGGAAAAGATTTAGAACTTCAAAAAAATATTAATGAGCGATGATGATGTTTAGTGGAGTGGTACGATATCAGAAGATGATTATTTTTTTTATGAGAACTTGGAGTTGGAAATTGGAACGGTAGTGATGGATCTATATTATTAGGAGGTGAGTTTAGTCGTGGCTTTGCCCAGTGAAAAGATGGATTATGAGGAATTATTGAGAAATGTTGTTCGAAGTTACAGGATTAGAAATCTTTTGAGTAGATATGATAGTCGCGGGTATAAGGTTATATGGGTAATTATTACTAGTGTGAGTGATTCCGAGGGCGGAATCATTTCTAAGGTGGGTAGAATGTAACGACCTGTTTCTATCGTACCTTCTTCGTGCACGTGCTTTTGATCGTGCACGTGTTTATTTTAGACTTTATTTGTTTTTGAACGTTTTTGTGTGATATGTCGTCGTGATCGTCTCTGAAAGTATTAAATTATGGAAAAAATTTGGAACGACATATCTCGAGTCATTCTTCCGCGATACTAACTTATTTGACGTGACGTCGCGACTTTCTGTTTTGACGTGAGACGTTTCTATTTTTAGTTTCGTCTCTCGACGTCAAAATTTAGATCCGTCTTCTCCACCCTCTTTCATTAGTCGTCCCGAACACCCCAGAATTATTTCACAATTTTTGGAATTAATTTGACCTATTTTCCATTTTTTGAACGTTTTAAATAATTTTAAAACATATTTTTATAAGAGTTTTAATTACAATAAAATTCCTATATTATAATAACGTATTAAAGAATTTTTAGGCAAAGTTTCAGAATTTTTGGCCGCACCCATCTCGTGTGAGGGAGAGAAGAGTAAATCTATTTTTAATTAATTATTTTAATTATTTAATTACTTTTTTATTAAACCCTAACCCTAACCCTAGCTCTAACCTATTTATATTAGCCCTAGGATAAATTATTTTCGCATTACACAAACCCTAGCCGTCAAAAACACCCTCCCGACGTTCGTCGCAACGTTGCGACGATCGCCCAGTGCACGATCGACGGCCGCCCCCGCACATCCTAGTGCACGACCGGTGCTCCGCTCCGCATCGCCGCTGCATCGCTCCGCAGCATCGCCCCCCGCTGTCGCCCCGCTCCGACCGAGGCCGTCGCTCGGTCTGACCGAGAGAACAGCCCGCACCCGCTTCGTTGCCACCGCTCCGCATCCGCTCCGCACCCGCTAGCGCCTGACCGGTCGGTTCCCCCGCAGCGACCGAGAGGCCGCCCCGCACCCGTGCTGCTCCGCTTCGTTGCAAGTTGCAACGTTGCAACTTGGCCCGCCCCGCTGCGACCGACGGGATCCCTCGGTCTGACCGAGGGAATCCCTCGCACTGCCCAAGCCCCCGCCTCCTCCTGCGCTGCACTTGCACGACCGAGAGCCCCTCTCGGTCTGACCGAGAGGAACCACCGCACCGACCAAGCCCGACCGACCGAACTTCGTCGCAACACTGTTTCTCCCACAGCAACTTCTGTGGTGGGCCCCCCAGGTTCTCCAGAGGTGTTGTGGGCCCCCTTGGACCCCTATCACTGCTGTGGGCTCCACTTGGACGTGCTACTTCGCGGATTTGCCGTCTACGACGTTGCGACACGTCGTCGGCCTTCGTCGCAAGTTTCGACTTTCGGAGAATCGTGCGAGGACCAGATCTGAAGCTGAGGAGTCCTCCGATCAGACAAGACATCCATTCTACGACAAACTCCGGTTCAGGTTGGTTCCCCGAAACTCGTAGAAACCCCCACAATAGCTGACTGAACCCTAAACTAAAAACCGTCAACTTGAACTAAATTTTACTTTCCAGCTCCTGTAAAACGTTGTACGAACATAGATAATCGACGAATGGACTTTGTTGACTGTGCACATAGGATAGATCGTCGATTAGGCTGAAACATCAAAAAGTGACTTTTGACGAATAGGATAGTCCCGAAAACCTAGAAATGAAACCTAATAGGATTTGATGAATTTGAGGCCTGACATCGTCGCCATGGCGATTTTTCAGACGGATTTCTGCGGACGAGACGCTTGGACGAGACGCTTCGAGAGGACGACACACTCGCCATCGCAGGCAAGGGTACCCACTTGCGTTTTTGACCGTGCTTTGGTCTTAGATTGCTAGAACTGTTAGACTGTGAATGTATAGAACTGGACGTGAAATGATAGCGTCCGGGACGACTTCTGACGGCTCAGACTTGACGACGAAGTCTGAGCCTGACAACAACAACTTTTGATGCTGTAGGGCTATCATGTGTGTGCGTGTGTGTGGACACCCTAGAATAACCCTTCCTGTCTTGTCACGTCCCGTCCCGTCTTGCACAGCCCGCTGGGCAATAGGGCACTCTCCGAGTGATCCCTTGTACTGTTTCACAGCCTGCGGGCAATAGGGCACTCTCCAAGTTAGAGAGTGATCCCTTGTACTGATACACAGCCCGAGGGCAATAGGGCACTCTCCAAGCTAGAGAGAGTGATCCCTTGTACTGATTCTCAGCCTGCGGGCAATAGGGCACTCGCCAAGCTAGAGCGAGTGATCCCTTGTACTGGTGTCATGTCTTGTCTTGTCTTGGGGTTTTGGGTTGGGTTGAGCGTGTGCACGGCAAGAGGGTCTGATCCCCCTCGAACCGTAAGGCGTGAACCCTTTCGTGTCTCACTTTTCTTGTCCTGCCTTGTTTCCGTCACGTCCCGTCTTGTCTTGACACCTGTAGGTTAGTCCCGTAGTTGGTAGCACACGCTACGACTACTACTTGTCCCGTTTTACTTTCCTGCTGAGTTACTTCCTGTCGTGTTACTCTGTTATAACCACAACATGCTAATCAACCAGTAAACTGTTGTGTAAAAGAACCTCAGCATGCTAATCAACCAGTAAACCGTTGTTTAAAGTTCGGTGCACTTGCAGTAAAGTCTAACCCTTCTTGTAGACTTTACCTGACGTACAGTTCCTTTTTCTTGGGTGCTGTACCTCAGGTGTTCAGCCAGAGATCGTGGACGAGGCAGACTCGCTGGAGTACGTGGAGCCGAGGACGTCGACATCAAAGTATGTACCTGACAAGGACCAGACCTTGAGGTCTTTTTAGTCGCCACTTTCAGAGGTTACTACTTCAGTTTTCTTTTAGATAGTTTGTTGCCACGCTTAGGCTTCTTTCAGACTTTGTACTAGTTGGAAATTATATCTCTATTTAATGAATGCAACTTCCTTTCTGTACTTTTGTTGTTTCAAACTATATTAAATGCAAGAACCTGAAAATCTTTTAAAATGGTACCCCCCTACAGACGCTTATTGGGTCCGAGCTTCTAAAGCTCTGGCCTAAGCGGGCCTCGTCACGTTTCGCTTTCGTCCATTTTGGGAAGCGGGGCGTGACAGACAGGCCCGGGTAATCTTTGAAAATTTCATCGTGATGGGGATAGATCATTGCAATTGTTGGTCTTCAACGAGGAATTCCTAGTAAGCGCGAGTCATCAGCTCGCGTTGACTACGTCCCTGCCCTTTGTTCACACCGCCCGTCGCTCCTACCGATTGAATGGTCCGATGAAGTGTTCGGATCGCGGCGACGGGGGCGGTTCGCCGCCCGCGACGTCGCGAGAAGTTCATTGAACCTTATCATTTAGAGGAAGGAGAAGTCGTAACAAGGTTTTCGTAGGTGAACCTGCGGAAGGATCATTGTCGAGGCCCGATCAGAACAACGCTAACACGTCAACCCGCCCGCGAGGGCACAGCGGGGGGCGACACCGGACGCCCTCCCTGTCCTCCAGGGGGCCCCCGGCCGTGATCGCCCTGCCTCGGTGCGGGGCGGGAGGGGCCGAACAAAGACCCGGGCACGGTGGGCGCCAAGGAACAGCGAATTCGGATGGCGTCGTCTGCCACCGCCGCCAGTGCGGGGGCGGGGGCGGACGGGGCGATCCAGCCATATAGTGAAACTTTTACGACTCTCGGCAACGGATGTCTTGGCTCTCGCATCGATGAAGAACGTAGCGAAATACGATACATGGTGTGAATTGCAGAATCCTGTGAACCATCGGGTCTTTGAACTCAAGTTGCGCCCGAGGCTATCCGGCCGAGGGCACGCCTGCCTGGGCGTCACGCCTCGCATTGCTCCGCGCCTCCCGCCCCCACGCGCCAGTCGTTGGGCGGTGGCATCGCTGACGCGGAGACTGGCCCCCCGTGACTCGCGACGCGGCAGCTCGAAGTGCGGGCCGCCGGCCGAGTCGGACGCGGCGAGTGGTGGACGGGAAACACACGGCGCTGAACGTCGCGTGCCCCCCGGCCCCAGCGGCCCAAGCAAGGAACCCACGCCGACGGGCGCCCCGCGGGCTCCCTCGGACCACGACCCCAGGTCAAGCGGGGCCACCCGCTGAGTTTAAGCATATCAATAAGCGGATGAGAAGAAACTTACGAGGATTCCCCTAGTAACGACGAGCGAACCGGGAAGAGCCCAGCTTGGGAATCAGGCGGCCGCGCCCCCCGAATTGTAGTCTGGAGAAGCGTCCTCAGCGACGGACCGGGCCCAAGTCCCCTGGAAAGGGGCGCCAGGGAGGGTGAGAGCCCCGTCCGGCCCGGACCCTGCCGCACCACGAGGCGCTGTCGGCGAGTCGGGTTGTTTGGGAATGCAGCCCCAATTGGGCGGTAAATTCCGTCCAAGGCTAAATAGCGGCAAGAGACCGATAGCGAACAAGTACCGCGAGGGAAAGATGAAAAGGACTTGAAAAGAGAGTCAAAGAGTGCTTGAAATTGTCGGGAGGGAAGCGGATGGGGGCCGGCGATGCACGTCGGCCGGATGCGGAACGGCCCCCGCCGGGGCCGGTCCGTCGCTCGGCTCGGCGCGCGGACCGTTACGGGCCGCGCCGGTGGCCCAAGCCGGGCGGACGATCCTGTAGGATCCTGCCAAAACAGAGTTAGGATCGATAATATGAAGTTTAGACTTACGCTTGCGTATGCGGCACGGTAGTCTACGAACTTCGCCTTCGGATTCGCCACGACGGATCGAGTCTTCTCACGAACGGAGTAAGGCTACTAATCCACAATCTAAATCTCTACTTTAGATTAAGAACTTGGATAGAGGAAGAGAAAGGATTTCTGCAGAGCTTCGCTAGGATGAAGATGCATGCATGAATTTCATGCAAAAGGTGTAAGAAATGGCTTACCCTTGGGTCTTATTTATAGCCCCCAAGGTAGTTATTTTAGGGTAAGTTGTTCCTTTGGAACAACTTAATTAAGGTGTACCATGATACATGGCACATTATAAGCTTAAGTTGTACCATATGCATGGTACAACATAAGCTTAAGATATTCCCCCTTTATTAGCCATATGTCACATGCACTTATGCATATATAATGCGACTTTCCCACTCATCCAGAGATCCTCTCCGCAAGGGAACAGATTCCCTTTGTACACGACTTCGTGTACGCGACGTTCGAGGTCCGTATTCCCTCGTACATCCCCCACAAGGGTGTACAAACGTCTTCCATATCCAACATCTCCCACTCACACTTGAGGGGATTGTAAGAGAACGTCTTTCCCTTAGTTCTTTCATCTATCATACCGAGAAATAGACCGTGCGACCGTCATGCGCGTAGAGTCTGTTGTTGTGCACTTGTTAGAGATACACAACGACCTCGAAGGTGCAAAGTTGAGTAGTTCAACGCATGCTTTACCCTAGATTATTTCTTCACATTTCTTATACTTTATATTCAACAATTGAATCCCATCTGGATTACAATTGGCTGGCCAGCTTTGAATCATTAAAGTCCAAATGCGAATATGAAATCAATCTTCCTCTTCTTGCGAACCTTCTGATCTTGACTTGATTCGCTTTTCTAACGTGCCCCACCGAGCCGAATTACCATAGCCCATTAGCAACACGCTAAGATAGCGATCATCTCGTCAAATCTAAAGGAACCAATTGGAGTCCTTGAGGGTAAGAGTTAAGACCCGTATGGCCTTTGAGTCTCACATAATAGCAAACACTATTGCTACTAACTCAGTGGTCGAAATGCATACGTGGTATGAACACGTACTACAACATCACTCCTTTCCCAGGGAGAGTATGTCTTAATGATGTTGTACGGATGAAAAAGATCAGACACCACAGTGCCTATCTTTTTGAGTCCCCTTACTACTCGTGAAATATTCACGGACTCTCATCCTGCATAAGACAGATAGGATTAAAAAATCCAATGAGATCTTTATATCCTTGTGATACAGATCTCAGATCTTTTGTAAGCATCCATATGATGCAGATCTTTCATTCGACTATCTTGTTAAAGTCATGACTCTAAATCATTCGTCTAATGATTTTGACTTTAAACTAGTCTCATCTCTATCTTATCCATCTGATAAGACAAGGCGGTTGCTCATGTGAGAGAGCCAACCTTAATCTGTCCGACATACACACAATTCAGCTGAGATTTCAAAAATGTACACAAACATTTCTTAAGAAATTCATATGCAATGTTGGAAAAAGAACTTATTCTTTTATTAATTTTGATCATTTCTTAGACATGGGAATATATATTGGTACAACTCAGCCCATACGCAATCCTTGAGATGATAAGTGTTTATAAGACACATTTCTGGGGATCGCTTTCGTAAGCTGATCCTCTATCATCTCATGCGTAGATATGTACCTTATGTCTACCTTCTTGGTTTTATCATAGTCTTTTGCAAATCTGCAGTTCCTTTAAGATACTGCATTATCCTCTTAACCGCTTTCCAGTGTTCTTGCCCTGGGTTGGATTGGTAACAGCTTACCATTTCCAACGGCAAAACAGATGTCCGGTCTCGTACACACCATAGTGTACATAAGACTATCAACTGCACTGGAATATGGAACTTTTTCCATAATTTCCTTTTCCTTTTGGTTCTTTGGACACGATTCCAGATATAAATTATCGCATATGCTTATATGAATATCAATGGACTTGCAGTCCTGCATATTAAATCGTTCTAGAACCTTCTTTATATAAGTCTCCTGTGAAAGAGAAAGAAGTTTCTTCGAACGATTCCTTGAAATCTTAACTCCAAGGATATATGCGGCTTTTCCTATGCCTTTCATCTAAAATACTGATGAAAGCCAAGCCTTGATACTCATCACAAAGCCCTTGTCATTTCCGGCTATTAAAATGTCATCTACATATAGAGACATGATAACATGCTTTCTTTTAATCCTCTTGATATATACGTAGTTATCTTCATCAAGCATGGAAAATCCATTTGATAAGACAACTTCTTGAAATCGTATATACCATTGCCTCGAGGATTATTTAAGACTATATATGGACTTACGAAGTTTACAAACCTTATGTTCGTTTCCTTCTTTTACAAACCATGTTGGTTGTTCCATATAGATCTCCTCGTCCAATTCTCCATTGAGAAAGGCAGTCTTTACATCTATCTGATGTAATTCGAGGTATAAGCAAGCTACCATTGCCAGAATCAGGCGAATCGAGGTAAAACGCACAACAGGTGAGAAGGTCTCTTCGTAGTCTATCCCTTCCTGTTGCGTAAAACCTTTCGCGACAAGGCGAGCTTTATATCTATCTATAGAGCCATCAGCTTTATGCTTGATCTTGAGAACCCATTTGTTCCCAATTGCTCTATGTCCTCTGGGTGAGTTAACTAAGTCCCAGACTTGGTTAACTTTCATGGATTTCAATTCCTCCTTCATCGCTTCCATCCATTTGTCTTTTGCAGGGCATGATGCGGCATATTTGAGATTCTTCAAGTCCTTGTTGACTCGAATTTAGATCAATTCTAATATCACTCCCACTTGAAATGTTGTTAGAATTGCTCCCACTTGGATCATTATTCCCGTATGGAATAGGATAATCGTCATTCGTATAATCCATTGGTGAAGGTTAAAAAGAATTTTCGTTTTCACCAAGAATTTCTCCCACTCGAATGAGGTAATCCTTTTTGATCATAAATCTCAAAATAGAGATAAGTCCTGACTTATCTCGCCATGTCTTGGAAACTCGTTTTCCAAGAAAGTGACATCCCTCGACTCAAACTCAATTAGCACACCATTGTCTTCCTGACTAACAAAAACATAACCTTTGGAGTTTTATGCGTATCATTTAAAGATACATTTCCTTCCCCATGGTCCAAGTTTGCCATACTTATGGGAGGAAATATGTGCGTTGAATGCACAAACTCAAGGTAAAAATGTTTAAGTCAGGAGACCTTTGGTTCCACAACTCATAAGGAGTGGAGCTAACTGATTTCGAGGGTACGCGGTTTAAAATGAAAACGGTTGTCAATAATGCATCACCCCAAAAGGTGATTGGCAAGTTAGCTTGCGCCATCATTGAACGGACCATTTTTCATTAAAGTCCTATACCTCCTTTCTGCAACACCAATTTGTTGAGGAGTATAAGGCATAGTTACCTGATGTACTATGCCTTTTTCATCACAAAGTTCCTTTAAACTTGTTGATTGATATTCACCGCCCCTATCGGTTCGCATGACCTTAATCTTGCGATCTAATTGATTCTCCACTAAACTCATATAGTTTTTAAAGCAGGTTTAGTGCTTTCACTTTTGTGGGATATCAAATAGATATGACCGAATCGGGTGAAATCATCAATTAAAAGTGATGAAATAGGACTTCCCGCGTCTTGTCTTGACATTCATCAGACCACATATGTCCGAATGGATAAGCTGTAATGGAACCTTGGCCCTTGTGCCGGTTCCAAACGGCTTGCGACAAGATTTCCCCACAAGGCAATGTTCGTAGGTCGACATTTCAACCTTTGAAACATTGGATAGAAGGCCACGTTTGGCAAGTCTATCCATACGCGTTGGTCCAATATGACCAAGCCTTGAGTGCCAACAAATTATATTAGACTCATTAGTCAAAGAATTTGTCACAAGGAAATTTTCATTACATGAGGAATCATACATTGTACTTATTACAATAAATCCTTTGAAATACAAACCCAGTACCAATAAAGGAATTATTACAAAATAGGTCCATATTACAATCACGAAGGAACCAACTATAACCAAGACCCAATAAATTGACCACAGTTTTAATATTCCTTTGAATATATATGGAATGAAGAGAACATCATGTAGTAGGAGAGTGAGGCCGTTGTCCAAGACAAGCTTGCGAGTCCCAACGCCTTTCACTTCAACACGTGTGTTGTTTCCTACATTGATCCACTTCATTCCTTGGGTATCCGGTGATACTCCACGAAGGACCGTCTATCCTTTGCTATGTGGTCGGTGGCACCTGAATCAATTATCCAAAAATGGATTAGATTCCACAAGAAATAGTGGACTAGAAACACATATGTAACTAGTATTACAAGTTACCTCGTCACTTCCACTCGTAAACGAACGAGCATAGTGACCGAGCTTGTTGCACTTGAAGCACTTGATCCTTTTCAAGTCTTTCTTCTTGTGCCATTTCTTGTGCTCACTCTTATGTTTGGGTTCCTTGGTAGACTCAGGTTGCTTATTACGTTCATTAGAAGACTTCGAACGATCTTTACGTTTCTTTCCCCCGTGTGAGGAACTAGCAACCATGTGCACTTCTGCACTTGGCTTGGCAGCCGCAAGCCGCTCTTCCTCTAATTCGAGGTGCTTGGAAACATCGTTGAAGGTCTTGATGCTCTCATTATGAGTGAGATGCATCTTCATCTGATCCCACCCATTTGGTAGGGAACGTATGACTGCTTGGATTTGTTGCTCATTTGTGAGCACATGACCTGCATCCTTTAACTCCGAGATAAGGTTCGCCATATGTCGTAGATGTTTCCCTATGGAATGATCTGGACGTTTCTTATATGTATCGAACCTTATAGTTAAGGCGCGAAGTTTGGACACCGATGTGCCACCGAACTTCTCCTCTAGCTTGGATCATATGTCCATGGCTAGGTCATGTTCCCGGAAGATGCGCATTATGTCATCATCCATACTGCTTAATAACGTAATGCGCGCTATCTTATTCTTTCGAGACCAAGCATCAAAAGCTTCCTTGTCTCGTCGGTGTTGGGTCGTAGTGCCCAACTCGGGTTCAATCATAACGTTCTTTAGAGTTTCGAGCACTTCTTGCTCCTCTAGAACGTATTGTATCTTTATGGACCAAAGTTTGTTATTATCGCCGTTGAGTTTTTCACCTCTGTTTAACTCAGCGACGATATTCTTTGAAGCGGAAGACATTTTACTTTTAAAATGCTGCAAAAGAC
>CM061141.1:198601939-198636939 GCA_030789695.1 Scilla litardierei
GAATCGACAACGGACCGTCGCATTTACCAAATAGACGACGGACTGCCGTCCGCGTGCCGACGGAGGGGAAATGCGGGGCTACGGCCCGTGCGGTGGGGGAAAATCCCACCAGCGCATGGCCCGAATCGACGACGGACCGCCGTCCGCATGCCCACGGTGGGCAAATGAGGGGCGACGGCCCGTGCTGTGGGGAAAAATCACTCCGTCGTGTAACGACCACTTTTCGTCGTACGTTGTTCGTGCACGTGCTTTTGGCCGTGCACGTGTTTGTTTTAGACTTTGTTTGTTTGTGAACACTTTCGTGTGATATGCCGTTGTGAACGTCTCTGAGAGTATTAAATAGTGGCACTAAATTGGAACGTCGCTTCTCGAGTCGTTTTCCCACAATTTAAACTTATTCGATGAGACGTGGCGATTTTCACTTTTGACGGGAGATGTTTCTATTTTTAGTTTCGTTGTCCGACGTCAAAATTGAGATCCGTCTTCTTAGTTAGCTCACTCTCGTCAACACGATCACCCCGATAATTATTTTATAATTTTTGGAGTTTATTTGACCACTTTTATATTTTTAACAAGTTTTATAATATTTTTAATAATTAATTTTTAAATTATTTTCGGCCAAATAAAATTTATTTGAGTTTAAAACGTTTTAAAGAATTTTTGAGCCAATTTCCAGCTCATTTGGACCAAGTCAAACCCTTGGGTGAGTTGGAGAAGTTGAATTTCAAATTTTAAATTATTTTAAACTTCTAATCCTATTAGATTTAGCCCTAGACCAAGTCAACCCATCTACACTATATAAACAACCTCTAGGAAGACCTATTTTCGCAAGAAAATAACCCTAGCCGCTCCCAAAACCCAAATTTGACGTTGCGACAATTCGTCGCAACGTTGCGACGAACTTCCCCCGCTCAGACCGAGTGAACGGGCCCAAAACTACCGCACCGACCGCTGCTAATGCCCGCTCCCCCGCTCCGCTCGCTTGCACGGCCATCGCCCCGCTTCAACTGTGTCCGACCGAGGAATTCTCTCGGTCAGACCGATGGCCGCCCCCGCTCACAGCCGGATCCCCGCTCCGCACCAAGCCCCGCAACGCTAGCCGCTCCGTCGCCCCGCATCGCACCGTGCCCGACCGACAAAAGCGCCTGCATCGCCCCGCGTTGCAACAATGCAACGTTGCAGCGCTGCGCTCCCCGCATCCAACCCGCCCGACCGATGGCCTCCCCCGCTCCGACCGAGAGAACCAAGCGCTCCCCCGCACTGCTGCACACCCCAAGCGTTGCACAAGCCCGTTCCCCCGCACCGACCGATGGAGCCCCCCACATTTGGCTGTGTACGACCGATGGCCAAACGTCGCAACCCCGCACCCGTCGCACCGCTTGCCATTGTGGGCCCCCCAAGTTCTCCAGAGTTATTGTGGGTCCCCCAAAGGTCCCTAGGACTACTGTGGGCCCCACCTAGGTGCGTTCTCTTCGACGACTTGCCGCGTACGACGTCGTCGCATGTCGTAGCCCGTCGTCGCACGTGCTAGCTTTGGAATCTGGAACCGTTGCTCAGGTTGATGCTCTGAACCTTCCAGCGAGGAAACTATATTGGAATCAGGACTTGGAGCACGTTCTTCTATTCCAACCCCCGGCGTCGCTACCCGACGCCGGTGTAGCTTTCGCGTCGTGTTGAGGTAACGCTTTGCACCCCTAGGACCCCCAACCCAATGCATGCTAATCAAGACTAAAATCAGTATTTTCAAAGTATGACTTTAGGCCGGTGGACTTGTGCACGTAGGATAATTGTGATTTTTGGACTCATTGGACGGTGTGCTCAGACGTCGTACTTGCAGGCAAGTGAAACTTGCCAACTCTTGTGTAGGGCCAAGTTTTAGGCCACTTACTTGTTCCTAGCGTAAAAGAGACTAGTCAGTGAAATGATAGCTGGCTAGGCGCCTACTTGATCTAGTTTGACAACGAAACTAGATCTGTCACCTAATTGATCTAGCTTGACAACGAAGCTAGATCCAACCCCTTAAACTTGTTGTTCATGCATACTAAACTGTCACGTTTACTTTCCTTATCTGTACGCACTTTTAACTGCCATGCATTGCATTCTACATGTCATCCAAGTTGATTGTTGCATTCGTAGCACACGCTACAATACTTGTACTCCTTGAATACTACTTCCAGGGAAACGGGCATCATGTGTTGGTCAAAAGCCAATACCCGGGTTCCTGGACCGGTTAGGTGCACCCCTATGCCATACTTGTTAAAAACACTTCCTGGCTCGTGATCCATAAGCGAGCATTCCCGTTCGGGGGTAAGGCCCTGGCTCGACACACGTGGAGGGGTAGGGATAAACGGTTACTTGAGCTTAGGAGTGGCCTGATCAGCCCTCTAGCCAAAAGACGGAATCCCTGTGCACGAGGTGCTTACTTTTCTTGTCTTGTACTTGTCTTGTGAATGATTCATGCTATACTTGTCATCCATGCCATGTTTAAATGCCATGCTCGTACTTTACTTTACTTTACCTTACCTGTTGCACTCATACTTTAACTGCCATGTCATCGCATTCATGCTAGAACTGCTAGGTTGCTTTACTTTTACCTACTTTCAGTTTCCTTGCACAAGTCTCTCGTAGACTTGCTGACATGTGCCCCTTGCTCTTTTGGGTGTCACATGTTAGACCTGAGCCAGAGACCGTTGCTGTGTACGTGAAGGGTTGCTGACGCTGAGCCTGAGTCCATGTTTGTCCAGGGGGAGTTTTGTGGACACCGGTGACCTTCCTTGGTGATTTTGCTGAGTTTTCTTTTGTTTTAGGTTTTGTTGTTAGTTGTTGGTGCGTGGCACCCTTGTTTTGTACGATGTACTTTGGCCATGTTTGGGCCGTTAGACTCTCTTTTATTTCAGCCTGGTGGCTTTTCCGCGTTGTTGGAATTTATATTTATGGATATTCTGAGATTATTCTTTTGTCTCATTTCATTATTATTATCTTTGTTTCGTTCGCGTTGCAAGGACCTACAGTTTTAAATTGATTGACGCTTATCGGACTTGCAGCTTTGTAGCTTCAAGTCTGAGCGAACCTTCTCACGCTTCGCCTCCATATTTTTGGGAAGCGTGGCGTGACAGGTTTTGTTGGTGGCCCATGCAGGTCCGTCTTGCAATTGCGAATTAACGGAACAACGATAATAACGGAATGTCCATTAAATAAATTGCAACATCCGAGTCAGAAGCACTGAGTCTAGTCGTTTTCTTATGACACTAGGTGATAAGAAGACTTAGTTAGACGTCTGTGCTTGCTAGTTAGAGGCCTCTGTTTGTTAGTTAGACTCCCTGCCAGCAATTGATTTAATCGTCGGAGGAGTTACCTTAGTGGTTATTGCCTAACCCTGACCATATTAGACCTCTAAAATTTCCTTTTGTCGCTCGCTTGGGTTCATCGATTTCGGACCAAGCTGAACGCAGTTCGTTTCCATCTAGCTCCTTAGAAAGTCTTAGCACTTAGTTCTTAATCTTTAGTTGGTCGACCGTAGGAGCTTCCCCGTAGATCCTTCAGATTCATATCCTAGGCATATGTATGTTTGGATCATCAGACCAATTTCCTTGCCTCGATTCGCGAGATCGCCTCATGACGATCGTCGACAATTTTCAAACATCTCCATTGCAAATCTTGAACCTTCTGAAAGTATTTTTCAATCTTCTCTTCCACTAAGTTTAATTTTTGTTCAAAATTTTAATATACTTATACTTCATCCTCCTTCGTTGATTTAAAAATTTTAAAACTTTGTCAGAAATTTTGGATACTAGTTTATAGTATCTTCCCAGCCTATGTTTTTTCGTACTTATGCAAACGCGTCGTCCCTTCATATATTAATTTTATTCTGAATCGTACTTTTATGCCACTTGAAATTTTCCCCTCCTGATTTATGCCATTCATATACTTTTCAAGACACATGGAATTTCAGCTTTCAGCAAGTTGGTTTTGCTCGTCGATTTTTGCAAAATTACTATTTTCATAACCACTTCCTGATTTAGACCCTCCATGATTTGATTTTAAAGACTTGCTATTCGATCTTGATAATTCTACTACTAAGTCATTATTATTATTTCTCCGTGCACCATACATACTTTCAATTATTTTTATATTCGTACCAGACTGGTTGTGCTCGTATATTAATAACCTTGTGTAAGTCAATTTCTCATTTTTGGCAAATCCTGATTTCTCTAAAAGAAGTTTCAATATTGATTTTCCATAGCCTAAAAGTTTTGAAAGCATTTAACATGAGTTTAAATTTTTCCGTTACTTGATTTCATTCTTTGACTTTCCAAAACTTTTTGACAACATTATATTAAATTACTGACGTATAAATTTTCTAAACCACGTCCTTAATATTCGTGTAAATGATTTTACTTCCTTTTATAATGATTTTTAAAACCAATAGACCATTTTCTCTTATTATGAATGTTCGACTCAAATTTATTTTGAACAACTCGTTTTATCGATCTCCAAATATTTCTTTCAGACTGGGATTTCAACTTTTGAAGTACAACAGTTTTCAGATTTCGCGTATCTTATCTTGTGCTAATCACCCGATTTCCTTTTCTGTATCCTATTTAAGCATCACTACATCTCCTTCTTCCTTCAACCTAAACATCACCATTGAGCCAATGTTTTCCCTAACCAAGCCGTCTCCTTGTATTTGTCCTATCTGAACTCGTCCTTATCGATCCTTCCCTCGTCACGCTCTCGACCTCCCTTTATTGCTTAGGCCTTAGGGTCCGTCAATGTCTGTGTCAATTCTTAAATGTTAGTAGGCCCTTGGACCTTGTGAGGTAGTCGTAGTGCACGTACCTAAGTTGTGTACGTGGGTTGAATGAGTATACCCCCCCATAGTATATTGGTGTTTGCTTATTGTGTGATATATATATATATATATATATATATATATATATATATATATATATATACTCGGAGTTATTCGTAATATTACGAAGTTGCTTGGGTGTTAATAATTATAGAATTGCGAGGGGATAGTTATACCATACTAGGGATGCCTGTGTATACAAGAGTTAGCGTGGAATGTCTAATGGAGTTTATGCAATTAGAGAATACTTATAATGGTTGAAATAAAATGATTGGTAAAGATATGTATATGCTAGGTGTGATGATAATAGGTGTACATATAGATAAGTAAGTAGGCCTATTGAGTGACCTATATATTAGTACGTAT
This sequence comes from Scilla litardierei, assembly GCA_030789695.1. NCBI lineage: Eukaryota > Viridiplantae > Streptophyta > Magnoliopsida > Asparagales > Asparagaceae > Scilla > Scilla litardierei. The sequence goes on from CM061141.1 coordinate 198,607,158, forward strand.
GTGTATGTGCTCGTATGTAGGTATGTATTATGCTTAGACGCAAGTAGTTATGTTTTGTTGCCTGAGTATATAGGTGATATGCATATGATAGTAGAATTATAATTTTGATTGGTGTTGCTTGCTTTTTCGGGATGTTGCATGCGTGCATACCGTGAGGTATACACGACTATTGCACATCTTAATTATGTCTGTGTGGATGTGTTGGTATACTAATTATAGGTAGAAGGCTATGGTGCAAATATATACATTACTTATGAGTGACTATACGGTGAATGTTTGTACTAGGGAGGGTATTATAAATATATGTGTGCTGATGTCTGTAATGTTATTAGTATGGTATATAAATTGATTTAACTATGTGAGTATTGCCTGACTAAATATTAAGTGTGATTGATTTATGGAATGTATATGGTGGTATTGGTATAGGTATGAAGGCCGTGTTACGTATATAGAATATTCTGATATATGTACTGAGTCTCACTCAAGCTTGAGTTGGTATACTCCAAGTATATTGAATGTATGTGTGTAGTTTGAATATAGCAATGTTTGATGTATGCATAGCGATAGGAGTGTTTGTGCCTGGTTGTGCTACGCACATGATTGTGGGTCGCTACACCAGTATATAGTTATAGGTGTTGGTCTTGTGGTATAGCTAATTACTAAGGACTTGCTCGTGTGAACGTATGTGTACTAGCTAAAACTAGGTGTGTAGGTGTGCTAGTTATATAATGATATGATTGGTATGCGTAAATGAAATGTTAGCGTGTATGGGTGTGCACCATGCACGGGTAAGTATGTGCTTAGTTATAGTTATTGGTGACTAAGATATATGTGGCGTGTCGTAAATATAGTTATAGGACCGTATGCGATGAGAATATATGGTGAACTATTTGCATGCATCGAATGACTATATATTGTGAAACTATAGTAGTAGTGAATATATATATATATAGTGAAACTTGATTTAATAATGGTATGGTGTGACTATATGTGTTGAGATGCTTGGTATTGGATGAATATTAGAGGGTAGTATACCCTTGATGTTGGTGCATAGGTAGCTATCTATATGTAGAGCAATGATTGTATTTGCTAAGTGTGACACTATCCTTATATGAGTATCTGAAATATTGTTTTGTGATTAGGTAGGTAGTAGTTATATAAGGGATGTATGTTTATATATATGATTGAAATACATGTATGAATTTGACTGGCTACAACAGGTATAAGTATATGGCGTACGTGAATGTATATATATATGTGTTGGTAGTGTTAATGTTTGACTACCTAGTGCATATATAAGCACTTGTAATGACTATACCTGGTTGAATTATTATACGGCTGATTGGGGTAGTTACTAGAGTGACTAGCTAAATTAGAAAGTCCGAGGACGGACTTTATTCTAAGGTGGGGAGGATGTAACGACCACTTTTCGTCGTACGTTGTTTGTGCACGTACTTTTGGACGTGCACGTGTTTGTTTTAGACTTTGTTTGTTTGTGAACACTTTCGTGTGATATGCCGTTGTGAACGTCTCTGAGAGTATTAAATAGTGGCACTAAATTGGAACGACGCTTCTCGAGTCGTTTTCCCACAATTTAAACTTATTCGATGAGACGTGGCGATTTTCACTTTTGACGGGAGATGTTTCTATTTTTAGTTTCGTCGTCCGACGTCAAAATTGAGATCCGTCTTCTTAGTTAGCTCACTCTCGTCAACACGATCACCCCGATAATTATTTTATAATTTTTTGATGTTTATTTGACCACTTTTATATTTTTAAAAAGTTTTATAATATTTTTAATAATTAATTTTTAAATTATTTTCGGCCAAATAAAATTTATTTGAGTTTAAAATGTTTTAAAGAATTTTTGAGCCAATTTCCAGCTCATTTGGACCAAGTCAAACCCTTGGGTGAGTTGGAGAAGTTGAATTTCAAATTTTAAATTATTTTAAACTTCTAATCCTATTAGATTTAGCCCTAGACCAAGTCAACCCATCTACACTATATAAACAACCTCTAGGAAGACCTATTTTCGCAAGAAAATAACCCTAGCCGCTCCCAAACCCCAAATTTGACGTTGCGACGATTCGTCGCAACGTTGCGACGAACTTCCCCCGCTCAGACCGAGAGAACGGGCCCAAAACTACCGCACCGACCGCTGCCAATGCCCGCTCCCCCGCTCCGCTTGCTTGCACGGCCATCGCCCCGCTTCAGCTGTGTCCGACCGAGGAATTCTCTCGGTCAGACCGATGGCCGCCCCCGCTCACAGCCGCATCCCCGCTCCGCACCAAGCCCCGCAACGCTAGCCGCTCCGTCGCCCCGCATCGCACCGTGCCCGACCGACAAAAGCGCCCGCATCGCCCCGCGTTGCAACATTGCAACGTTGCAGCGCTACGCTCCCCGCATCCAACCCGCCCGATTGATGGCCTCCCCCGCTCCGACCGAGAGAACCAAGCGCTCCCCCGCACTGCTGCACACCCCAAGCGTTGCACAAGCCCGTTCCCCCGCACCGACCGATGGAGCCCCCCGCATTTGGCTGTGTACGACCGATGGCCAAACGTCGCAACCCTGCACCCGTCGCACCGCTTGCCACCGTGGGCCCCCCAAGTTCTCCAGAGTTATTGTGGGTCCCCCAAAGGTCCCTAGGACTACTGTGGGCCCCACCTAGGTGCGTTCTCTTCGACGACTTGCCGCGTACGACGTCGTCGCACGTCGTAGCCCGTCGTCGCACGTGCTAGCTTTGGAATCTGGAACCGTTGCTCCGGTTGATGCTCTGAACCTTCCAGCGAGGAAACTATATTGGAATCAGGACTTGGAGCGCGTTCTTCTATTCCAACTCCCGGTGTCGCTACCCGACGCCGGTGTAGCTTTCGCGTCGTGTTGAGGTAACGCTTTGCGCCCCTAGGACCCCCAACCCAATGCATGCTAATCAAGACTAAAATCAGTATTTTCAAAGTATTTTAAATGTTTTACGTTCACTAATCAAGATTAATAATATGGACTTTAGGCCGGTGGACTTGTGCACGTAGGATAATTGTGATTTTTGGACTCATTGGACGGTGTGCTCAGACGTCGTACTTGCAGGCAAGTGAAACTTGCCAACTCTTGTGTAGGGCCATGTTTTAGGCCACTTCCTTGTTCCTAGCGTAAAAGAGACTAGTCAGTGAAATGATAGCTGGCTAGGCGCCTACTTGATCTAGTTTGACACCGAAACTAGATCTGTCACCTAATTGATCTAGCTTGACAACGAAGCTAGATCCAACCCCTTAAACTTGTTGTTCATGCATACTAAACTGTCACGTTTACTTTCCTTATCTGTACGCACTTTTAACTGCCATGCATTGCATTCTACATGTCATCCAAGTTGATTGTTGCATTCGTAGCACATGATACAATACTTGTACTCCTTGAATACTACTTCCAGGGAAACGGGCCTCATGTGTTGGTCAAAAGCCAATGCCCGGGTTCCTGGACCGGCTAGGTGCACCCCTATGCCATACTTGTTAAAAACACTTCCTGGCTCGTGATCCAGAAGCGAGCATTCCCGTTCGGGGGTAAGGCCCTGGCTCGACACACGTGGAGGGGTAGGGATAAACGGTTACTTGAGCTTAGTGTTGGATATGGAAGACGTTAGTACACCCTTGTAGGGGTTGTACGAGGGAATACGGACCTCGAACGTCGCGTACACGAAGTCGTGCGCAAAGGGAATATGTTCCCTTACGGAGAGGATCTCTAGATTGATGGGAAAGTCGCATTATATGTGCATAAGTGCATGCGACATATGGCTAATAAAGGGGTAATATCTTAAGCTTATATTGTACCATGCATATGGTACAACTTAAGCTTATAATATGCCATGTACGATGGTACACCTTAGTTAAATTGTTCCAAAGGAACAATTGATCCTAAAATAACTACATTGGGGGCTATAAATAAGACCCAAGGGTTAGCCTTTTTCCTTACACTTTTGCATGGCATTCTTGCATGCATTTTCATTCTAGCGAAGCTCTGCCGAAATACTTCCTCTCCCTCTATCCAAGTTCTTAATCTAAAGTAGAGATTTAGATTGTGGATTTAGTAGCCTTACTCCGTTCGTGAGAAGACTCGATCCGTCGTGGCGAATCCGAAGGCAAAGTTCCGAGACTACCGTGCCGCATACGCAAGCGTAAGTCTCAACTTTATTTATCGATCCTAACTCTGTTTTGGCAGGATCCTACATTGGTATCAGAGACATATGGGTTCGCCCCGGTCAAACCGCCGTCCCGTCGAAACTATGAACGAGTCGTTGTCTTTTTCACGAATGGGTATCCTACCATTACGGATATGGTAGGAACGCTTCGTGACGGAGAGAACGCAGCGGTTGTTCTTTTCACGTTAGGGTCTCCTATCATTACGGATATGGTAGGAACTCTCCGTGACGGGAAGAACCGACCGTTCACGTAGTGTGTTATTTTTCATTTTTGGCACACGGCCATTAGAAAATAACTAATTTCTCGACGAACGGGTGCTTCATCGACGAACGGGTGCTTCATCGAGGAAGACGATGGTAGTTATATCCATCGGAGAAGATGAATATTAGTGCATGTGCGCCATCGCCAAATGGGCTACGAAGGCTATGCACCCCCTCCCATTGCGGAGGGGGTTGGCTACGGCCAATAACCACCACGGCCACCCCTCCGGCGGGGTGTGCGGCAACCCCATTCAAAGGGGATGGCCGGCCATGGCCAAAGGAGCCATGGCCGGCCAATGCCAAAATGGCCTTGGCCATGACCGGCCTTGGCCAAGCCATGGCCGGCCATGGCTAGGCCGGCAGTGGCCGGCCCTGGCAGAGGCCAGGGCCGGCGCCCTGGCCTCGGCCAGGGCATGGCCGGCCCTGGAAGAGGCCAGGGCCAATGCCCTGGCCTCGGCCAGGACATGGCCGGCCCTGGCCGGCCTCGGCCAGGGCAGAGGCCGTGGCCAAGGGGCCAGGGCCCCTGGCCGGCCAGGGCAGAGACCCTGGCCGGCCCTTGGCCAAGCCCCGGCCAGGGCAGAGGCCCTGGCCGGGAAGAAGTTGCAGACCAAAATTGGTCGACCAATTTGGTGTTTTTGGTCGACCAATCCGACAGAAGGTCTGGGTCGATTGCAAACTTGCCAACTGACCCATACGGGGTGACAAAAGGCCTTGGTCAAACTCGAATGTGCCGATTAGCCCATACGGGGCTAACCACAGTGCCGACTAGTCCATACGGGGCTAACGTTTTAATGAAGTTTTTCATTGGGCTCTACTCCTTGAAGATTAGCCATAGTGCTCTACTTCATGCGAGATTAGCCATGCCATTGTGCTCTACTCTACGGAGATTAGCCAATGTACACATAACATTGTGCTCTACTCTACGGAGATTAGCCAATGTATTTTCAAATTTTTTGAAAAAGATGTTTTCAAATAGGTTATGTCCTGTCCTTAATCGGGATAGCGCAATTTAGAATTCCAAGTCCTACCACGATCCGGCCATGGTTATCTAACCCATGGGTGTGTAGAACAGGTCTCGTGGCTTGGCAATTGTTGCGCTAAAAATTCTTTGCGCAAACTCTCACCTATTCCATTTTGAAAGATATGTTTTTTAAAGTATTTTTCCGCTGCTAATACCATACGGGTATTATTTCTGATTTCTTTTTACTTGAGATAAGTTAGAGGGATACTTTGAAAGTTACTTCTAGATGGTAGTTGGGAACGTAGTGAACTTCTCGATTCTAGAGTAACATTTCAACGCATCCAAGGAACTTATCAATTGTTTAAAGAATCGAAACTTTATGCATAGAATTTTGATCGTGGTTTTCATTTTCTTTGCAGTTTTTTGATTCGAATATGTCTACCGCTTCTAAGAACATTGTCGCAGAGCTTAACAAAGGTGAAAAGTTCAACGGCGACAATTATAAACTTTGGTCAATTAAAATCCAATATGTTTTGGAGGAGCAAGATGTGCTTGAAACACTCCAAAACATAATGGAAGAACCTGAGTTGGGCAATACGGCCCAACACAAGAGGGACCGGGAAGCTTATGATACTTGGACTCGAAAGAACAAAATAGCACGTATTACGTTACTGTCTGCAATGGACAATGACATAATGCGTCTATTTCGGGAATTCGATCTAGCCAAAGACATATGGTCTGAGGTAGAAATAAAGTTTGGTGGAACTTCGGTTACCAAACTCCGCTCCTTAAATATTCAATTTGATTCGTACAAAATGCGGCGAGATCATTCTATGAAAAAGCATCTCCGCCACATGGCAAATCTCATATCTAAATTAAAGGATGCGGGTGTTATGCTGTCTGACGAACAGCAGATCCAAGCAGTCATTCGTTCACTCCCAGATAGCTGGGATAACATGAAAATACACCTCACTTATAATGAGTGCATTAAAACTTTAAGCGATGTTACAAAACACCTCGAACTCGAGGAAGAGCGGATTCAAGCCACAAAACCTAGTGCAGAAGTGCACGTGGCCGCTAGTTCCTCACATGGAGGAAATAAGCGGAAGAATAAACGCTTAAGGTTTGTGAACGAACGAAAGCAAGAACCGGAAACCTCAAAGAAGACTAAGAACAAAAAGTGGCAAAAGAATGTGCACTCAAAGAAGAAAAACTTGAAGAAGATCAAGTGCTTTAAGTGCAACAAGTACGGTCACTTCGCCCGTACATGTACGGATGGAAGTGATAAGGTAACTTGTAGGGCTAGTTACATATGTGTTTCTAGTTCCATGTTTCTTGCTGAATCTAACTATTTTTGGTTGATTGATTCAGGGGCCACAAACCACGTAGCGAAGGACAGAAGGTTCTTCGTAGAGTATCGAAAGATAACTCAAGGAACAAAGTGGATATACGTCGGCAACAACACACGTGTTGAATTCAAAGGCGTCGGAACATGCAAGCTAGTTCTCGACAACGGCCGGACTTTATTATTGCACGACGTCCTCTTTGCTCCAGATATTAGAAGAAATATCGTATCCATGGTCATGTTAATGTCTTTAGATTATGAATGGAGGTTCTGTAAACAGAAGGTTGACCTTGTTTGTAATAGTTCTTTAATTGGGTCGGGTAATGTTTGTAATGGATTAATTGTTTTAAATACAATGTATGATGATTCTTCTTCCATTAATGAAAGTTTCCATTTGACAAATGCTTCTAACTCTGAATCTGAGATCATTTGTTGGCATGCAAGACTTGGTCATATTGGACCAACTAGAATGGATAGACTTGCCAAAAGTGGCTTGCTATCTAATGTTTCAAAAGTTGAAATGTCAACTTGCGAACATTGTCTTGTAGGGAAAACTTGTCGCAAGCCGTTTGGAACTGGCACAAGGGCCGAAGTTCCATTACAGCTTATCCATTCGGACATTTGCGGTCCAATGAATGTTAAGACAAGACGCGGGAAGTCCTATTTCATCACTTTCATTGATGACTTCACTCGTTTCGGTCATATTTATTTGATTTCCCACAAACATGAAGCTTTAACTTGCTTCAAAAACTATATGAGTTTAGTGGAAAATCAACTAGATCGCAAGATAAAGGTCTTGCGAACCGATCGGGGTGGGGAATATCAATCAACGAGTTTTAAGGAACTCTGTGATGAAAAAGGCATAGTTCTTCAAATAACTATGCCTTATACTCCGCAACAAAACAGTGTTACGGAAAGAAGAAATAGGACATTGATGGAAATGGTCCGATCAATGATGTCTCAGGCAAATTTTCCTATCACCTTTTGGGGTGATGCATTATTGACGGCAGCATTCATCTTAAACCGTGTACCCTCGAAGTCGGTAAGTTCTACTCCTTATGAGTTGTGGAACAATAGAACTCCAAACTTAAACATTCTAAAACCTTGGGGTTGTGCCTCTTACGCACATTTATCCTCTCACAAATATGGCAAACTTGGGCCACGTGGGAGGAAGTGTATCTTCATCCGATACGCTGAAAACTCCAAAGGATATGTTTTCGTCGGTCAAGAGGACAATGGGGGTCTAATAGAATTCGAATCGAGGGATGTTGTCTTCTTGGAAAACGAGTTTCCAAGACAGGGTGAGATAAGTCAAGACTTATCCTTGTTTGAGACTTGGGATCAAGAAGGATCGGAACGTTCGAGTGGGAGAATTCTTGGTGAAGAAGAAAATACGTTTCAAACTTCACCAATGGATGATATGAACGATACCAATCCTATTCCGAGTGGGAGTGATTTTATTCCAAGTGGGAGTGATGTCATTCCAAGTGGGAGTGATCAAACTCAAATAAGACGTAGTAATCGAACGAGGCTAACACCTCTGAGATTTGAGGATGAATTTTGTCACGCCCCGCTTCCCAAAAATATGGAGGCGAAGCGTGAGAAGGTCCGCTCAGACTTGAAGCTACAAAGCTGCAAGTCCGATAAGCGTCGATCAAATTTAAACTGCAGGTCCTTGCAACGCGAACGAAACAAAGATAATAATATTTAAATGAGACAAAGAGATATCTCAGAATATCCATAAAATAAGTTTCAACATCACAGAAAAAGCCACCAGGCTGAAAAGAAAAAGAGTCTAAAAGAGGCCCAGCATGGCCAACAAAATACAAAGTACGAAAACAAGGAAAAGGTGCAAGCACCGACAACTAACAGCAACCTAAAGTAAAAGTAGCTCCACAGTCACTAAGACTGGTCTCCGGTGTCCTCGTACTCCTCAACGAACGTAGGCTCAGTCTCAGCGTCAGCAAACACCTCATCCTCAACTACCGTCTCTGGCTCAGGGTCTAACATGTGACACCCAAAAGAGCAAGGGGCACATGTCAGCAAGTCTGGAAGACTTGAGCAAGTGAAACTGAAAGGTAGTAAAAGTAAAGCAACCTAGCAGTTCTAGCATGAATGCGATGACATGGCAGTTTAAAGTAATGAGTGCAACAAGTAAAGTAAAGTAAGGTAAAGTAAAGTAAGGTACGAGCATGGCATGGCATTCGCAAGACAAGTACAAGACAAGAAAAGTAAGCACCTCGTGCACAGAGTTCACGCCTTACAGCTAAAGAGGCTGTACGGGCACACTTTTACGCTGAGTGGTCGCTCAACCCTACCCCTCCACGTGTATCGGGCATTGGTTTCTGGCCAACACATGAGGCCCGCTTCTGGTCCACGAGCCAGGAAGTGTGTAAACAAGTATGGCGTAGGGGTGCACCTAGCCAGTCAAGTAGTACAAGGACAAGTATTGTAGCGTGTGCTACGATGCAACAATCAATGCATGGATGACATGGCATGGCAAGTAGTAAAGCGTACAAGTAAGAAAGTAAACGTGACAGTTTAGCATGCATGGATGACAAGTTTAATGTTTGGATCTAGCTTCGTTGTCAAGCTAGATCATTTAGGTGACGGATCTAGTTTCGTTGTCAAACTAGATCAAGTAGGCGTCTAGCCAGCTATCATTTCACTGACTAGTCTCTTTTACGCTAAAAGCAAGTAAGTGGCCTAAAAACATGGCCCTACACAAGAGTTGGCAAGTTTCACTTGCCTGCAATTATCACGTCAAGAAAACACCGTCCAACGAGTCCAAAGTCACGATTCCTACGTGCACAAGTCCACCGGCCTACATCCGTTTTATTAATCTTGATTAGTGATTTCTAAAACATTTAAAATACTTTAAAAATACTGATTTTAGTCTTGATTAGCATGCAATTGGGTTGGGGGTCCTAGGGGTGCAAAACGTTACCTCAACACGACGCGAAAGCTACACAGGCGTCGGGTAGCGACACCGGGGGTTGGAATAATAGAACGCGCTCCAAGTCCTGATTCCAAAATATATTCCTCGCTGGAAAATTCAGAGCTTCAACCGGGGCGACGGTTCCAGATTCCAAAGCTCGCACGTGCGACGACGGGCTACGACGTGCGACGACGTCGTACGCGACGAATCCACGAAGAGCAAGCACCTTGGTGGGGCCCACAGTACTCCTAGGGGCCTTTGGGGGACCCACAATAACTCTGGAGAACTTGGGGGGCCCGCGGTGGCAAGCGGTGCGACGGGTGCGGGGTTGCGACAAGTGACCCTCGGTCGTACCCCTCCAATGCGGGAGAAACCCTCGGTCGTGCGCTGAGAATGCGGGCTGCGACGATTTGGGGCGTGCAGCGGCTGCGGGGTGGCTGGGTGCGAGAGCTTCCGTCGGTCAGGTCGAGAGAACGGGTCGGTCAGGCGCTTGGATTGCGGGCGGGCGACGATGCAACGCTGCAGCGCTTGGGCGCTCGGTCACAGTGGGCGGGGCCTTCGGTCGGGCACGGAGCGGAGCGGGGGACGAAGCGGGCGACAGCTGCGGTGCGGGGCGGGCACTTGAGCTCTCGGTCTGACCGAGAGCTCCCTTCGGTCGGTGCGGAGGATTTGAGCGGAGCGGCTGTGCAGCGATGCGGGCCAAGCTTGGTGCGGGGGCGGCCAGCGGTCGGAGCGGGGGTTTTGGCCTCGTTTCTTCGGTCGTGCGGCCGCCGTTCGTCGCAACGTTGCGACGAATCGTCGCAACGTCCAAAATGAGTTTGGAAGAGGCTAGGGCTAATTTCTTTGGAAAATAGGACTTGCTAGGGGTTGCTTATATAGTATAGGTGGGTTGACTTGGTCTAGGGCTAAATCTAATAGGATTAGAATTCAAAAAGATTTAAAATTTGAATTTAAACTTCTCCAACCCATTCTAGGATTTGACCTGGTCCAAATGAGCTGGAAATTGGCTCAAAAATTCTTTAAAACGTTTAAAACTCAAATAAATTTTATTTGGCCGAAATTAATTTAAAAATAAATTATTAAAAATATTATAAAACTTGTAAAAATTATAAAAGTGGTCAAATGAACTCCAAAAATTATAAAATAAATATCGGGGTGATCGTGGCGACGAATGTGAGCTAACTAAGAAGACGGATCTCAATTTCGACGTCGGACGACGGAACTAAAAATAGAAACGTCTCCCGTCAAGAGTGAGAATCGTCACGTCTCATCCGGTAAGATCAAATTGTGGAAAAACGACTCGAGAACGTCGTTCCAATATAGTGCCACCATTTAATACTCTCAGAGACGTTCGCAACGGCATATCACACAAAAGTGTTCACAAACAAATAAAGTCTAAAGCAAACACGTGCACGGCCAAAAGCACGTGCACGAACAACGTACGACGAAAAGTGGTCGTTACATCCTCCCCACCTTAGAATAAAGTCCGTCCTCGGACTTTCTAATATAGCTAGTCGCTCTAGTAACTACCCCAAATCAAGTCACATTATATTTCAAACCAAGTATAGTCATTACAAATGCTCATATATGCACTAGGTAGTCAAACATTATTACTACCAACACGTATATATATATATATATATATACACATTCACGTACGTATACACTTATACCTATTATAGTCAGTCAGACTCATACACGTATTTCAATCATATATATAAGCATGCATCCCTTATATAGCTACTACCTACCTAATCACAAAACAATATTTCAGATACTTATATAATGATAGTTTCACGCTTAGCCATTACAATCATCGCTCTTCCTATATGTAGCTACCTATGCACAACCATCAAGGGTACACTACCCTCTAATATTCATCCAATACCAAGCATCTCAACACATATAGTCACACCAGACCATTATTAAATCAAGTTCACTATATCTAATATACATTCACCACTACTATAATTTCACAATATATAGTCATTCAATACATGCAAATAGTTCACCATATATTCACATCACGTACGGTCCTATAACTATATTTACGGCACGCCACATATACCATAGTCATCAATACCTATAACTAAGCACATACTTACCCGTGCATGGTGCACACCCATACACGCTAACATTTCATTTACATACACCAATCATGCCATTGTATAACTAGCACACATACACACCTAGTTTTAGCTAGCGCACAAGCAAGTCCTTAGTAATTAGCTATACCACAAGACCAACACCTATAACTATATACTGGCGTAGCGACCCACAATCATGTGCGTAGCACAACCAGGCACAAACACTCCTATCACTATACATACATCAAGCATTGCTATATTCAAACTACAACATACATTCAATATACTTAGAGTATACTCACTCAAGCTTGAGTGAGACTCAATACACATATCAGAATATCCCATATACGTAGCATGACATTCATACATACACCAATACCACTCTAATATTTATATATATGTCTACCAATATAACCATATACATTCCATAGATCAATCACACTTAATATTTAGTCCGGTAATACTTACATAGTTCAATCATTCTATATACCATAATAATAATACAGACATCAACATACGTATAATTATAATACGCTCCCTAATACATGCATACGTATTCATCGTATAGTCTCCCACATGTAACATATATATTTATATATTCACACCATAGCCTACTACCTATAATTAGTATTCTAACACATCCACACGTACATAATTAAGATGTGCAATAGTCGTGTATACCTCACGGTATGCACGCATGCAACATCCCGTAAAAGCAACAATACCAATCAAAATTATAACCCTAATACTATATGTATATCACATATATACTCAGGCAACAAAACATAACTACTTACGTCTAAACACTATATATATTTACCTACGAGCACATACTCACACGTAATAATATATAGATCACTCAATAGGCCTACTTACTTATCTATAGGTTCACACATTATCATCACACCTAGCATATACCTAGCTTTACCAATCATTTTATTTCAACCATTATAAGTATCTCTAATTACATACATTCCATTAGATATTTCAACGCTAGCTCTTATATACACCGGCATCCCTAGTATAGTATAGCTATCCACACAAAAATCTATAATTACTAACACACAACAACTTCATACTATCACGAATAACTCCGAGTATATATATATATATACCACACAATAGGCAAGCACCAATATACTATGGGAATTCTCATTCAAGCTCACGTACCCAACTTAGGCACGTGCACTACGACACCTCACAGGGGTCCAAGGGCCTACTAAAAACTTAGGGTGGACATAGACATTGACGGGCACTAAAGCCTAAACAACTTAGAGAGAGGTCAAGGTCAAAGTGTGACGAGGGAAGGATCAGTAAGCACGAGTTCAGATAGGACGAATACAAGGAGACGGCTTGGTTAGACGAAACATTGACTCATTGGTGATGTTTAGGTTGAGGGAAAAGGGGATGTTGAGATGCTTAAATAGGATACAGAAAAGCAAGTAGGGTGAATAGCATAAGCTAAAATACGCAAAATTGAAAACGGTTGTACTTTAAAATCCTCATCTGAGAAGAAATGTTTGGGGATCGATAAAACGAGTTGTTCAAAATAAATCTGAGTCGAATATTTAAAATAATAGAAAATGGCCTATTGGTTTTAAAAATCATTTTAAAAGGAAGTAAAATCATTTACACAAATATTAAGGACATGGTTTGGAAAATCTATAAGTCAGTAATTTAATATAATATGTTGTCAAAAGTTTTGGAAGGTCGAGAATGAAATCAAGTAACGGAAGAATTTAAACTCATATTAAATGCTTTCAAAACTTTTAGGCTATGGAGGATTTAAAATAATCAATTTTGAAACTTCTTTAGAAAACCATGGTTTGCCAAAAATGAGAAACTGATTTACAAATGGTTCTTAATATACGAGCACAACAAGTCTGACAAGGATATAAAAATAATTGAAATTCAATTTGCTTTAGAAATTTCTTCTAAAAGCGTGTATGGTGAGCGGAAAGAAAATAGTAGTAACTTAGCATAAGAATTATCAGGATTGAATAGCAAATCTTTAAAATCAAATCAGGGAGGGTCTAAATCAGGAAGTGGTTATGAAAATAGTACTTTTGCAAAAGTCTGAAGTAGCGAAAACGACGAGTCAAAAACCAACTTGCTGAAATCTGAAATTCCATGTGTCTTGAAAAGTATATTAAAAGTAAACACGATGTATTATTCAAATGGCATAAATAAGAGGGAAAATTATAAATCGAACTGAGCAAAATAAAAGTACGGTGCAGAATAAAAGTAATATATGAAAAGACGACATGAGTACGAAAACATAGGCTGGGAAAAATATTATAAGCTAGAGTTCAAAATTCCGACAAACGTTTTTAAAATTTAAATCAATGAAGAAGTATGAAGTATAAGTATATTAAAATTTTGAACAAAATTAAACTTAGGGAAAAAGGAAATCGTAAAATACTTTCAAGAGTTTCAAAGTTCATAATGGAGAGTTTCGAAAAAAGGACGACGATCGTCATGAGGCGATCTCGTGTATCGAGGCAAGGAAATTGGTCGGATGATCAAAACATTCATACGCCTAGGATATGAATCAGAAGAGGCTACGGGGAAACTCCTACGGTCGACCAACTAAAGATTAGGAACTAGGCGCTAAGACCTCTAAAGGTTAGACGGTAAAGAAATGCGTTCAGCTTGGTCCGAAATCGATGAACCCAAGAGCGAACGACTAAAGGAAATTCTAGAAGTCTAATATGGTCAGGGGTAGACATGAACCACTAAGGTAACTCCTACGACGATTAAATCAATTGCCAGAAAGGGGGTCTAACTATCAATCAGAGGCCTCTAACTAGCAAGCACAGACGTCTAACTAAGTCTTCTCATCACCTAGTGTCCTAAAAACGACTAAACTCAGGGCTTCTGATTCGGATGTTGCAATTTATTTAATGGACATTCCGTTATTATCGTTGTTCCGTTAATTCGCAATTGCAAGATTGGACCTCCAAAAATATGGAGGCGAAGCGTGAGAAGGTCCGCTCAGACTTGAAGCTACAAAGCTGCAAGTCCGATAAGCGTCGATCAAATTTAAACTGCAGGTCCTTGCAACGCGAACGAAACAAAGATAATAATATTTAAATGAGACAAAGAGATATCTCAGAATATCCATAAAATAAGTTTCAACATCACAGAAAAAGCCACCAGGCTGAAAAGAAAAAGAGTCTAAAAGAGGCCCAGCATGGCCAACAAAATACAAAGTACGAAAACAAGGAAAAGGTGCAAGCACCGACAACTAACAGCAACCTAAAGTAAAAGTAGCTCCACAGTCACTAAGACTGGTCTCCGGTGTCCTCGTACTCCTCAACGAACGTAGGCTCAGTCTCAGCGTCAGCAAACACCTCGTCCTCAACTACCGTCTCTGGCTCAGGGTCTAACATGTGACACCCAAAAGAGCAAGGGGCACATGTCAGCAAGTCTGGAAGACTTGAGCAAGTGAAACTGAAAGGTAGTAAAAGTAAAGCAACCTAGCAGTTCTAGCATGAATGCGATGACATGGCAGTTTAAAGTAATGAGTGCAACAAGTAAAGTAAAGTAAGGTAAAGTAAAGTAAGGTACGAGCATGGCATGGAATTCACAAGACAAGTACAAGACAAGAAAAGTAAGCACCTCGTGCACAGAGTTCACGCCTTACAGCTAAAGAGGCTGTACGGGCACACTTTTACGCTGAGTGGTCGCTCAACCCTACCCCTCCACGTGTATCGGGCATTGGTTTCTGGCCAACACATGAGGCCCGCTTCTGGTCCACGAGCCAGGAAGTGTGTAAACAAGTATGGCGTAGGGGTGCACCTAGCCAGTCAAGTAGTACAAGGACAAGTGTCACGCCCCGCTTCCCAAAAACGTGGAGGCGAAGCGTGAGAAGGTCCGCTCAGACTTGAAGCTACAAAGCCGCAAGTCCGATAAGCGTCAATCACTTTAAACTGCAGGTCCTTGCAACGCGAAACGAAACAAGATAATAATAACGAAAGAGACAAAAAGAACATCTCAGAATATCCATAATAATAAATCTCAACAACGCAGAAAAGCCACCAGGCTACAAATAAAGAGTCTAAAAGAGGCCTAGCATGGCCAACAAAAGTACAAAGTACGAAAATAAGGAAAAGGTGCAAGCACCGACATCTAACAGCAACCTAAAGCAAAAGCAAGTAAAATCAGTCTCTAAGACTGGTCTCCGGTGTCCTCGAACTCCTCAACGAACGTAGGCTCGGGCTCAGCGTCAGCAAACACCTCGTCCTCAGCAACTGTCTCTGGCTCAGGGTCTAACATGTGGCACCCAAAGAGAAAGGGGCACATGTCAGCAAGTCTGGAAGACTTGTGCAAGTGAAACTGAAAGGTGGTAAAAGTAAAGCAACCTAGCAGTTCTAGCATGAATGCGATGACATGGCAGTTTAAAGTATGAGTGCAACAGGTAAGGAAAAGTAAAGTAAAGTAAAGTAAAGTAAAGTAAAGGACGAGCATGGCATGGCATTCACAAGACAAGTACAAGACAAGTAAAGAAAACACCTCGTGCACAGAGATTCCGCCTTTTGGCTAAAGTGGCTGCGCGGGCCAACTCCTAAGCTCAAGCGAACGGTTATCCCTACCCCTCCATGTGTATCGAGCCAGGGCATTACCCCCGAACACGGAATGCTCGCTTCTGGACCACGAGCCAGGAAGTGTGTAAACAAGTATGGCCTAGGGGTGCACCTAGCCAGGGACACGGAAACACGGATTTGTACAAGTATTTGTAGCGTGTGCTACGATGCAACAATCAAGTTGGATGACATGTAAGATGCAATGCATGGCAGTTAAAAGTACGTACAGTTTAAGGAAAGTAAACGTGACAGTTTAGCATGCATGAATGGCAAGTTTAAGGGTTGAATCTAGCTTCGTTGTCAAGCTAGATCATTTAGGTGACGGATCTAGTTTCGTTGTCAAACTAGATCAAGTAGGCGTCTAGCCAGCTATCATTTCACTGGCTAGTCTCTTTTACGCTAAAGGCAAGTAAGTGGCCTAAAAACATGGCCCTACACAAGAGTTGGCAAGTTTCACTTGCCTGCAACTATCACGTCAAGAAAACCGTCCAACGAGTCCAAAGTCACGATTCCTACGTGCTCAAGTCCACCGGCCAACATCCGTTTTATTAATCTTGATTAGTGGATTCTAAAACATTTAAAAATACTTTAAAATACTGATTTTTAGTCTTTATTAGCATGCAATTGGGTTGGGGGTCCTAGGGGTGCAAAACGTTACCTCAACACGACGCGAGAGCTACACCGGCGTCGGGTAGCGACGCCGGGGGTTGGAATAATAAGATCGCGCTCCAAGTCCAGATTCCAATTTGATTCCTCGCTGGAAATTCAGAGAAAATATCCCGGGCGACGATTCCACATTCCAAAGCTCGTACGTGCGACGACGGGCTACGACGTGCGACGACGACGTACGCGGCAAGTCGTCGAAGAGAACGTACCAAAGTGGGGCCCACAGTAGTCCTAGGGGCCTTTGGGGAACCCACAATAACTCTGGAGAACTTGGGGGGCCCACGGAGGCAAGCGGTGCGACGGATGCGGGGTTGCGACAAGTGGCCGTCGGTCGTACAGCTTCGGTGCGGGGATCTCCTTCGGTCAGACACTAGGGAACGGCTGTGCAACGTGTGGGGGGTCGGTCACGGCAGCGGGGGCGGCCGTTTCCCTCGGTCAGACACGGTGGAGGCCTCGGTCAGGCGCTTGGGATGCGGGGTTGCAGCGCTGCAGCGATGCAACGCTCGGGCGCTCGGTCACAGCGGCGGCTTCCTTCGGTCGGGCACGGAGCGGAGCGGGGCGACAGAGCGGGCGACAAGCGGGTCGGTGAGGAGCGGGGCGACCGGGCGGTTCTCTCGGTCTGACCGAGAGACCCTATCGGTCAAGCGGGGGACGAAGCGGCGGGGTTGGTGCTGCGGTGCGGAGCGACGAGATAGCGGGCGGGGCGGCCGGTCAGAACGGGTGGATGCGGGGGATGTCCTCGGTCGTGCGGGGTGCTGAACGTCGCAACGTTGCGACGATTCGTCGCAACGTCCAAAATGACTTTGGAAGAGGCTAGGGCTAATTTCTTTGGAAAATAGGACTTGCTAGGGGTTGCTTATATAGTATAGGGGAGGTTGACTTGGTCTAGGGCTAAATCTAATAGGATTAGAATTCAAAAAGATTTGAAATTTGATTTTAAACTTCTCCAACCCAATCTAGGATTTGACCTGGTCCAAATGAGCTGGAAATTGGCTCAAAAATTCTTTAAAACGTTTAAAACTCAAATAAATTTTATTTGGCCGAAAATAATTTATAAATTAATTATTAAAAATAATATAAAACTTGTAAAAATTATAAAGGTGGTCAAATAGACTCCAAAAATTATAAAATAAATATTGTGGTGATCGTGGCGACGAATGTGAGCTAACTAAGAAGACGGATCTCAAATTCGACGTCGGACGACGAAACTAAAAACAGAAACGTCTCCCGTCAAAAGTGAAAGTCGTCACGTCTCATCGAGTGAGTTTAAATTGTGGAAAAACGACTCGAGAAGTGTCGTTCCAAGATAGTGCCACTATTTAATACTCTCAGAGACGTTCGCAACGGCATATCACACAAAAGTATTCACAATCAAATAAAGTCTAAAATAAACACATGCACGGCCAAAAGCACGTGCACGAACGAAGTACAACGGAAACGTACCGTTACATCCTCCCCACCTTAGAAATGATTCCGTCCTCGGAATCAACATCAAGCACTGCTCGGAAAAAGGTGCGGGAAGCGCTCTCTCATCTCATCTTCACGCTCCCAGGTAGACTCACCGGGGGAACCGTGACGCCACTGCACACGAACCAAGTCGACGGTCTTATTCCTCAGCTGCTTCTGTCGACGATCCAGAATCTCAACGGGCTGCTGATCATAAGACAGATCCGGACGAACCGTAATCTCCGAGAAATCCACAGCGTGAGAGGGATCACTAACGTATCGGCGTAACTGAGATACGTGAAATACGTCGTGAACTCCCACAAGCGACGGTGGCAACGCCAAGCGATAAGCCACAGCTCCAACTCTCTCCAGAACATCGAACGGTCCAATGAACCTCGGACTCAGCTTGCCTCTCTTCCCGAATCGAATAACTCCGCGGTTCGGAGAAATCTTCAGGAATACATGATCGCCAGGCTGAAACTCCAAAGGCCTCCGTTTAGCATCCGCCCAATGCTTGAAACGGTCCTGCGCAATCCTCAGCTTCTCTCGAATATTCCTCACAACATCCACGGCCTCCACGATCATCTCCGGTCCTAACAGCTCCCGATCTCCAACGTCATCCCAGCTTAGTGGCGATCGACATTTCTTTCCATATAGCTCGGCGAAAGGCACCATTCCAATACTCGCTTGGTAGCTGTTATTGTAGGCAAACTCAACGTGATGGAGATGATCCTCCCAAGATCCCTTAAAGTCCAACATGCAAGCTCGTAACATATCCTCCAAAATCTGAATCGTCCTCTCGGACTGGCCATCCGTCTGCGGGTGGTACGCCGTGCTGAAACTCAGACTCGTACCCAAGCTCTCCTGCAGACTCTGCCAAAACTGAGATGTGAATCTCGTGTCTCTGTCCGACACGATACTCACGGGGACTCCGTGAAGTCGTACGATCTCCTGCACGATTCACGTTACATCACTGTCTAAACTAGTAAAGGAAATAGAAACGGAGAGTAAACGAATTTACCTCCATGTATCTCCTCGCTAGCGTCTCGGTAGACTGTCCTACTCGGAAGGGGATAAAATGAGCGGATTTGGTCAATCGGTCTACGATCACCCAAATCGCGTCGTTCTGCTTCGGACTCCGAGGTAGTCCAGTCACGAAATCCATAGTGATGTGCTGCCACTTCCACTCCGGAATCGGAAGCGGTTGTAGCAACCCTGCCGTACGCTGGTGCTCCGCCTTTACTTGTTGGCAAACCAAACACTTGGCTACACTCCGAGCCACACTTCTCTTCATACCATGCCACCAAAAGTTCAGACGAAGATCCTTGTACATCTTGGTCCCACCAGGATGCACAGAATACGGCGAACTGTGTGCCTCGACCAATAATTCCTCTCTGATATCTCCAGCTGGCACACACAACCTGGCTCCAAATCTCAACGAACCATCCTCGTGAATCAAGAAGTCAGTCCGCAGACCGGCTTCCACCTGCTCCCGAATCTTCACCAGCTTAGCATCTCCAGCCTGTCCAGCCTTGATCCTATCCACGATCGTCGATTGTATCTGCATGCTCATCATCGTAGAAGTCTCTCCAGGAAGAATAATCTCGATACCAGTCTCGCAAAAGTCCTGCTGCAATCTCCACTGCGACGTCAACATCATCACCGCTGGAAGTCTGCTCAGCGCATCCGGAACCACATTCACCTTGCCAGGGTGATACTGCAAGTCAATCTCGTAGTCTGCCATGAGCTCCAACCATCGACGCTGTCGCATGTTGAGCTCCTTCTGTGTAAAGATGTACTTCAAGCTTTTGTGATCGGTGAAGATCTTCACTTTCTCACTCAGCAGGAAGTGCCTCCAAATCTTCAGCGCGAACACGACCTCGGCCAACTCCAAATCATGTGTCGGGTAGTTCTTCTCATGAGCCTTAAGCTGACGAGAATCATACGCCACCACATGCCCATGCTGATGCAACACACATCCAAGACCTTTTCCAGAGGCATCGCAAAAGATCTCGAATCCTCCACTCCGATCAGGCACAGCAAGTACGGGGGCTGTCGTCAACCTCTCCTTCAGAATACCAAAAGCCTTCTCGCAATCCTCAGACCAAACATAAGGTACATCCTTCCGCGTAAGTCTGGTCATCGGCTCAGCAATCCGAGAGAAGTCCTTAATGAAACGTCGGTAATAGCCTGCAAGTCCAAGGAAACTCCGAATCTCTGACGCCGACTGCGGAACCGGCCACTCTCTGATAGCCACAATCTTCTCGGGGTCCACAGAAATTCCATCACCAGACACCACATGCCCGAGAAAAGCAACTCTATCCAGCCAGAACTCGCACTTGGAATACTTAGCGTACAAACGATGCTTCCTCAAGATCTCCAACACTGTCCTCAAGTGCGAGGCATGCTCTTCCTCTGACTTTGAATAGATCAGAATATCGTCAATGAAGATGACGACGAACTTGTCTAAAAAGTCGTAGAAAACCAAATTCATCAGGTTCATAAAAACTGCGGGCGCATTGGTTACGCCGAAGGGCATAACCACGAACTCGTAGTGACCATACTTCGTCCTGAAAGCGGTCTTCGGGATGTCGTCCTTCTTCACCTTAAGCTGATGGTAGCCACTTCTCAAATCCAATTTAGAGAACACCCTCGATCCTCCGAGCTGATCAAAGATGTCATCTATCCGTGGCAAGGGATATTTATTCTTGATAGTCACAGCATTCAGCTCCCGGTAATCCACACACATGCGACGCGAGCCGTCCTTCTTCTTCACCAGCAACACCGGTGCTCCCCACGGGGACACACTGGGATTGATGTATCCTTTCTGCAAAAGCTCGTCCAGCTGCCTACGTAACTCCTCCAACTCTGCTGGAGCCATCCGATACGGCGCCTTCGAAATAGGCTGCGCTCCTGGCATAAGATCGATCGTAAACTCGAGAGCTCGATCGGGTGGCAGCCCAGACATCTCCTCAGGGAAGACGTCGTCGAATTCACGTACCACAGCTGGTCTATCCTGCTCCATCTGCATCGCAACAAGCTCCATCGGCTTGGCCCGAAACCTGACAGGGCCAAGCGAACTGCTACCTCGGCTGAACTCAAATACCGGATGTCCGGGGATCTCGAACACCACCTTCTTCCTCCGACAATCGATCGTAGCATAGAAGCTCGCAAGCCAATCCATCCCGAGCACGGCATCATAATTGATGATGTCGTGGACAATAAAGTCAGCGTAAAGCTCATGTCCACAGACCACCAAAGGGCAAGAAGTGCACCCACGATGCACCGAGATCACGCCATTTCCTGTAACGATGTTCCAACTCTTGGGAAGAGGGGAAGTCGTCAAGGAATGCTTCTCGACGAAGCTTCGCGAGATAATGCACATTGATGCACCTGAGTCAAAGAGGACTCGTGCAGGAAATGTGCACACCAAAATCACACCTAACAAATAATCTAACAATCAAGCCCTATTCTAACAAACAATCATATGCAATCAATTCAAACATTAACTAAAATCGAAACTATCTAAGGAAGGAAACAACTAGTTGGAGAATTACCTGCGATAACCTCGTCCGTAGCCTCGTTCTCCACTGCCGTCATCAGGTAAGCCTGCCTCCTCGGCTGCACGGCCTGCTGAAAGGCCTGCCTCTGAGGAGCGAGAGGTGCTCCACGTCCTGCAGGTACAAGTGCTCTCTGCTGCAACGGCTGTGCGGCAACGGGATCCTTCCAGGGTTGCTTAGAAATCGGGCAGTCCTTCATAGCATGAGTAGGGTCTCCACAAACCAAGCACTGCCCCAACATCTTCCTACACTGATCCTTGAAATGCCCGGTCTTGCCACAGAAATGGCAAGTCTTCACAACAGGCCCACCTGGCTTCTTGAACTGCACCGTCTGGGTAGGCCTAGTCCCAGGCCTAGCCACTCCTCTGACCTGCTCCATAGGCCTCTTCCCAGCTCCAGAAATCAGTCCTCTCTTCTGCTTCGCAATCTTCTCCTGTCTCCGAGCAGCTACCAGCAACTTCTGATATGACTCCATGTCCGACGTAGACACCAGACTCTGCAAGTCTAGAGAAAGACCATGCAGAAACTTCTGAGCCTTCTCCTCAGCATCCTCTACCATCTTCGGCGCGAAGCGGCTCAATCTAGTAAACTCCTGGTGGTACTGGTCCACCGTCAGACTCCCCTGCTTCAGCTCAATGAAGCGCTGCACCATCTCCCTCCTAGCAGCCTTCGGAAAGTACTCCTCATCGAATCTAGCCTTGAAAGTAGCCCAAGGTATAGGGCTCACCAACAACGCCTCCTCTGCATCCCACCAGTTTCGGGCATTATCCTTTAGCTGCCTCTTCGCCAGATCAACCCATCCAGCCGGGTTGACCTTCGACATCTTCAGATTATCCTCAGTATTCCTGATCCACTCCTGTGCAGCCATCGGTCCTTCAGATCCATCAAAGTACGTCGGGCCCAGCTCCCGAAACTGCTTCGCTCCTGGCTCATGGCGAGGAGCACTCTGAGTGTTCTGGAGCATGCCCTGCTGTACCTGCATCATCTGATGCATCATCCTCATGATCTCAGCATTGGTGGGCTCTCTATCTGGCTCCTCAGCACGATTGGGCCCAGTGCCAGATCGGGTCTGTCGTCGTCCAGCCATCTAATGACATAGAAAACGAACAAACAAATTAGACTCAAATAGCTTAATGACTTGGATGTTGCTATTTATTTAATGGATATTCCGTTTATTATCGTTGTTCCGTTAGTTCGCAATCGCAAGAAGTGGAGACCTGCATGGGCCACCAACAAAACCTGTCACGCCCCGCTTCCCAAAAACGTGGAGGCGAAGCGTGAGAAGGTCCGCTCAGACTTGAAGCTACAAAGCCGCAAGTCCGATAAGCGTCAATCACTTTAAACTGCAGGTCCTTGCAACGCGAAACGAAACAAGATAATAATAACGAAAGAGACAAAAAGAACATCTCAGAATATCCATAATAATAAATCTCAACAACGCAGAAAAGCCACCAGGCTACAAATAAAGAGTCTAAAAGAGGCCTAGCATGGCCAACAAAAGTACAAAGTACGAAAATAAGGAAAAGGTGCAAGCACCGACATCTAACAGCAACCTAAAGCAAAAGCAAGTAAAATCAGTCTCTAAGACTGGTCTCCGGTGTCCTCGAACTCCTCAACGAACGTAGGCTCGGGCTCAGCGTCAGCAAACACCTCGTCCTCAGCAACTGTCTCTGGCTCAGGGTCTAACATGTGGCACCCAAAGAGAAAGGGGCACATGTCAGCAAGTCTGGAAGACTTGTGCAAGTGAAACTGAAAGGTGGTAAAAGTAAAGCAACCTAGCAGTTCTAGCATGAATGCGATGACATGGCAGTTTAAAGTATGAGTGCAACAGGTAAGGAAAAGTAAAGTAAAGTAAAGTAAAGTAAAGTAAAGGACGAGCATGGCATGGCATTCACAAGACAAGTACAAGACAAGTAAAGAAAACACCTCGTGCACAGAGATTCCGCCTTTTGGCTAGAGTGGCTGCGCGGGCCAACTCCTAAGCTCAAGCGAACGGTTATCCCTACCCCTCCACGTGTATCGAGCCAGGGCATTACCCCCGAACACGGAATGCTCGCTTCTGGACCACGAGCCAGGAAGTGTGTAAACAAGTATGACCTAGGGGTGCACCTAGCCAGGGACACGGAAACACGGATTTGTACAAGTATTTGTAGCGTGTGCTACGATGCAACAATCAAGTTGGATGACATGTAAGATGCAATGCATGGCAGTTAAAAGTACGTACAGTTTAAGGAAAGTAAACGTGACAGTTTAGCATGCATGAATGGCAAGTTTAAGGGTTGAATCTAGCTTCGTTGTCAAGCTAGATCATTTAGGTGACGGATCTAGTTTCGTTGTCAAACTAGATCAAGTAGGCGTCTAGCCAGCTATCATTTCACTGGCTAGTCTCTTTTACGCTAAAGGCAAGTAAGTGGCCTAAAAACATGGCCCTACACAAGAGTTGGCAAGTTTCACTTGCCTGCAACTATCACGTCAAGAAAACCGTCCAACGAGTCCAAAGTCACGATTCCTACGTGCTCAAGTCCACCGGCCTACATCCGTTTTATTAATCTTGATTAGTGGATTCTAAAACATTTAAAAATACTTTAAAATACTGATTTTTAGTCTTTATTAGCATGCAATTGGGTTGGGGGTCCTAGGGGTGCAAAACGTTACCTCAACACGACGCGAGAGCTACACCGGCGTCGGGTAGCGACGCCGGGGGTTGGAATAATAAGATCGCGCTCCAAGTCCAGATTCCAATTTGATTCCTCGCTGGAAATTCAGAGAAAATATCCCGGGCGACGATTCCAGATTCCAAAGCTCGTACGTGCGACGACGGGCTACGACGTGCGACGACGACGTACGCGGCAAGTCGTCGAAGAGAACGTACCAAAGTGTGGCCCACAGTAGTCCTAGGGGCCTTTGGGGAACCCACAATAACTCTGGAGAACTTGGGGGGCCCACGGAGGCAAGCGGTGCGACGGATGCGGGGTTGCGACAAGTGGCCGTCGGTCGTACAGCTTCGGTGCGGGGATCTCCTTCGGTCAGACACTAGGGAACGGCTGTGCAACGTGTGGGGGGTCGGTCACGGCAGCGGGGGCGGCCGTTTCCCCCGGTCAGACACGGTGGAGGCCTCGGTCAGGCGCTTGGGATGCGGGGTTGCAGCGCTGCAGCGATGCAACGCTCGGGCGCTCGGTCACAGCGGCGGCTTCCTTCGGTCGGGCACGGAGCGGAGCGGGGCGACAGAGCGGGCGACAAGCGGGTCGGTGAGGAGCGGGGCGACCGGGCGGTTCTCTCGGTCTGACCGAGAGACCCTATCGGTCAAGCGGGGGACGAAGCGGCGGGGTTGGTGCTGCGGTGCGGAGCGACGAGATAGCGGGCGGGGCGGCCGGTCAGAACGGGTGGATGCGGGGGATGTCCTCGGTCGTGCGGGGTGCTGAACGTCGCAACGTTGCGACGATTCGTCGCAACGTCCAAAATGACTTTGGAAGAGGCTAGGGCTAATTTCTTTGGAAAATAGGACTTGCTAGGGGTTGCTTATATAGTATAGGGGAGGTTGACTTGGTCTAGGGCTAAATCTAATAGGATTAGAATTCAAAAAGATTTGAAATTTGATTTTAAACTTCTCCAACCCAATCTAGGATTTGACCTGGTCCAAATGAGCTGGAAATTGGCTCAAAAATTCTTTAAAACGTTTAAAACTCAAATAAATTTTATTTGGCCGAAAATAATTTATAAATTAATTATTAAAAATAATATAAAACTTGTAAAAATTATAAAGGTGGTCAAATAGACTCCAAAAATTATAAAATAAATATTGTGGTGATCGTGGCGACGAATGTGAGCTAACTAAGAAGACGGATCTCAAATTCGACGTCGGACGACGAAACTAAAAACAGAAACGTCTCCCGTCAAAAGTGAAAGTCGTCACGTCTCATCGAGTGAGTTTAAATTGTGGAAAAACGACTCGAGAAGTGTCGTTCCAAGATAGTGCCACTATTTAATACTCTCAGAGACGTTCGCAACGGCATATCACACAAAAGTATTCACAATCAAATAAAGTCTAAAATAAACACGTGCACGGCCAAAAGCACGTGCACGAACGAAGTACAACGGAAACGTACCGTTACAACAAGTATTGTAGCGTGTGCTACGATGCAACAATCAATGCATGGATGACATGGCATGGCAAGTAGTAAAGCGTACAAGTAAGAAAGTAAACGTGACAGTTTAGCATGCATGGATGACAAGTTTAATGTTTGGATCTAGTTTCGTTGTCAAGCTAGATCATTTAGGTGACGGATCTAGTTTCGTTGTCAAACTAGATCAAGTAGGCGTCTAGCCAGCTATCATTTCACTGACTAGTCTCTTTTACGCTAAAAGCAAGTAAGTGGCCTAAAAACATGGCCCTACACAAGAGTTGGCAAGTTTCACTTGCCTGCAATTATCACGTCAAGAAAACACCGTCCAACGAGTCCAAAGTCACGATTCCTACGTGCACAAGTCCACCGGCCTACATCCGTTTTATTAATCTTGATTAGTGATTTCTAAAACATTTAAAATACTTTAAAAATACTGATTTTAGTCTTGATTAGCATGCAATTGGGTTGGGGGTCCTAGGGGTGCAAAACGTTACCTCAACACGACGCGAAAGCTACACCGGCGTCGGGTAGCGACGTCGGGGGTTGGAATAATAGAACGCGCTCCAAGTCCTGATTCCAAAATATATTCCTCGCTGGAAAATTCAGAGCTTCAACCGGGGCGACGGTTCCAGATTCCAAAGCTCGCACGTGCGACGACGGGCTACGACGTGCGACGACGTCGTACGCGACGAATCCTCGAAGAGCAAGCACCTTGGTGGGGCCCACAGTACTCCTAGGGGCCTTTGGGGGACCCACAATAACTCTGGAGAACTTGGGGGGCCCGCGGTGGCAAGCGGTGCGACGGGTGCGGGGTTGCGACAAGTGACCCTCGGTCGTACCCCTCCAATGCGGGAGAAACCCTCGGTCGTGCGCTGAGAATGCGGGCTGCGACGATTTGGGGCGTGCAGCGGCTGCGGGGTGGCTGGGTGCGAGAGCTTCCGTCGGTCAGGTCGAGAGAACGGGTCGGTCAGGCGCTTGGATTGCGGGCGGGCGACGATGCAACGCTGCAGCGCTTGGGCGCTCGGTCACAGCGGACGGGGCCTTCGGTCGGGCACGGAGCGGAGCGGGGGACGAAGCGGGCGACAGCTGCGGTGCGGGGCGGGCGCTTGAGCTCTCGGTCTGACCGAGAGCTCCCTTCGGTCGGTGCGGAGGATTTGAGCGGAGCGGCTGTGCAGCGATGCGGGCCAAGCTTGGTGCGGGGGCGGCCAGCGGTCGGAGCGGGGGTTTTGGCCTCGTTTCTTCGGTCGTGCGGCCGCCGTTCGTCGCAACGTTGCGACGAATCGTCGCAACGTCCAAAATGAGTTTGGAAGAGGCTAGGGCTAATTTCTTTGGAAAATAGGACTTGCTAGGGGTTGCTTATATAGTATAGGTGGGTTGACTTGGTCTAGGGCTAAATCTAATAGGATTAGAATTCAAAAAGATTTAAAATTTGAATTTAAACTTCTCCAACCCATTCTAGGATTTGACCTGGTCCAAATGAGCTGGAAATTGGCTCAAAAATTCTTTAAAACGTTTAAAACTCAAATAAATTTTATTTGGCCGAAATTAATTTAAAAATAAATTATTAAAAATATTATAAAACTTGTAAAAATTATAAAAGTGGTCAAATGAACTCCAAAAATTATAAAATAAATATCGGGGTGATCGTGGCGACGAATGTGAGCTAACTAAGAAGACAGATCTCAGTTTCGACGTCGGACGACGGAACTAAAAATAGAAACGTCTCCCGTCAAGAGTGAGAATCGTCACGTCTCATCCGGTAAGATCAAATTGTGGAAAAACGACTCGAGAACGTCGTTCCAATATAGTGCCACCATTTAATACTCTCAGAGACGTTCGCAACGGCATATCACACAAAAGTGTTCACAAACAAATAAAGTCTAAAGCAAACACGTGCACGGCCAAAAGCACGTGCACGAACAACGTACGACGAAAAGTGGTCGTTACAAATTTCCTCAAACATTCATGACATTACTACAAGATGATGACGAACCTGCAAATTTCAAACAGGCCGTCACATGCCCTGCTAAAGATAAATGGATAGCGGCAATGGAAGAAGAATTTCAATCCATGAAAACAAACCAAGTCTGGGACTTGGTTGATTTACCTAAGGGACGTAGAGCCATTGGGAACAAGTGGTTTCTCAAAATCAAGCATAAGGCTGATGGCTCCATCGAGAAATATAAAGCTCGCCTTGTTGCGAAAGGTTTCACGCAACAGGAAGGAATAGACTACGAAGAGACTTTCTCTCCTGTCGTGCGTTTTACCTCCATTCGCTTAATTCTGGCAATGGTGGCTTGTTTGGACCTCGAGTTACATCAGATGGATGTAAAGACTGCTTTTCTTAACGGAGAACTAGATGAGGAGATCTACATGGAACAACCAAACGGGTTCGTACAAGAAGAAAACAAACATAAGGTTTGTAAACTTTGTAAATCCATATATGGTCTTAAACAATCCTCAAGGCAGTGGTATATGCGCTTTCAAGAAGTCGTTTTGTCGTATGATTTCTCCATGCTCGACGAAGACAACTGCGTATATATTAAGAGGATTAAAAATAAGTATGTAATTATGTCTCTTTATGTAGATGGCATACTTATAGCCGGAAATGATAAGCATCTTATCATGGATATCAAAACTTGGCTTTCATCCGTCTTTGAGATGAAAGACATGGGTGAAGCTGCATATATCCTTGGGGTTAAGATCTCAAGGAATCGTTCCAAGAAACTTCTTTCTCTCTCTCAAGAGACATATATAAAGAAAGTCTTAGAACGGTTTAATATGTAGGACTGCAAGCCAATTGATACTCCAATAAGCAAAGGCGAGGGTCTATGTTTGGAAATGTGTCCCAAAGATCCAAAAGAAAAGAAAGCTATGGAAAAGGTTCCATACTCCAGTGCTGTCGGGAGTCTGATGTACGCCATGATGTGTACCAGACCTGACATTTGCTATGCTGTTGGTATGGTAAGTCGTTACCAATCCAACCCAGGACAGGCACACTGGAAAGCGGTGAAGAGGATATTAAGATACCTCAAAGGGACTGCGGACTATGCGTTATGCTATCAAGGCAATACCTTGAGACTCGAAGGCTATACCGATGCTGATTGGGCGGGTGATCTCGACGAGCGAAGATCTACCTCAGGCTTTGTTTACTTGCTCGGGAATGGTGCAATATCCTGGAGCAGCAAGAAGCAAACCTGCATCGCCCTATCAACCATGTAAGCCGAATTCGTAGCATTCAGCATGGCGGTCCAAGAAGCTGTTTGGCTTAGGAAATTCTTAGACAGGCTAACAGATGCCACTGACTCGAGCACTGTTCCTATATACAGTGATAGTCAAGCTTCGATTGCCTATGTCAAAGATCCTAAATTTCATTGTAAGACCAAACACATTGATATTCGATTCAAGTTTGCGAAGGACTATGACAAACGGAAGGAAGTAGACATAGGATACATATCCACGCATGAGATGATAGCGGATCCCCTTACTAAGGCGATCCCCAGAGATGTGTTTTTCAAACACTTATCATCTATGGGAATGCGTAGGTGCTGAGCTGTATCATGTAATATTTCCCATGTCTATAGAAGATCAAAGTTTAAATTGCATACAAGTTTCTTAC
>CM061141.1:198641939-198644439 GCA_030789695.1 Scilla litardierei
CCACGGAAATGCAGGGCTACCGCCCGTGCGGTGGGGCAAAATCCCGCCGCCGTATGGCCCGAATTGACGACAGACTGCCGTCCGCGTGCCTTCGGTGGGGAAATGCGGGGCTACAGCCCATGCGGTGGGGGCAAAATCCCGCCGTCGCATCACCCGAATCGACGACGGACCGCCGTCCGTATGCCCACGGTGGGCAAATGCGGGGCTACGGCCCATGCGGTGGGGCAAAATCCCTCCACAGCGTGGGCCAAACCCCCTTCTACGTTGTAAGGGGGTTGTCGCTAAAATTTTGCGAATAGATATCGACGTTCCCTACAAAACCGGTGGCTATCGCCACCGCCCCAGGCTCCCGGGGTCAAATTCCGACGTCTTCTATGGTTTTCGGGCACTTTTTTCTATGGTTTTTGGGCACTTTTGCATGTTTGGCATCGCGGGAGGGGTAATGCTCGGCTACGGCCCGTGCGGTGGGGCAAAATCCCACAGACGCATGGCCCGAATCGACGACGGACCACCGGCCGTGTGCCGACGGTGGGAAAATGCGGGGCCACGGCCCTTGCGGTGGGGCAAAATCCCTCCGCCGCATGGCCCGAAGCGACGACGGACCGCCGGGCACGTGCTGACGGTGGGGAAATGCGGGGCTACGGCCCGTGCGATGGGGCAAAATCCCACCGCCGCATGGCCCGGATCGACGACGGACCGCCGTCCGTGTGCCCACAGTGGGCAAATGCAGGGCTGCGGCCAGTGCGGTGGGGCAAAATCCCTCCGCAACATGGCTCGAATCGACGACGGACCGTCGCATTTACCGAATCGACGACGGACCACCGTCCGTGTGCCGACGGAGGGGAAATGCGAGGCTGCGGCCCGTGCGGTGGGTCAAAACCCCACCGCCGCATGGCCCGAGTCGACGACGGACCGCCGGTCGCATGCCCGGCGGTGGGAAAATGCGGGGCCACGGCCCGTGCGGTGGGGAAAAATCCCTCCGCCGCATGGCCCGAAGCGACGACGGACCGCCAGGAACGTGCCTACGGTGGGGAAATGCGGGGCAACGGCCCGTGCGGTGGGGCAAAACCCCACCGTCGCATGGCCCGAATCGACGACGGACCATCGCATTTACCAAATCGACGACGGACTGCCGTCCGCATGCCGACGGAGGGGAAATGCGGGGCTACGGCCCGTGCGGTGGGGGAAAATCCCACCGGCGCATGGCCTGAATCGACGACGGACCGCCGTCCGCGTGCCCACGGTGGGCAAATGCGGGGCGACGGCCCGTGCCGTGGGGCAAAATCACTCCGTCGCATGGCCCGAATCGACGACGGACCGTCGGCCGCGTGTCGGCGGTGGAAAATGCGGGTCCACGGCCCGTGCGGTGGGGCAAAATCCCTCCGCCGCATGTCCCGAATCGACGACGGACCGCCGGGCACGTGTCGATGGTGGGGAAATGCGGGGCTACGGCCCGTGCGGTGGGGCAAAATCCCACCGCCGCATGGCCCAGGTCGACGACGGACCGCCGCATGTACCGAATCGACGACGGACCGCCGGACACGCACCGACGGTGGTCAAATGCGGGGCTATGGCCCGTGCGGTGGGGTAAAATCCCACCGTCGCCTGGCCCGGATCGACGACGGACCGCCGTCCGCATGCCCACGGTAGGCAAATTCAGGGCTGCAGCCAGTGCGGTGGGGCAAAATCCCTCCGCAACATGGGCCGAACCCCCTTTTACGTTGCAAGGGGGTTGTCGCTAAAATTTTACGAATAGATATCGACGTTCCCTATAAAACCGGTGGCTATCGCCACCGCCCCACGCTCCCGGGGTCAAATTCCGACGTCTTCTATGGTCTTCAGGCACTTTTTCTATGGTTTTTAGGCACTTTTGCATGTTCGGCATCGCGGGTGGGGAAATGCCCGGCTATGGCCCGTGCGGTGGGGCAAAATCCCTCCGCCGCATGGCCCGAAGCGACGACGGACAGCTGGGCACGTGCTGACGGTGGGGAAATGCGGGGCTACGGCCCGTGCGGTGGGGCAAAATCCCACCGCCGCATGGCCCGGATCGACGACGGACCGCCGTCCGCGTGCCCACGGTGGGCAAATGCAGGGCTGCGGCCAGTGCGGTGGGGCAAAATCCCTCCACAACATGGCCCGAATCGACGACGGACCGTCGCATTTACCGAATCAACGACGGACCGCCGTCCGCGTGCCGACGGAGGGGAAATGCGGGGCTACGGCCTGTGCGGTGGGGGAAAATCCCACCGACACATGGCCTGAATCGACGACGGACCACCGTCCGCGTGCCCACAGTGGGAAAATGCGGGGCGACGGCCCGTGCGGTGGGGCAAAACCCCACCGCCGCATGGCCCGAATCGACGACGGACCGCCGGTCGCATGCCGGCGGTGGGAAAATGCGGGGCCATGGCCTGTGCAGTGGGGCAAAATCCCTCCGCCGCATGTCCTGAATCGACGACGGACCGCTGGGCACGTGCCGCCGGTGGGGAAATGCGGGGCT
>CM061141.1:198659439-198664439 GCA_030789695.1 Scilla litardierei
GTCGTGGCGAATCCGAAGGCAAAGTTCCGAGACTACCGTGCCGCATACGCAAGCGTAAGTCTCAACTTTATTTATCGATCCTAACTCTATTTTGGCAGGATCCTACACTGGTATCAAAGCCATATGGGTTCGCCCCGGTCAAACCGCCGTCCCGTCGAAACTGTGAACGAGTCGTTGTCTTTTTCACGAATGGGTATCCTACCATTAGGGATATGGTAGGAACGCTTCGTGACGGAGAGAACGCAGCGGTTGTTCTTTTCACGTTAGGGTCTCCTATCATTACGGATATGGTAGGAACTCTCCGTGACGGGAAGAACCGACCGTTCACGTAGTGTGTTATTTTTCATTTTTGGCACATGGCCATTAGAAAATAACTAATTTCTCGACGAACGGGTGCTTCATCGACGAACGGGTGCTTCATCGAGGAAGATGATGGTAGTTATCTCCATCGGAGAAGATGAATATTAGTGCATGTACGCCATCGCCAAATGGGCTATGAAGGCTATGCACCCCCCCTCCCATTGTGGAGGGGGTTGGCTACGGCCATTAACCACCACGGCCACCCCTCCGGTGGGGTGTGCGGCAACCCCATTCAAAGGGGGTAGCCGGCCATGGCCAAAGGGGCCATGGCCGGCCAATGCCAAAATGGCCTTGGCCATGACCGGCCATGGCCAAGCCATGGCCGGCCATGGCCAGGCCGGCAGTGGCCGGCCAAGGCCAGGCCGGCCTGGCCGGCCCTGGCAGTGGCCAGGGCCGGCGCCCTGGCCTCGGCCAGGGCCTGGCCGGCCCTGGCAGAGGCCAGGGCCAATGCCCTGGCCTCTGCCAGGACATGGCCGGCCCTGGCCGGCCTCGGCCAGGGCAGAGGCCCTGGCCGGCCTCGGCCAGGGCAGAGGCCCTGGCCGGGAAGAAGTTGCAGACCAAAATTGGTCGACCAATTTGGTGTTTTTGGTCGACCAATCCGACAGAAGGTCTGGGTCGATTGCAAACTTACCAACTGACCCATACGGGGTGACAAAAGGCCTTGGTCAAACTCGAATGTGTCGATTAGCCCATACGGGGCTAACCACAGTGCCGACTAGTCCATACGGGGCTAACGTTTTAATGAAGTTTTTCATTGGGCTCTACTCCTTGAAGATTAGCCATAGTGCTCTACTTCATGTGAGATTAGCCATGTCATTGTGCTCTACTCTACGGAGATTAGCCAATGTACACATAACATTGTGCTCTACTCTACGGAGATTAGCCAATGTATTTTCAAATTTTTTGAAAAAGATGTTTTCAAATAGGTTATGTCCCGTCCTTAATCGGGATAGCGCAATTTAGAATTCCAAGTCCTACCACGATCCGGCCATGGTTATCTAACCCATGGGTGTGTAGAACAGGTCTCGTGGCTTGGCAATTGTTGCGCTAAATATTCTTTGCGCAAACTCTCACCTATTCCATTTTGAAAGATATGTTTTTTAAAGTATTTTTCCGCTGCTAATACCATACGGGTATTATTTCTGATTTCTTTTTACTTGAGATAAGTAAGAGGGATACTTTGAAAGTTACTTCTAGATGGTAGTTGGAAACGTAGTGAACTTCTCGATTCTAGAGTAACATTTCAACGCATCCAAGGAACTTATCAAGTGTTTAAAGAATCGAAACTTTATGCATAGAATTTTAATCGTGTTTTTCATTTTCTTTGCAGTTTTTTGATTCGAATATGTCTACCGCTTCTAGGAACATTGTCGCAGAGCTTAACAAAGGTGAAAAGCTCAACGGCGACAATTATAAACTTTGGTCAATTAAAATCCAATATGTTTTGGAGGAGCAAGATGTGCTTGAAACACTCCAAAACATAATGGAAGAACCTGAGTTGGGCAATACGGTCCAACACAAGAGGGACCGGGAAGTTTATGATACTTGGACTCAAAAGAACAAAATAGCACGTATTACGTTACTGTCCGCAATGGACAATGACATAATGCGTCTATTTCGGGAATTCGATCTAGCCAAAGACATATGGTCTGAGCTAGAAATAAAGTTTGGTGGAACTTCGGTTACCAAACTCCGCTCCTTAAATATTCAATTTGATTCGTACAAAATGCGGCGAGATCATTCTATGAAAAAGCATCTCCGCCACATGGCGAATCCCATATCTGAATTAAAGGATGCGGGTGTTACGCTGTCTGACGAACAGCAGATCCAAGCAGTCATTCGTTCACTCCCAGATAGCTGGGATAACATGAAAATGCACCTCACTCATAATGAGTGCATTAAAACTTTAAGCGATGTTACAAAACACCTCGAACTCGAGGAAGAGCGGATTCAAGCCGCAAAACCTAGTGCAGAAGTGCACGTGGCCGCTAGTTCCTCACATGGAGGAAATAAGCGGAAGAATAAACGCTTAAGGTTTGTGAACGAACGAAAGAAAGAATCGGAAACCTCAAAGAAGACTAAGAACAAAAAGTGGCAAAAGAATGTGCACTCAAAGAAGAAAAACTTGAAGAAGATCAAGTGCTTTAAGTGCAACAAGTACGGTCACTTCGCCCGTACATGTACTGATGGAAGTGATAAGGTAACTTGTAGGGCTAGTTACATATGTGTTTCTAGTTCCATGTTTCTTGCTGAATCTAACTATTTTTGGTTGATTGATTCAGGGGCCACAGACCACGTAGCGAAGGACAGAAGGTTCTTCGTAGAGTATCGAAAGATAACTCAAGGAACAAAGTGGATATACGTCGGTAACAACACACGTGTTGAAGTCAAAGGCGTCGGAACATGCAAGCTAGTTCTCGACAACGGCCGGACTTTATTATTGCACGACGTCCTCTTTGCTCCAGATATTAGAAGAAATATCGTATCCGTGGTCATGTTAATGTCTTTAGATTATGAATGGAGGTTCTGTAAACAGAAGGTTGACCTTGTTTGTAATAGTTCTTTAATTGGGTCGGGTAATGTTTGTAATGGATTAATTGTTTTAAATACAATGTATGATGATTCTTCTTCCATTAATGAAAGTTTCCATTTGACAAATGCTTCTAACTCTGAATCTGAGATCATTTGTTGGCATGCAAGACTTGGTCATATTGGACCAACTAGAATGGATAGACTTGCCAAAAGTGGCTTGCTATCTAATGTTTCAAAAGTTGAAATGTCAACTTGCGAACATTGTCTTATAGGGAAAACTTGTCGCAAGCCGTTTGGAACTGGCACAAGGGCCGAAGTTCCATTACAGCTTATCCATTCGGACATTTGCGGTCCAATGAATGTTAAGACAAGACGCGGGAAGTCCTATTTCATCACTTTCATTGATGACTTCACTCGTTTCGGTCATATTTATTTGATTTCCCACAAACATGAAGCTTTAACTTGCTTCAAAAACTATATGAGTTTAGTGGAAAATCAACTAGATCGCAAGATAAAGGTCTTGCAAACCGATCGGGGTGGGGAATATCAATCAACGAGTTTTAAGGAACTTTGTGATGAAAAAGGCATAGTTCATCAAATAACTATGCCTTATACTCCGCAACAAAACGGTATTGCGGAAAGAAGAAATAGGACATTGATGGAAATGGTCCGATCAATGATGTCTCAGGCAAATTTGCCTATCACCTTTTGGGGTGATGCATTATTGACGACAGCATTCATCTTAAACCGTGTACCCTCGAAGTCGGTAAGTTCTACTCCTTATGAGTTGTGGAACAATAGAACTCCAGACTTAAACATTCTAAAACCTTGGGGTTGTGCCTCTTACGCACATTTATCCTCTCACAAATATGGCAAACTTGGGCCACGTGGGAGGAAGTGTATCTTCATCCGATACGCTGAAAACTCCAAAGGATATGTTTTCATCGGTCAAGAGGACAATGGGGGTCTAATTGAATTCGAATCGAGGGATGTTGTCTTCTTGGAAAACGAGTTTCCAAGACAGGGTGAGATAAGTCAAGACTTATCCTTGTTTGAGACTTGGGATCAAGAAGGATCGGAACGTTCGAGTGGGAGAATTCATGGTGAAGAAGAAAATATGTTTCAAACTTCACCAATGGATGATACGAACGATACCAATCCTATTCCGAGTGGGAGTGATATTATTCCAAGTGGGAGTGATGTCATTCCAAGTGGGAGTGATCAAACTCAAACAAGACGTAGTAATCGAACGAGGCTAACACCTCTGAGATTTGAGGATGAATTTCCTCAAACATTCATGACATTACTACAAGATGATGACGAACCTGCAAATTTCAAACAGGCCGTCACATGCCCTGCTAAAGATAAATGGATAGCGGCAATGGAAGAAGAACTTCAATCCATGAAAACAAACCAAGTCTGGGACTTGGTTGATTTACCTAAGGGACGTAGAGCCATTGGGAACAAGAGGGTTCTCAAAATCAAGCATAAGGCTGATGGCTCCATCGAGAAATATAAAGCTCGACTTGTTGCGAAAGGTTTCACGCAACAGGAAGGAATAGACTACGAAGAGACTTTCTCTCCTGTCGTGCGTGGGTCCCCTGTGGCCGACGGCCAAAATTCCAGCAAAAGCCCCCCGGGGGCGCTCGCCGCCGGAAGGCGGTGAGCTTCCGGCGCCGGCGGTGGCGCCGCCCGGCGCTTTGCCCAGCCGCCCATGGGCACGGCTGGCGTGGGTCCCCTATGGCCCGCGGCCAAAATTCCAGCAAAATCCCCCTTGGGGCGCTCGCCGCCGGAAGACGGCGAGCTTCCGGCGCCGGCGGTGGCACCGGCGGTGGCGCCGACGGTGGCGCCTCCGGGCGCTTGGCCCAGCCGCCCATGGGCACGGCTGGCAGAGGTCCCCTGCCCGCAGGCCAAAATCCCATGGGCGCTGGCTGCCAATGCTCAGCCAGCGCCCAGCAAAGCCCACCGTCGACGGTGGGCTAGCACCTTGCAACATGCACTCCCCTATAGTAGATTTGCAAATTTAGCTTTAAAATGACCCCGGGGGTCCAAAGTGTCTGTGGAAGCGCACAAAATTTTTGCCACAACCCCCGTTCACCGCAGAAGGG